>JAZHFQ010000284.1:0-207572 GCA_038387885.1 Spodoptera picta
TTTATAACATGCAACTAACTAGTCTTATATTTGTGTAGTGGCAGAACAGCTGTCGTGAGGAAACGGCCAGCACCATCACCAACACCATCAGCATCGTTACAGCTAGAGTTGCCGTTCGAGCGAGAAATAGATCATCAAGATCTGTTCTGTAGATAAGTATTAGATTTGTATTGGAGTAGCTATGTCTATTTTGGTTGCATTTGTAACACACAACTAACTAGTGTTGTATCTTTGTAGATGCACGGCCAGAAGCGACACCTAACCCACCGATGACACCACTGGCGACGCCACTGCTACGAAATTACGACTGGGAAGACTTTGATGCTTCCTGTGAGTATTACATTTATATTTGAGCAACTGATCACAATAATGGCTTTGTGGCCATCTCACACGTAGCTTACTTTGTCGATTTTGGTTACATTTTATAACATACAAGTAACTAGTCTTATATTTTTGTAGTGGCAGAACAGCTGTCGTGACGAAACGCCCAGCACCATCACCATCAGCATCAGCATCAGCATCAGCATCAGCATCGCTACAGCTATGTATAGTTACCGCTCGAGCGAGACATAGATCATCAAGATCTGTTCTGTAGGTATTAGATTTGTATTAGAGTAGTTATCTCTATTTTGGTTGCATTTGTATTACACAACTAACTAGTTTTGTATCTTTGTAGATGCACGGCCAGAGCCGGCACGTAACCCACCGGTGACACCACTTGCCCACTTGACTGGCAACGCCACCGTACCAGCGCTTCCAGTCACAACAATACTTTAATCCAGCACCGTCACTATCACAACGGCAGCCAGGAATTTGAGCAACCGATTATAATGATGGCTTTGTGGCCGTCTTATGCGTAGCTTACTTTGTCTATTTTGGTTACATTTATAACATACAACTTCTTATATTCTTATATTTTTGTAGTGGCGTTCTGCCACTGCAGCTGTCATGACGGAACGTCCAGCACCATCAACATCACCATCAACATCACAGCATCGCTACAGCTAGAGTTACCGTTCGAGCGAGACATAGAGGTAGATTATCAATTCAGGTTGCATTTGTAACACACAACTAACTATAGTGTCGTATCTCTGTAGTTGCACAGCCGGAGCAGACACCAAACCCACCGTTGACACCACTGACTCCGCCACCGTACCAGCGCTTCCCACCGCAATCAACATCACGACCTCTATCTGTATATTCTCCACCATCAGCACCGCTTCGTAATTATGACTAGAAGACTTAGAAAATTTCTGAGAGCAACTGATTATGATAATGGCCTTGTGGCCATCTTGTTCGTAGCTTGCTTTGTCTATTTTGGTTACATTTATAACATACGACTAACTAGTTTTATATTTTTCTAATAGCAGAACAGCTGTCATCGAGTAACACCGAGTTACAATCAGTAGTGCCATCAGAGGCATAACCGTCGTCATCACTACCTCCATCTGAACTTTCACCAAGTGAAACAAGTGAAACATGTGAATTTATTTCTGTAAATAGGCTACAGGGCAGCACTTTTACACGTCAATTTTATCGAGCGAACGATGAGGTCGACATTTCCTAACTGACTACTCTGAGAAGAAATGCCGAAACAAACTCAGAGGTCTGTCTCTTTTAAAGTCCAGACAATATTTATAATTCTTTCTGTAGTGGCCTTTTGAGGAAAGAACCACAACAGTTTGAGCGGACCCGTTCTGAAGGCAGTACGCATGTGTCGGTTTACAGTCAGCTCAATTAACAGGTGAGGCTGACTGATTCGACGAACAATACCAACCCAAAGAACATTTGCGTAGGCCGCACAAACACTCAAACTGTCAGAATATGGGTAATTAGAAAAGAAATGGTGAGGCAAAGTCTCGCACGGTCCTAGCACTAACAATTGTAAGGGAAAAATCAAATGTCAAGTTAGAACAACATATGAAAACAATGTCAAGAAATGTAACTATATGTTACAAACATGTCAACATGACCTGTGTGGACGTTACAGCAGCTTATTCCCAAGCCAGACTATCATTTATTTATTTATTTATTTATTTTACACTTTAATGCACACAAAATAAGGTACATAAGGCGGACTTAATGCCATATGGCATTTTCTCCCAGTCAACCTTTGGGTTAAATGTAAGCTCAGCGAAAATGGGCCTGTGTAATATCCAAAAAAAAAAAATAAAGATAAATAACTAATAGTAATAATAAATACTGTATAACATACTGTATAAATTATATATAATAAACACAAAATATGTACATACATAAATAACTTCATATATATAATTATAATATAATATAAATTGACGAAGATATAAATTAAAGAAGACACGAACTCTATATACTATTTCTAAAATATTTGATCCGTTGGGATTAATTTGTGCATGCATTATTAAAACTAAAATATTTTTACAACAATTATGGATCATAAAATTAAATTGGGACGACCCCATACCACAAAATCTATTGGATACGTGGTTAAAATTTATTTCTAATTTACATTACATTTCTAATATTAAAATTAATAGATATGTTCTTTGCGATAACCCCGTGTCAATAGAATTGCATTGTTTTGTTGATGCGTCACAGAAAGCATATGCCTCATGTGTATATTTACGGTCAACAAATGAAAAAAATGAGGTCACTGTTAGACTTTTGTGCGCAAAGGCACGTGTTGCACCCTTAAAACCTATTACTATACCGAAATTGGAATGACTTGGTACTTTGCTGGGAGCTAGATTATGTGATAAAATTATACAGTCATTACGATTTAATATAACTAACAAAACTATTTGGACAGATTCGACAGTTGTCTTAGGTTGGCTAAGAACTGATGTAAGAAATCTTAAAATATTTGTCTGCAATAGGGTTAATGAAATTAACGAGCTAACAAGTGGTTTCGAACACAGACATGTACCTACGAATATGAACCCAGCTGACTTGGCCTCAAGAGGAGTTGAACACCAGGACCTTTTATCTTCTTCATTGTGGTGGGAAGGTCCTTCTTTCCCACAGAAGGAGCGTTCAGAGTGGCCACAGAATTCTTTCGTAGTTCAAAACTTACCTGAGTTAAAGGTACATTCTTTGATAGCTGCATTGGACAATTCTGATGACGGTAGTTTATTTATAGAATTTAAAAGGTACTCGAGTTTCAATAAAATAAGTAGAATATTTGCCTATTTGTTACGTTTTGTTAAAAATTGCAATAAAAACAAACATAAATATTCAGGCCCTATAAGTTCAGACGAAATAAATAATTCAGTGGTATTACTAATAAAAAAATGTCAAGTACAATCGTTTCCTTTTGAAATTGGGTTGCTCAGGCAAGGAAAACAATTACCACAAAAGAGTAAATTACTACAGTTAACTCCATTTGTGGATTCAAACGATATAGTTCGAGTGGGTGGTCGTTTGGGAAACTCAACTTATAATTTCGATAAGAAGCACCCTATACTATTACATTCAAAACATCATTTTACCAAGCTATTAATGATTAATGAACATATACGTTTGTTCCACGCAGGTCAACAGCTGCTGTTAGCGTCAGTGCGTGATAAATACTGGCCTATTGGTGGAAGATGTTTAGCGCGGCAAGTAGTTAGACAATGTATTGTTTGCGTTCGTCTAAGAGCGGATACGATGCAGCCAATAATGGGTCATTTACCTGAAGCGCGTACAAATGCTTGTTTTCCTTTCTACTCGTGTGGAGTTGACTTTGCTGGACCTTTCATGATTAGTAACCGTAAAGGTCGTGGTAATCGTATCACTAAATGTTACTTATGTTTATTTGTTTGCCTCAGTACAAAGGCAATACATTTAGAGCTGGTGAGTGAATTGAGTACTCAAGCTTTTATTTTATGCCTAAGACGGTTCATATCACGTAGAGGAAAATGTCATGTGATTTTTTGCGACAACGGCAGGAATTTTGTGGGTGCGAACAATGAACTGGGTAGGTTGCTTAGATCCAGCCGTCAGTCTGTTAGTGATTATGCTATTTCTGAAGGAATCAAATTTGTATTTAGCCCCGCATATTCTCCCCACTTTGGTGGTATATTTGAAGCTGGAATTAAATCAGCAAAATTTCACTTAAAACGTGTAGCTGGAAATGCTGCTTTGACGTTTGAGGAGCTAGCAACGCTATTTGCGCAAATCGAAGCTGTCCTTAATTCACGTCCGCTGACTCCTCTCTCGTCCAATGTTACTGATCCTTCTCCTCTGACCCCAGGCCACTTCTTAATTGGGAGACCACTTACGTCTATTCCGACGAAGCCCATCACTGCTACTAGACCAAACAGATACGAGCTTATTGAGAAAATAAGGCAGCACTTCTGGGAGCGATGGCGCCTTGAGTACATCTCCGAGTTGCAGCAACGCACCAAATGGCGCACCGGGCAACAAGGCCTCGCCTGCGGGGACGTGGTGGTACTGAAGGAGGACAACTTACCGCCATTACAATGGCGGATGGGGCGTGTGTGTCGCCTCTACCCAGGGGCCGATGGCGTTAGTAGGGTGGCTGACGTCACTACTTCGAGGGGCATTATACGAAGGGCTATCAATAAACTATGTCTTCTGCCCACTTCAGAATCGAAAGATGACAACGAACCAGAGGGAGGCGTCCCGAGGCTCCAGACCTCGTCTACTTCTTGAAAGCTAATGCTTTCAACGCGCCGGAGGACGTTCACGCATCTAACGTGTGGACCACAGCGGCGGGAGACGCGGCGGGCGGGGGACGCACACAGCTGATCGGGCGCACCGCCGCCGCGCCCCGATCGGCTCGCCTACAGATTTGGTCAGCGACAGACGTGTCGTGCTCTAAGAAATTACTCATATATTTAATCGATCTGTATTAAAGTAATTATTTACCTAAAGCGAGTCGTTCATCATTAAAATCCTGAACAATAATTATAATATAATATAAATTGACGAAGATATAAATTAAAGAAGACACGAACTCAGCGTTGTAGCGCCTTTAAATAGGCCTCACGAACACTACGTTTAAAAGCCATTTTGTTTGAAGCCATTTTTATACTATGGGGTAGTGCATTCCGTAATTTAATTACACTAACTCTGAAGGAGTTAGAAACGAAGGAAGTGTGGTGAGACGGGATCTCTAGAAGCAAACTTTCAGCTGAACGGAGATTTCGGCTGTGAGAGCTGCCCAAAATCTGAAAGCCAGATTTTAGGTGTTCGGGAGCACAAGGATCATTTAGAATAGAGAAGAGCATGCAGAGGGATCTAAGGGATCGCCTCTCACGGATAGGAAGCCATTTAAGCTGAGCGCGAAAGGAAGAGACATGGTCGTATTTACGTAGTCCGAAGATAAAGCGGATACAATTGTTGAGCATTCGATCCAATTTGTTAAGAAGGTCTTGGGATAGGTCAGAGTAACAAACATCAGCATAATCAATCACAGGAAGCACAAGAGACCGAACAAGCAGCGCTTTTGTATTTGGTGGAAGAAAGTTTTTAAATCTGTAGAGAGAGAGTGAGTATCATCTAGGTAGTCTTTAATTTTATAAAAAGCTTTACTATAAAATTTATCTTTAATGACATTTTTAAATTTATTTAGACTCAAATTTTGGATATGGCCGGGAATTTTATTGTAAAAGCGTATACTCCGACATCTAAACGAACCACTTATATTCTTTAGTCTAGTAGTGGGAACAACATATTTGTCTTTATTTCTCGTGTTGATATTATGTATATCACTATGCTTCTTAAGTAAACTTTTGTTTTTATGAGCATAATATATACTACATTTTCATAAATGTATTGAGAGGCAACAGTCATTATATTAATTTCTTTAAATAGTTCCCTGAGAGAGTACCTCGGACTAAGATTATAAATTGATCGAATGACCCTCTTCTGCAGAACAAAGATAGATTGAATGTCAGCAGCATTCCCCCATAGGAGAATACCATATGACATGACACTATTAAAATAACTAAAGTATACTAATCGCGCTGTATCTACATCGGTTAACTTTCTAAATTTATCTATGTATATGTGGAGCCCACTGGAGCTTAGCGTCTAGGGTTATAACTAAAAAGACAGTAGAATCTACAGGGGTCAACTCCTCACCGTTAACGAGCACGCTGGTTTTAACATGTCCAACATTTGGTGTTGTAAATTTAATGCATTTAGTTTTAGTTCCATTTAGTAATAGGTTGTTAGCACTAAGCCGGCGTACTATTTCCGAGAGAGCACTGTCCATCAGCACCACCATCAGCACCAAGACGAAATGAAATGACGAATTAGAAGACTCTGATACTTTCTGTAAGTATTAATACAAATGTATTGGAGTAACCATGTCTATTTTGGTTGCATTTGTAACACACAACTAACTAGTGTTGTAGTTTTGTAGATACACGGCCAGAGCTGTATCGGCTGGCTGGAGTAAACAACGATGCCAATGATTTTTCTCGTCTCTTGTGCTCGCCCTCGCTAGCCGTGCAGAGTAAAGTCATGCACATACAGGAAGCATTCGATTCATTATAACAAAAAAAAGTGATGAAATAAAAAATAGACACTATTTAAAATTTAGTTTAAACTATTATAGGTATGTATAATTTTACTTGAAAACAGTAACTAGGCGGTTAGGTCGATTTCTTGAACTCTGTAAATTATTTAGAATTTTATATTGACCACATTTTTATTATTATTATTATGTTAGTTATTTTACACATACTCAGACACTGACAATTAAATGTAGAATTGAAACCAGTGCAGTGGTTCAATCCGCCGCGAAAGCGACGCGACGGCCCATTTGTCATTTTATATAGTAAATTGTGCCACGGCGGGCGTAACGATTCAGAGTAACCGTGTTGATGTCGCAGCCTAATGGCTAAAATCAATCTCACAGCTAGTAGCCCTTTGACTGGACGTCGTTTAACCGACTTGTTGACTGCAACATTCAGCTGCAATACTACAGCCAGACGACGCTTACCCAACTGGTCGATTAATGGTATAATAGCTTTTGAATTGATTGCTACACGACCTTAGATAGCTGTTATGATTACCAAATTCCCCAGAGGACTAAGGAGTAATTGTTTTAGAGCAAAGCTATGTTGCCATTTCTACAAAATAAACTACCGATTGAGTTGAGTTGTTCTGATTTAACCTTCGAGTGACAATAAAAAGTGATATATAGAAGTAAATATGCGTTACTTTTCTTCAAATTGTAAAAATATCCGAAACCTGTTTCTGAAAGAAAGTCATAGATTGCTATACGATTGTCTATTTCATATATTAATATTTGCAGTCCTCAACTGTTACTTAACCCCAATTCGGTAAGAATAAAATGACTCGTAACATGGCATGGCATCTAGTAAAAACTAGTTGCGTTTAGGGTAAACGCGATCTAAAAATGGTTTTAACTGTAACGAGTACGAAACGATGAAACAACAGTATGAACATCAGTAAAGTACAGGGCTACGGTGCACCGTAGCACAAGAGAAAAGAGGAATCGCCTGAAACGTGGGTGTCTCCAAGACCCGAGCTTGAATAGATTGCTTATGGGTAGAAGTGCTCCATCTTAGCCCGCATCATCGCTTACCACCAGGCGAGTACAATAGAATAACGGCGAGCACGAAAACTATGGCGAAACTCCGGATATATTCTTTCTATAAACTACAAATTAATACATGAACTATTATTGAATACTACTTATTGGTAAAACGGTGAACAGATCCACGGATACTGATGGTGAACTACTACCAAGCGTCACGATGTCTTGATATAGTTAGTCAATTGGAAACATTCTTCGCAGTTCTAAGTGATTTTCATAATCATTGGATAGTGACATTCCAACATTCCGACAGAACTAAGTTTCTACGGCTCGCTCAGGCAGGTATAACGTTCTTTTGTCAAAGCAGTTTCAAGGCATAACAAAGTGGAAAGAAAGCATAGTAACTAATCTTAATTATTACGCCCGCATGTTTTGTAATAGCCGTGCGGACGTGCGACAGGTCACGTAAGCAGTTAGTGGCAAACAATTTTGATATTGGAAGTTCGTCTACAAAATCTGGTTCTGACATATCAGAAGCTGTTGAACTGTCTTTTTTGAAGGTCTCTGTCCGACAATATTTCCGACGAATGCTGCTCTAGCTACAATAGAATAAATTTTAGTAAGACCAAATAAATTGTTCGAAACGGAGTTTTTCGCTGAAAGATATTTTTTTGTGTCGACGTTAAGAAATAACGTGAAAAGTGGTAAACCATTTTAAAATCCTAATTTGATGGACCAACTTCGGTGAAATTTGCAAATTCTTGGTCCGTCAAAAAATTACATTATTTCCAAAGATTCATTATTTACAAGCCATTGGGTTAGAATTCATGATTCCATAATACTGTAGCACTATTCGGGATAACGTAACTAAAAACACAGACGAACAGTAAAGAATTGTAGCAACAAGAATCAAAAGACTGGGACAGAGTGTACTTTTTCGTGGATAACACATAAGTTAATGTAATTAATTAATAACTGGACTATGACTTGGATTTTGGTGCTGATCTGATCTGGGTGCAACATATATCACGACCGTTCGAACGAAGAGCGATACGGCGTCATACATACCTTGCTAATTTTTGAAGTCGAAAAAACTTTAAGTAGGTATTTAGTTGAATTTTTGTGCTGTAAAGTAATGTTGACCTTCTTGTTGTCGGCACAAAGTTCGTGTTTACATGTTCCATAATAGGATCTATCTACTAGATGCCTCACTACCTCTAAGTCTAAAAAACGAATGTCCCGTTTCGAGTCAAAATATAAATGGTCACGTTAGAAATCGATACAAAGCATAGCAATCTAAATTACAACCTCATATCTCGAAACAGTCCATAGAACTTGTGGTAGTCGCCGTTGTATCGTCTTATCTCTCACTCGACCAACCCATACCAGACCTACCCTTCGGTTCCTTCATTTCATTTCATATACGTAATATCTTCCCTTACTTGCCGTAATGTGTATGTTATTTGTCAGCTATTCATTCTTAGCAATGAAATGATAATAATTGTTCCAGAATACGTTCTGCCCAGACTGGGGTTTTCTCAAAGTCCACTACCTCACTGCAGTACTGGACGCGTTGGGTGGTATCTAGGAACGTTGTACGGAGCCTAACTGGCCGGTCGGCTGGCGGCGCGTAGATACCGGCAACTTTTTTAGTTTTACATGAATTTCTAACGACATCGGTACATATTATGTACTACTACCAGCAATAACTAATTCTAAATGTAACCTAACTATATCCATATGCTATCTCACAGCCGACTAGCTCAGACTGCCCCTTGACGAATGGCCTACTAATGTACGCCCGGTTAGGTCGGAACTGCGACTCACACAGAAATGGACTCGCCACCAGAATTATACTGCGATATTTATCATCATTAGAGGTATATTATTAAACAGGCTACGCCGTGTATTCATGCAGGTTGGTTGGCTGCGAATTTCATTACATGTTGAGTAGCTTCACAAAACATTTTCGTTTACATCTTATTCGTATTGTGTCGAATTTAATTTAATGTGCCGCCGTTCATATACAATACCTACCTACATAAAGTGTAAATAAAAAATCAGCTTTATCATTCTTTTACTTCGTATTTTTACGTAAATTACTGTTTGAATGAAGGTATCGCGATCTCCTGGAGTTTGATTGCAAAAAATAAAATAGTTAGTATGTAAACAATAAAATAATTAACAATTAATAATTATATGAAACGTATTCATGCGGACTTCTAAATCGATTTGCTACCCTTTATTAAATACATATTAAAAAATAAATTAGTCGGCGGTTGCTCTATGTGCAAATACCACGATTCCTGTGATTTCGTTATCACCAACTTCACCGCAAACAATGGGACCATTTCCACCAATCACAGTGTTCTAACGGTTTACTACCCCCACCCCTAGCCCCATCCGCAACCCTGCGTACGTGCAGGCAGCACGAATTTTGCATTCATACTTAGTTAGTGACCGAGACGTGCACACCACTGCAACTGCAAGGCGTTCTGCTTCAGATTACAATCGCGATGGAACCAGGAAAGGCATCGAAGAATTTGAAGGAGGTAAGTCTCATTTATTCGTAATGATGATGTTTTTTTTTGTCTATTTAGTGCTGTCTCTAAACCGATTTTTATTATTTTCTCAGGACCAGAGCCAGGAACAGCCTTCAACGTCTACAGGGACTAAAGCATCGAGGCCGAGGCGTGGCAGGCCTGCCGGTGCAAACCGGACCCCTCTGTCCCTGGTTCGTATGAAACAAATGGCACAAGTAATATACACTGTAAGTTATCTTTGGGACTGAACAATATATTAATAATGAACTTCACCTGCAGGAAGAAAGGCGCGCTAGGAACGCTCAGTATGAGCGTGAAAGGCGAGAGGACTTGGCCGAAGCTCACTCGGAGCTGGCAGAGGCCGCGGGCTGTGATCCTAATGTAAGTTTACAAAACTCGAGTTTAAGGTGCGCCGACTTTATTGTTATTTTACGATGCGTTATGTCTCATTTTCATTTCTTTTTGTAGATATCGATGGCCGAATTGATGACTCTCGTCATCACAAAACTGCAGGAGACGATTCCAGCAGAAACCATTAGGCTGGGTAATTTGGATCTGGAGGCACAAAGTAAGTGTAAAACAAAACATTATTACCATAACCATTCAATTTATTGTGTTTGTTCGAGTAAACAAATTCCTTAACATGAATGTGTGTCTTGTTACAGTTGCCAAATGTATCGAGCAGTTGCCTCCGGATTACATCGTCAGCGATGATGAAGAGGAGGTGCAGCCGGAAGAGCCCAACGTAAGATACGCTCACTTTATTCATTTGCCATACGCCGCGGCGTAGGCAGTTAGCGCACACTTGATAGTACACTTACTGGAAGATTATTAACACATTAATTTCTTTTAAATTACAGACTCGAAAACGCAAACCGTCTAATAGTCATACGAGTGATGCCAAACGTATGCGGCTCGGTGGGATGGAAATGCCAGCAGTAGTGGGTTGGATGACATCGCCTGCTGACCTTGCCGAAGCCGGACCCGGACCACGAAATAACGAGTGGGACTGGGAAGACGTAGACGCTTTCTGTGAGTATTACATTTATATTTGAGCAACTGATTTTTATAATGGCTTTGTGGCCATCTTATGCGTAGATTACTTTGTCTATTTTGGTTACATTTGTAACATACAACTAACCACTATTATATTTTTGTAGTGGCCGAACAGCTGTCCTCGGTTAACGCCGAGTCACCATCGGTAGTGCCATCAGTGGCATTACCACCTAACCCACCGATGACACCACTGGCGACGCCACGGCCACGAAAGAACGAGTGGGATTGGGAAGACGTAGACGCTTTCTGTGAGTATTACATTTATATTTGAGCAACTGATTATTATAATGGCTTTGTGGCCATCTTATGCGTGGATTACTTTGTCAATTTTGGTTACATTTGTAACATACAACTAACCACTATTATATTTTTGTAGTGGCCGAACAGCTGTCCTCGGTTAACGCCGAGTCACCACCGGTAGTGCCATCAGTGGCATTACCACCTAACCCACCGATGACACCACTGGCGACGCCACGGCCACGAAATAACGAGTGGGACTGGGAAGACGTAGACGCTTTCTGTGAGTATTACATTTATATTTGAGCAACTGATTATTATAATGGCTTTGTGGCCATCTCATGCGTGGATTACTCTGTCTATTTTGGTTACATTTATAACATGCAACTAACTAGTCTTATATTTGTGTAGTGGCAGAACAGCTGTCGTGAGGAAACGGCCAGCACCATCACCAACACCATCAGCATCGCTACAGCTAGAGTTGCCGTTCGAGCGAGAAATAGATCATCAAGATCTGTTCTGTAGATAAGTATTAGATTTGTATTGGAGTAGCTATGTCTATTTTGGTTGCATTTGTAACACACCACACACTAACTAGTGTTGTATCTTTGTAGATGCACGGCCAGAAGCGACACCTAACCCACCGATGACACCACTGGCGACGCCACTGCTACGAAATTACGACTGGGAAGACTTTGATGCTTCCTGTGAGTATTACATTTATATTTGAGCAACTGATCACAATAATGGCTTTGTGGCCATCTCACACGTAGCTTACTTTGTCGATTTTGGTTACATTTTATAACATACAAGTAACTAGTCTTATATTTTTGTAGTGGCAGAACAGCTGTCGTGACGAAACGCCCAGCACCATCACCATCACCATCAGCATCAGCATCAGCATCGCTACAGCTATGTATAGTTACCGCTCGAGCGAGACATAGATCATCAAGATCTGTTCTGTAGGTATTAGATTTGTATTAGAGTAGTTATCTCTATTTTGGTTGCATTTGTATTACACAACTAACTAGTTTTGTATCTTTGTAGATGCACGGCCAGAGCCGGCACGTAACCCACCGGTGACACCACTTGCCCACTTGACTGGCAACGCCACCGTACCAGCGCTTCCAGTCACAACAATACTTTAATCCAGCACCGTCACTATCACAACGGCAGCCAGGAATTTGAGCAACCGATTATAATGATGGCTTTGTGGCCGTCTTATGCGTAGCTTACTTTGTCTATTTTGGTTACATTTATAACATACAACTTCTTATATTCTTATATTTTTGTAGTGGCGTTCTGCCACTGCAGCTGTCATGACGGAACGTCCAGCACCATCAACATCACCATCAACATCACAGCATCGCTACAGCTAGAGTTACCGTTCGAGCGAGACATAGAGGTAGATTATCAATTCAGGTTGCATTTGTAACACACAACTAACTATAGTGTCGTATCTCTGTAGTTGCACAGCCGGAGCAGACACCAAACCCACCGTTGACACCACTGACTCCGCCACCGTACCAGCGCTTCCCACCGCAATCAACATCACGACCTCTATCTGTATATTCTCCACCATCAGCACCGCTTCGTAATTATGACTAGAAGACTTAGAAAATTTCTGAGAGCAACTGATTATGATAATGGCCTTGTGGCCATCTTGTTCGTAGCTTGCTTTGTCTATTTTGGTTACATTTATAACATACGACTAACTAGTTTTATATTTTTCTAATAGCAGAACAGCTGTCATCGAGTAACACCGAGTTACAATCAGTAGTGCCATCAGAGGCATAACCGTCGTCATCACTACCTCCATCTGAACTTTCACCAAGTGAAACAAGTGAAACATGTGAATTTATTTCTGTAAATAGGCTACAGGGCAGCACTTTTACACGTCAATTTTATCGAGCGAACGATGAGGTCGACATTTCCTAACTGACTACTCTGAGAAGAAATGCCGAAACAAACTCAGAGGTCTGTCTCTTTTAAAGTCCAGACAATATTTATAATTCTTTCTGTAGTGGCCTTTTGAGGAAAGAACCACAACAGTTTGAGCGGACCCGTTCTGAAGGCAGTACGCATGTGTCGGTTTACAGTCAGCTCAATTAACAGGTGAGGCTGACTGATTCGACGAACAATACCAACCCAAAGAACATTTGCGTAGGCCGCACAAACACTCAAACTGTCAGAATATGGGTAATTAGAAAAGAAATGGTGAGGCAAAGTCTCGCACGGTCCTAGCACTAACAATTGTAAGGGAAAAAGCAAATGTCAAGTTAGAACAACATATGAAAACAATGTCAAGAAATGTAACTATATGTTACAAACATGTCAACATGACCTGTGTGGACGTTACAGCAGCTTATTCCCAAGCCAGACTATCATTTATTTATTTATTTATTTATTTTACACTTTAATGCACACAAAATAAGGTACATAAGGCGGACTTAATGCCATATGGCATTTTCTCCCAGTCAACCTTTGGGTTAAATGTAAGCTCAGCGAAAATGGGCCTGTGTAATATCCAAAAAAAAAAAATAAAAATAAATAACTAATAGTAATAATAAATACTGTATAACATACTGTATAAATTATATATAACAAACACAAAATATGTACATACATAAATAACTTCATATATATAATTATAATATAATATAAATTGACGAAGATATAAATTAAAGAAGACACGAACTCAGCGTTGTAGCGCCTTTAAATAGGCCTCACGAACACTACGTTTAAAAGCCATTTTGTTTGGAGCCATTTTTATACTATGGGGTAGTGCATTCCGTAATTTAATTACACTAACTCTGAAGGAGTTAGAAACGAAGGAAGTGTGGTGAGACGGGATCTCTAGAAGCAAACTTTCAGCTGAACGGAGATTTCGGCTGTGAGAGCTGCCCAAAATCTGAAAGCCAGATTTTAGGTATTCGGGAGCACAAGGATCATTTAGAATAGAGAAGAGCATGCAGAGGGATCTAAGGGATCGCCTCTCACGGATAGGAAGCCATTTAAGCTGAGCGCGAAAGGAAGAGACATGGTCGTATTTACGTAGTCCGAAGATAAAGCGGATACAATTGTTGAGCATTCGATCCAATTTGTTAAGAAGGTCTTGGGATAGGTCAGAGTAACAAACATCAGCATAATCAATCACAGGAAGCACAAGAGACCGAACAAGCAGCGCTTTTGTATTTGGTGGAAGAAAGTTTTTAAATCTGTAGAGAGAGAGTGAGTATCATCTAGGTAGTCTTTAATTTTATAAAAAGCTTTACTATAAAATTTATCTTTAATGACATTTTTAAATTTATTTAGACTCAAATTTTGGATATGGCCGGGAATTTTATTGTAAAAGCGTATACTCCGACATCTAAACGAACCACTTATATTCTTTAGTCTAGTAGTGGGAACAACATATTTGTCTTTATTTCTCGTGTTGATATTATGTATATCACTATGCTTTTTAAGTAAACTTTTGTTTTTATGAGCATAATATATACTACATTTTCATAAATGTATTGAGAGGCAACAGTCATTATATTAATTTCTTTAAATAGTTCCCTGAGAGAGTACCTCGGACTAAGATTATAAATTGATCGAATGACCCTCTTCTGCAGAACAAAGATAGATTGAATGTCAGCAGCATTCCCCCATAGGAGAATACCATATGACATGACACTATTAAAATAACTAAAGTATACTAATCGCGCTGTATCTACATCGGTTAACTTTCTAAATTTATCTATGTATATGTGGAGCCCACTGGAGCTTAGCGTCTAGGGTTATAACTAAAAAGACAGTAGAATCTACAGGGGTCAACTCCTCACCGTTAACGAGCACGCTGGTTTTAACATGTCCAACATTTGGTGTTGTAAATTTAATGCATTTAGTTTTAGTTCCATTTAGTAATAGGTTGTTAGCACTAAGCCGGCGTACTATTTCCGAGAGAGCACTGTCCATCAGCACCACCATCAGCACCAAGACGAAATGAAATGACGAATTAGAAGACTCTGATACTTTCTGTAAGTATTAATACAAATGTATTGGAGTAACCATGTCTATTTTGGTTGCATTTGTAACACACAACTAACTAGTGTTGTAGTTTTGTAGATACACGGCCAGAGCTGTATCGGCTGGCTGGAGTAAACAACGATGCCAATGATTTTTCTCGTCTCTTGTGCTCGCCCTCGCTAGCCGTGCAGAGTAAAGTCATGCACATACAGGAAGCATTCGATTCATTATAACAAAAAAAAGTGATGAAATAAAAAATAGACACTATTTAAAATTTAGTTTAAACTATTATAGGTATGTATAATTTTACTTGAAAACAGTAACTAGGCGGTTAGGTCGATTTCTTGAACTCTGTAAATTATTTAGAATTTTATATTGACCACATTTTTATTATTATTATTATGTTAGTTATTTTACACATACTCAGACACTGACAATTAAATGTAGAATTGAAACCAGTGCAGTGGTTCAATCCGCCGCGAAAGCGACGCGACGGCCCATTTGTCATTTTATATAGTAAATTGTGCCACGGCGGGCGTAACGATTCAGAGTAACCGTGTTGATGTCGCAGCCTAAAGGCTAAAATCAATCTCACAGCTAGTAGCCCTTTGACTGGACGTCGTTTAACCGACTTGTTGACTGCAACATTCAGCTGCAATACTACAGCCAGACGACGCTTACCCAACTGGTCGATTAATGGTATAATAGCTTTTGAATTGATTGCTACACGACCTTAGATAGCTGTTATGATTACCAAATTCCCCAGAGGACTAAGGAGTAATTGTTTTAGAGCAAAGCTATGTTGCCATTTCTACAAAATAAACTACCGATTGAGTTGAGTTGTTCTGATTTAACCTTCGAGTGACAATAAAAAGTGATATATAGAGGTAAATATGCGTTACTTTTCTTCAAATTGTAAAAATATCCGAAACCTGTTTCTGAAACAAAGTCATAGATTGCTATACGATTGTCTATTTCATATATTAATATTTGCAGTCCTCAACTGTTACTTAACCCCAATTCGGTAAGAATAAAATGACTCGTAACATGGCATGGCATCTAGTAAAAACTAGTTGCGTTTAGGGTAAACGCGATCTAAAAATGGTTTTAACTGTAACGAGTACGAAACGATGAAACAACAGTATGAACATCAGTAAAGTACAGGGCTACGGTGCACCGTAGCACAAGAGAAAAGAGGAATCGCCTGAAACGTGGGTGTCTCCAAGACCCGAGCTTGAATAGATTGCTTATGGGTAGAAGTGCTCCATCTTAGCCCGCATCATCGCTTACCACCAGGCGAGTACAATAGAATAACGGCGAGCACGAAAACTATGGCGAAACTCCGGATATATTCTTTCTATAAACTACAAATTAATACATGAACTATTATTGAATACTACTTATTGGTAAAACGGTGAACAGATCCACGGATACTGATGGTGAACTACTACCAAGCGTCACGATGTCTTGATATAGTTAGTCAATTGGAAACATTCTTCGCAGTTCTAAGTGATTTTCATAATCATTGGATAGTGACATTCCAACATTCCGACAGAACTAAGTTTCCACGGCTCGCTCAGGTAGGTATAACGTTCTTTTGTCAAAGCAGTTTCAAGGCATAACAAAGTGGAAACAAAGCATAGTAACTAATCTTAATTATTACGCCCGCATGTTTTGTAATAGCCGTGCGGACGTGCGACAGGTCACGTAAGCAGTTAGTGGCAAACAATTTTGATATTGGAAGTTCGTCTACAAAATCTGGTTCTGACATATCAGAAGCTGTTGAACTGTCTTTTTTGAAGGTCTCTGTCCGACAATATTTCCGACGAATGCTGCTCTAGCTACAATAGAATAAATTTTAGTAAGACCAAATAAATTGTTCGAAACGGAGTTTTTCGCTGAAAGATATTTTTTTGTGTCGACGTTAAGAAATAACGTGAAAAGTGGTAAACCATTTTAAAATCCTAATTTGATGGACCAACTTCGGTGAAATTTGCAAATTCTTGGTCCGTCAAAAAATTACATTATTTCCAAAGATTCATTATTTACAAGCCATTGGGTTAGAATTCATGATTCCATAATACTGTAGCACTATTCGGGATAACGTAACTAAAAACACAGACGAACAGTAAAGAATTGTAGCAACAAGAATCAAAAGACTGGGACAGAGTGTACTTTTTCGTGGATAACACATAAGTTAATGTAATTAATTAATAACTGGACTATGACTTGGATTTTGGTGCTGATCTGATCTGGGTGCAACATATATCACGACCGTTCGAACGAAGAGCGATACGGCGTCATACATACCTTGCTAATTTTTGAAGTCGAAAAAACTTTAAGTAGGTATTTAGTTGAATTTTTGTGCTGTAAAGTAATGTTGACCTTCTTGTTGTCGGCACAAAGTTCGTGTTTACATGTTCCATAATAGGATCTATCTACTAGATGCCTCACTACCTCTAAGTCTAAAAAACGAATGTCCCGTTTCGAGTCAAAATATAAATGGTCACGTTAGAAATCGATACAAAGCATAGCAATCTAAATTACAACCTCATATCTCGAAACAGTCCATAGAACTTGTGGTAGTCGCCGTTGTATCGTCTTATCTCTCACTCGACCAACCCATACCAGACCTACCCTTCGGTTCCTTCATTTCATTTCATATACGTAATATCTTCCCTTACTTGCCGAATGTGTATGTTATTTGTCAGCTATTCATTCTTAGCAATGAAATGATAATAATTGTTCCAGAATACGTTCTGCCCAGACTGGGGTTTTCTCAAAGTCCACTACCTCACTGCAGTACTGGACGCGTTGGGTGGTATCTAGGAACGTTGTACGGAGCCTAACTGGCCGGTCGGCTGGCGGCGCGTAGATACCGGCAACTTTTTTAGTTTTACATGAATTTCTAACGACATCGGTACATATTATGTACTACTACCAGCAATAACTAATTCTAAATGTAACCTAACTATATCCATATGCTATCTCACAGCCGACTAGCTCAGACTGCCCCTTGACGAATGGCCTACTAATGTACGCCCGGTTAGGTCGGAACTGCGACTCACACAGAAATGGACTCGCCACCAGAATTATACTGCGATATCATCATTAGAGGTATATTATTAAACAGGCTACGCCGTGTATTCATGCAGGTTGGTTGGCTGCGAATTTCATTACATGTTGAGTAGCTT
Organism: Spodoptera picta; assembly: GCA_038387885.1. Classification (NCBI taxonomy): domain Eukaryota; kingdom Metazoa; phylum Arthropoda; class Insecta; order Lepidoptera; family Noctuidae; genus Spodoptera; species Spodoptera picta. The sequence continues at coordinate 18,540 of JAZHFQ010000284.1, forward strand.
CACAAAACATTTTCGTTTACATCTTATTCGTATTGTGTCGAATTTAATTTAATGTGCCGCCGTTCATATACAATACCTACCTACATAAAGTGTAAATAAAAAATCAGCTTTATCACTCTTTTACTTCGTATTTTTACGTAAATTACTGTTTGAATGAAGGTATCGCGATCTCCTGGAGTTTGATTGCAAAAAATAAAATAGTTAGTATGTAAACAATAAAATAATTAACAATTAATAATTATATGAAACGTATTCATGCGGACTTCTAAATCGATTTGCTACCCTTTATTAAATACATATTAAAAAATAAATTAGTCGGCGGTTGCTCTATGTGCAAATACCACGATTCCTGTGATTTCGTTATCACCAACTTCACCGCAAACAATGGGACCATTTCCACCAATCACAGTGTTCTAACGGTTTACTACCCCCACCCCTAGCCCCATCCGCAACCCTGCGTACGTGCAAGCAGCACGAATTTTGCATTCATACTTAGTTAGTGACCGAGACGTGCACACCACTGCAACTGCAAGGCGTTCTGCTTCAGATTACAATCGCGATGGAACCAGGAAAGGCATCGAAGAATTTGAAGGAGGTAAGTCTCATTTATTCGTAATGATGATGTTTTTTTTTGTCTATTTAGTGCTGTCTCTAAACCGATTTTTATTATTTTCTCAGGACCAGAGCCAGGAACAGCCTTCAACGTCTACAGGGACTAAAGCATCGAGGCCGAGGCGTGGCAGGCCTGCCGGTGCAAACCGGACCCCTCTGTCCCTGGTTCGTATGAAACAAATGGCACAAGTAATATACACTGTAAGTTATCTTTGGGACTGAACAATATATTAATAATGAACTTCACCTGCAGGAAGAAAGGCGCGCTAGGAACGCTCAGTATGAGCGTGAAAGGCGAGAGGACTTGGCCGAAGCTCACTCGGAGCTGGCAGAGGCCGCGGGCTGTGATCCTAATGTAAGTTTACAAAACTCGAGTTTAAGGTGCGCCGACTTTATTGTTATTTTACGATGCGTTATGTCTCATTTTCATTTCTTTTTGTAGATATCGATGGCCGAATTGATGACTCTCGTCATCACAAAACTGCAGGAGACGATTCCAGCAGAAACCATTAGGCTGGGTAATTTGGATCTGGAGGCACAAAGTAAGTGTAAAACAAAACATTATTACCATAACCATTCAATTTATTGTGTTTGTTCGAGTAAACAAATTCCTTAACATGAATGTGTGTCTTGTTACAGTTGCCAAATGTATCGAGCAGTTGCCTCCGGATTACATCGTCAGCGATGATGAAGAGGAGGTGCAGCCGGAAGAGCCCAACGTAAGATACGCTCACTTTATTCATTTGCCATACGCCGCGGCGTAGGCAGTTAGCGCACACTTGATAGTACACTTACTGGAAGATTATTAACACATTAATTTCTTTTAAATTACAGACTCGAAAACGCAAACCGTCTAATAGTCATACGAGTGATGCCAAACGTATGCGGCTCGGTGGGATGGAAATGCCAGCAGTAGTGGGTTGGATGACATCGCCTGCTGACCTTGCCGAAGCCGGACCCGGACCACGAAATAACGAGTGGGACTGGGAAGACGTAGACGCTTTCTGTGAGTATTACATTTATATTTGAGCAACTGATTTTTATAATGGCTTTGTGGCCATCTTATGCGTAGATTACTTTGTCTATTTTGGTTACATTTGTAACATACAACTAACCACTATTATATTTTTGTAGTGGCCGAACAGCTGTCCTCGGTTAACGCCGAGTCACCATCGGTAGTGCCATCAGTGGCATTACCACCTAACCCACCGATGACACCACTGGCGACGCCACGGCCACGAAAGAACGAGTGGGATTGGGAAGACGTAGACGCTTTCTGTGAGTATTACATTTATATTTGAGCAACTGATTATTATAATGGCTTTGTGGCCATCTTATGCGTGGATTACTTTGTCAATTTTGGTTACATTTGTAACATACAACTAACCACTATTATATTTTTGTAGTGGCCGAACAGCTGTCCTCGGTTAACGCCGAGTCACCACCGGTAGTGCCATCAGTGGCATTACCACCTAACCCACCGATGACACCACTGGCGACGCCACGGCCACGAAATAACGAGTGGGACTGGGAAGACGTAGACGCTTTCTGTGAGTATTACATTTATATTTGAGCAACTGATTATTATAATGGCTTTGTGGCCATCTCATGCGTGGATTACTCTGTCTATTTTGGTTACATTTATAACATGCAACTAACTAGTCTTATATTTTTGTAGTGGCAGAACAGCTGTCGTGAGGAAACGGCCAGCACCATCACCAACACCATCAGCATCGCTACAGCTAGAGTTGCCGTTCGAGCGAGAAATAGATCATAAAGATCTGTTCTGTAGATAAGTATTAGATTTGTATTGGAGTAGCTATGTCTATTTTGGTTGCATTTGTAACACACAACTAACTAGTGTTGTATCTTTGTAGATGCACGGCCAGAAGCGACACCTAACCCACCGATGACACCACTGGCGACGCCACTGCTACGAAATTACGACTGGGAAGACTTTGATGCTTCCTGTGAGTATTACATTTATATTTGAGCAACTGATCACAATAATGGCTTTGTGGCCACCTCACACGTAGCTTACTTTGTCGATTTTGGTTACATTTTATAACATACAAGTAACTAGTCTTATATTTTTGTAGTGGCAGAACAGCTGTCGTGACGTTTCGTCACGACAGCTGTTCTGCCACGACATAGATCATCAAGATCTGTTCTGTAGGTATTAGATTTGTATTAGAGTAGTTATCTCTATTTTGGTTGCATTTGTATTACACAACTAACTAGTTTTGTATCTTTGTAGATGCACGGCCAGAGCCGGCACGTAACCCACCGGTGACACCACTTGCCCACTTGACTGGCAACGCCACCGTACCAGCGCTTCCAGTCACAACAATACTTTAATCCAGCACCGTCACTATCACAACGGCAGCCAGGAATTTGAGCAACCGATTATAATGATGGCTTTGTGGCCGTCTTATGCGTAGCTTACTTTGTCTATTTTGGTTACATTTATAACATACAACTTCTTATATTCTTATATTTTTGTAGTGGCGTTCTGCCACTGCAGCTGTCATGACGGAACGTCCAGCACCATCAACATCACCATCAACATCACAGCATCGCTACAGCTAGAGTTACCGTTCGAGCGAGACATAGAGGTAGATTATCAATTCAGGTTGCATTTGTAACACACAACTAACTATAGTGTCGTATCTCTGTAGTTGCACAGCCGGAGCAGACACCAAACCCACCGTTGCCACCACTGACTCCGCCACCGTACCAGCGCTTCTCTATCTGTATATTCTCCACCATCAGCACCGCTTCGTAATTATGACTAGAAGACTTAGAAAATTTCTGAGAGCAACTGATTATGATAATGGCCTTGTGGCCATCTTGTTCGTAGCTTGCTTTGTCTATTTTGGTTACATTTATAACATACGACTAACTAGTTTTATATTTTTCTAATAGCAGAACAGCTGTCATCGAGTAACACCGAGTTACAATCAGTAGTGCCATCAGAGGCATAACCGTCGTCATCACTACCTCCATCTGAACTTTCACCAAGTGAAACAAGTGAAACATGTGAATTTATTTCTGTAAATAGGCTACAGGGCAGCACTTTTACACGTCAATTTTATCGAGCGAACGATGAGGTCGACATTTCCTAACTGACTACTCTGAGAAGAAATGCCAAACAAACTCAGAGGTCTGTCTCTTTTAAAGTCCAGACAATATTTATAATTCTTTCTGTAGTGGCCTTTTGAGGAAAGAACCACAACAGTTTGAGCGGACCCGTTCTGAAGGCAGTACGCACGTGTTGGTTTACAGTCAGCTCAATTAACAGGTGAAGCTGACTGATTCGACGAACAATACCAACCCAAAGAACATTTGCGTAGGCCGCACAAATACTCAAACTGTCAGAATATGGGTAATTAGAAAAGAAATGGTGAGGCAAAGTCTCGCACGGTCCTAGCACTAACAATTGTAAGGGAAAAAGCAAATGTCAAGTTAGAACAACATATGAAAACAATGTCAAGAAATGTAACTATATGTTACAAACATGTCAACATGACCTGTGTGGACGTTACAGCAGCTTATTCCCAAGCCAGACTATCATCTAGGTTGTCTTTAATTTTATAAAAAGCTTTACTATAAAATTTATCTTTAATGACATTTTTAAATTTATTTAGACTCAAATTTTGGATATGGCTGGGAATTTTATTGTAAAAGCGTATACTCCGACATCTAAACGAACCACTTATATTCTTTAGTCTAGTAGTGGGAACAACATATTTGTCTTTATTTCTCGTATTGATATTATGTATATCACTATGCTTTTTAAGTAAACTTTTGTTTTTATGAGCATAATATATACTACATTTTCATAAATGTATTGAGAGGCAACAGTCATTATATTAATTTCTTTAAATAGTTCCCTGAGAGAGTACCTCGGACTAAGATTATAAATTGATCGAATGGCCCTCTTCTGCAGAACAAAGATAGCACCCGATAGATAATAACCGTAAAACGGGGTTAATAGAAACAATTTAGACTTTCAAACCGACTATAATAATATAAATTGTAAGTTTCAGGTAATAAAGCTGCTTTTATTGTGGGAGTCTTATGTTATTTTACAAGCTGATTACAATTTTATTGCCAAATTATTATCTACTTTGGAGAAAAAGACAAAAACCTGGTCAATTTCTATTTACCCGGAATACGGGATCAATAGAAACGACGTATGGTGTATAATTTGGTCACGGCGCACTAAACTTCACGACTACTGCCAATCTGGCTGAACAGGGATATCTTCAAGGATATTACACAAACCACTGTTATATATAATATCAACTGTATATTGTTGTTAACACTAATAATCTTCTTACGATCTAATGAACTATTGAACTAACTAAACATAAAACATTCACCGAGGGTCATTAAACGGCGGAGAATCTTGACACCGCGATTCAGAAAATGGACTTAAACTAACAACGCCATCTAGTTTCAAAATTGGAACTAAACTCTAGAACTAATTTAAATTACGGTTGACGATTGAACATACCGCCCACCAAGGACATTATTTAAAAATGTCCTTCAAAAAAATTACAATAATTCTTACATGAACTTTAGGAACTGTAACTTACAAACAAATAAACTTCTTTTACTAAATAACAATGTAAACAAACAAAGTAAACTTAATATTAAGTATTACACTTGAACTTAAATCAATAAAATTATTACAACGAATCTTAGCCTTATATTTACTGTTCAATTACAGTCGACATATTAAAAAATGTAATTAAACCTATCACTATGCATACTAAAAGTTTTAAACCTTGAAATTTAACTTATAGTCTATACATGACACATTATGAAACTAACAACTAAAACAAAACAAAACATTTCAATTATGAGTAATAGGTACAATAAACTAATTTCCCTCATTGACTGGCAGAACACAGAGCTTTGATGTAGGACGCTTCAGTAAACCTTTACTAGTGCGTAAAGTAACCACACGGGTGATGCCATCGTCACCCGGGTGTTTCTCCACTATGGTACCCAGAAACCAACAAGCAGGAGGCATATCAAATTCCTTAACTAGAACTATATCACCGATCTGAGGCTCAGGATTCTTATGCGACCACTTATATCTATGAACTAAATTGCTAATGTATTCTACGGACCAGCGTTTCCAAAATGCTTGGACCATATTTTGTATATACTGCCAACGAGATAAAGAACTGATACTAGAATTTTCATAGTTCGCATCTGGAACAGTGACAAGTGGTTCACCGATTAAAAAATGACCAGGGCTCAATGGCATAGGTTCATGAATGTCTTCCCCATTGATTACAGTCATCGGCCTAGAATTAAGACAAGCCTCTATTTGGCTCAACAACGTGCTCATCTCCTCATAAGTGAGTGTTGAGCTACCTATGACGCGTTTTAAATGAAATTTGGTCGACTTCACTGCAGATTCCCACAGTCCACCGAAATTTGGAGCATGTGGTGGTATGAAATGCCACGTAGTGTTACGATCTTCTAAGGTCTTTGCAATCTCTTGTTGAATCGCTGATAACTCACGAAGTTCCTTAGCCGCACCCACAAAATTAGTGCCGTTATCGCTCCAGATATTTGAACAATGACCACGTCTGGACACAAAACGACGAAAGGCTGCTAAAAATCCCTGAGTGGTCATGTCACTTACTAATTCTAGGTGTATGGCTTTAGTGGCCATACAGACAAAAACACTAATGTAACCCTTATGGGCACGATGACCTCTTCCCTTCGTTGTCCTAATTTGAACAGGGCCTGCATAATCCACGCCGCTATTCAAAAACGGTCGTGATGGCGTGATGGTGGAAGTGATCCCATGAATTGATTATAAACCTTAGCTTTATTTTTGACACAAATGACACATTTACGTACATATTCCTTTGTAAGCTTTTTTACACCTAATATCCAATAAGCAGATCTCAGATAGTTAATCATTATCTGAGGCCCACCATGTAAAGTCCGATCGTGTGCGTCTGCGATCAACAACTTAGTAAAATGTGTATTATGTGGTACAACTATTGGATGTTTTTCGTTATCAGACAACGATGCATGATGTAACCTACCGCCAACTCGTATTATATCGTCCTTGTCTAGAAAAGGACACAATGAACTAATATTACTTATTTTATTAACAGGTGAATTATTTTTCAACTGTGTGTATTCTACTTCGAAGTCGACTCTTTGACATTTCCTTATACAACACTTTAATGCTTCATCTAGGTCTGACCGTTTTATATACTTGGGTATATCTCTACACTTGACATAATGATAAAAGAAACTTCTACATAACGCTACTACTCTTAATAATTTTCTTAACGAACTATATCTTTCCCATTGTAAGGTGTCGTGTTTTAAAGCTATATAGGACTTAATATTTTCTTCCATGTTAATATCTGTATTCAATAGTCTATTGTACTCTATATTTTCATTATATAAAAATTGTGGTCCGTGAAACCATATAGTATTTTCAGGTAATAGTGACGGTAAAACTCCTCTTGACGCACAATCTGCGGGATTCTCCTTCGTAGAAACATGTGCCCATTGATCTGCGTCTAATGTGGTTAAGATCTCCGCGACCCTATTACTAACAAAGGTTTTCCATCGGCTTGGGTGGCTATTAAGCCATGCCAAAACGACTGTAGAGTCAGTCCAGGCGTGCACCTTGTCCTTGTCAATATTCATAGCCCTCGCCACATCGATCAACAACCGTGCCAAAAGTACTGCTGCGCATAGCTCTAGACGAGGGATACTAACTGTTCTTATAGGGGCGACCTTTGTTTTCGCCATTAGAAGAGTGACTTGTATATTTCCTGAAGAGTCCACACAACGAGTATACACAACTGCTGCGTAAGCAGCCTTTGATGCATCGCTGAAGCCATGCAACTCTATGACTGAGCTATTTGATGTTCCTAACCATCTCGGAACATAGACTTTGGATAGATTTTCCAAGTCTTTACGGTAAGTTATCCATTCTTCTTTTAATTTTTCTGGTACATGATCATCCCATCCTACTCCTGCTAGCCACAATTTCTGTATCAATATTTTAGCTAGTATTATACTGGGCGCTATCCAGCCTAAAGGGTCAAATAAGCGTGCGATATCCGATATAATAATGCGTTTACTTAATGTTTCAGATGCTGAAGGGAGCTGCACCGTGTACTTGAACTGATCTGCACTACGACACCAGGTAAGTCCTAATATTTTTGTACTATCACTTGATATTTCCTTTTCGTCCTTACTTTCATATGACTCGATTTCCCCTAATAATTCCGAACTGTTGCTGTTCCATTTTTGTAGCTCAAATCCTGCTTTTGCTAATAATGCTTTCATTTCCAAATACAAATTTTTACCTTCTTCTATTGTGGAACATCCTGTCATTAAATCATCCATATAAAAGCTTGTTGGCACTATTTCTGATGCCGTGGGGAATTCTTGCACATAGTCCAATGCGACCTGGTGCAATGTCTTAACCGCCAAATAAGGTGCTGAAGCTGTACCAAAGGTTACAGTTAATAGCTCATACTCTTGCATTTCTTCATGTGGTTCTTTTCGCCAAACTATTCTCTGATATTTTACATCGTTTTCTGCTACTCTCACTTGTCGGTACATTTTTATTATGTCTGCAGTAATTGCTATTTGGTGAACTCTCCAGCGAATGACGATATGCCGCAAATCCGACAGCAAGGTAGGTCCCACCATCAACGTGTCGTTAAGTGACACTCCCCTTTCATTCTTGCAGGATGCGTCGAACACTACGCGTACCTTCGATGTGGATTTATCTTCTCTGACAACTGCGTGATGAGGTAAGTAAGCTGCTTCATTGATCTTTGTGTCTGGTTTCTGTACTTTTCTCATGTGATTCAAATGTAAATATTCTTCTATAACTTTCGTGTATTTTTCTTTCAGGTTTGAATCCTTCGTGAATTTTCTCTCCAACGCCTTGAGTCTTCTTAAAGCTATTTCTTTACTGTTACCACCTCCGCAGGTGGGCGTTGCTTCCTTAAATGGTAACTTGACTACGTATCGACCATCTGCGCATCTTGTAGTCGTAGTTTTATATAACTCTTCACATTTTAACTCTTGTTCTGTTAACGTAATAATTTGTGGCAACTGATCTTCGATCTCCCAGAACTTCTTCAGTATATCGTTTTGGTCTATTGCTGTATGCATGACTGTGATATTTGCGATGTTACTCGACCTAGTTTCTGTTTCACCAGAAATTATCCAACCTAGCGTGGTACACTGCGCTACTACTGATCCATTAGGCGCTCTCCTTAGACCATCTTTTAGTATCTTACCATACACGTCTGCACCCAATAAAATATCTATCCTATTAGGTGAAGAAAACTGTGGGTCTGCCAACGTAAGTTGCTTTAATTCCGACCAATCAAGAGGGGCTACTTGTCGTTCCGGTATATATGATGTAATATTTTTTAAAACATACGTGTTTACCATTATTGTAAAACTAGGATCAGTTAACGATTTTAATACCAATGTTACAACTGAATTCGCGGGTGACTTGATACTACCTAAACCAGAAACAATGCTTCTAACTGGAGTTCTCTTTAATCGTAAAAATTGTGCTGTACTTTCCGTGATAAAGGAAGCCTGGGACCCCTGGTCTAACAAGGCACGAACTGTCTGAAACTCTGCTGTGGCAGTTTGAACTTGAACTAACGCAGTGGCTAACAATACCTGTTTAGGACTGACGATGTGTTTAGTCGATAGACATGACACAACTGGACTGGTATCAGTGGAAGTATTATCAGAGGAGCTAGCAGCTGTTTGCTTCTCTTCCTTAGCGTTGTGCTCATAATTAGCGTGTAACAGAGTGTGGTGTTTCTTGCCGCAAATATGACACACCGCTGATTTCTTACATTGATAAACTAAATGGTTTCCGCCTAAACAGTTAAAACAAATTTTATTTGACTGTGCAAAAGATCTTCGTTCATCTACATTAATTTTTGTAAACGGTACACAAAAGCATAACTTATGGTTGTTGCCACAGAATTCACAACTAATCTTAAATTGGCCAGATGGTCCAGGATTAACGTTCCGAGCGAGCAAAGTTTTCTGACCTGATAATCTTTCTGTACGTGGACCAGTTCGCCACTGTCCCGATGGTCGCTGTGGTTCAATGAACTCAAGTGCTCTAAACCGACTCTCCAGATATATTTTAAATTGTTCTAAAGTCGGAAGTTCATGTGCCGATTCATCGGAAGCCCTTAACTCCCACTGCTTACGGGTCTCTGGGTCCAACTTTTCAGAGACTACATGAATTACAATAATTTCCACAATGGTGGTCATGCTAATCCCTAGGTTAGAGAATGCACTCATACAGTCTGTAGTTGTATCCAGTATTTGTTTAATATTAACCGCAGATTCAGTATTTACTCGTTTTTGGTTGAATAGCCGTTGCAGAATGGAATTCGCTAAGTGTCGCTTATTGTTATACCGATGCTCCAATTGCTTCCAACATACTGAGTAATTTGCAGCAGTAATTGGTATTTGACGAAGCAACTGCTCTGCTTCACCGGTCAAACATCCCTTCAAATAATGTAACCTCTGTACGTCATCTAAACCTTTATTGGAATGAACTAGCGATATAAAAAGATCACTAAAACTAGTCCATTCATCGTATTTGCCCGAAAATGAAGGAACATTAATTTTTTGTAACCTAACGTTTGAAGCAGAATAGGTTCGTGCACAAGGCTCGCTTACGTTAAACTGTAAATTACTGTCTTTTAACTCCGACTTGTACGTTAAATAAATTTCCTCGGTCTTATCATACAATTCGGATGTAAAGTAATTGTTTTTCAATTCTGTTACGGTGGCTTTTTCAATTATTTTCCGATGTGTATCATAAAATCTAGACCATTGCTGCTCTAGATTTTCCAATCTAGTTTCGACATATCCACGAGTTACTCGTTCTTTGGGAGATTTTTTGAAATTATTTCTCCCCTTCTCAATACTACCTTTTACATCATCTTGTAATTTAAATAAAGATTCCATGGCTATGACTTAGAAAACAATTCAATAAAGCCAACAACGTATTCGAACAATCTGTTCTTACAACTAACAAAGCGAACTTACAAAATATGTCGCATTGCATACAAACATAACAAGTGTTTACAAAATGTATCCCTACTTGAAATTTATCAGAGAAGAAAAAGTAATTATTTCAGACAATCAAATAAAAATATTCAATTAATAAAACGTAAATTGCCCAAAATTATTCCAAATGATTATAAAATTACTGTCTTCAGTCTGATGACCTTCTTGAACTATGTTTATAAATTATGTTTAATTGTACTCACAGTTATCCGTTGAACTCACAACACTTCACTGAACTTTGACCTCGTACTGATGCTCCTCCACTTGACTCGAACTCTCCCGGCTCCACCACTCGAACTCTCCCTGCACCTCCACTCGAACTCTCCCGGCTCCACCACTCGAACTCTCCCTGCACCTCCACTCGAACTCTCCCGGCTCCACCTCTCGAACCCGTCTTGTCACTCCAACTCGAACTTCGCCGCAACCTCCGCTCCGGTGTGCTCGTACTGGGTGTTGAACCCGGTGCCACAACTCACCAGCACCTTGGCGCCATCAGCAGCGATCCACTACTGTGTCGGCACCCTCTCAGCAACCACTCACTGTGACTACGTCACCTCCGGCTCACAAGGACCAATGTATAATTTGGTCACGGCGCACTAAACTTCACGACTACTGCCAATCTGGCTGAACAGGGATATCTTCAAGGATATTACACAAACCACTGTTATATATAATATCAACTGTATATTGTTGTTAACACTAATAATCTTCTTACGATCTAATGAACTATTGAACTAACTAAACATAAAACATTCACCGAGGGTCATTAAACGGCGGAGAATCTTGACACCGCGATTCAGAAAATGGACTTAAACTAACAACGCCATCTAGTTTCAAAATTGGAACTAAACTCTAGAACTAATTTAAATTACGGTTGACGATTGAACATATGGGGTTAATAGAGAAAAGTCATAGGGTTGTCAAAATATTTTATAATAGGTAGTATGACGTCACAGGGGTAATGAAATAAGAGTGTGCATAATAGGTATATTAAAAAACCTTTTTATTAATAATAAAAATGAAATAACAATGCTTATTAAAAAAATAGTTCAAATATAATGGTACTTAACTTAGAATTGAGATTACCGAAAAAATAAGCTTTATTAATAATTATTAAACATAATAAAATTATATTACCTACTCCACCTTAAATATAATAATCTTCTCACAATAATCAAAAAAACAGAACAATCAGTTCAAAAATTATTTTAGCCTCAGAATTAAGACCATAAAACAATTAGGCTTAATTAATAGAGGTAGTTATGAAGTATATGAAAACTATAATTATTATAACACAGTCTGAAACCTAATAATCTTCTGACAATTAAATAATCAACAAAACATTGCAATAATCAGTTCAAAATAATTAGGGGGTAAGTACACAAAATGAGTATTTATTAAAAATTTTAGGATGTCAACATAAAGTGTTAACTCTGGAATGTTATACTTATATGTCACTTCTTTTAATATGAATAATTTTTAATCAATGTCAGACATTAAGTCGGATAATATTTCCTCGTCATTTCTGTAATAATTTCGATGTTTTCGTTGTTTTCTTTTCATTTTATCAACATATAATATTTTTGCTAATTGTTTAGAATCTGTAACTGAAATATCGGATAAAATTTCAACTTTTTTTTTTTTTTTTCTTTTTCCTTGGCAACCGAGTCTCCAATACGATGTTGTCGACTATACTGCCAGTGTCGGGTGGTGACGGCAGATTAATGAGCCGTCGAAGTTAACTTTGCGGTAGTTTTTAGTAGTTAGTAGCTGAAAGGACAAAACAATTGGGTTAGTAATATAAACATTACCAACTATTTTACTGTATGAGTACAGGGGTGGAGAAAATAGTTGGGGGGACGTACACAATACAGACACACAGATATATACACCATTTACATAAATGTCACCGTCATAGTTTAATCTCATTATCGTTAATGAATCTACATAAACAATGGATTAATTTAGGGGAAAAGTGAGTTAAAAGGAGGTGGAAATTAATTGGAAGTGGGATTTGAATACTGGGGAGTTTTTTATAAAGGTCAAAAGATTGGGAATTTAAAGGACACGAAAAAAATATATGGTCTACAGTTCCCTCGTCAAGGCCGCATTCACACAGCGCGCTGTCGCGGACACGGATCTTGTTGAGGAAGACTGGGCTACTACAATGGCCGAGTCTGAGTCTGCACAAGGATGAAACAGTGTGGCGGGGGAGCTTAGGGTACTTGGAAAACCAAGGCCTCCGCCGGCTGGACACTTGCATAGTAGGCTCCTTTACTTTTGGAAGTGTCTACCCACACTGCAGCCCATGACTCAAAAAGCTTGTGTTTGGTGTCGGCACGTACATCATACCCGTACACCACGTAGTGTTGACGTTCGACATCGTTCGACGCCGCAAATTTGGCTAGGGAATCCGCACACTCGTTACCGCATATGCCAGAGTGGCCAGGAATCCAGGCGATCTCGATGTTTAGGCCATCATTGAAGCAGGAAAGAAGAAGCGCCTTTATCTCAACAACCAAACTGCTATGGATTCTGGAATGGAGCTGATCTTGGTTGAGGGACTGTAGGCTACTTCGGGAATCAGAAAAAATTATGGAATTTTTGAGGTTGTGAGCTCTAATAAATTTGAGTGATTCCAGAATGGCCGCACATTCACCCGTGAAGACTGATGCCTCCGGGGGATACTTGGAGAGGAGAGCGATCCTCGAATTTTGGAAGTACGCTGCCACTCCTGTACATCCGATTCGGGATAATTTAGACGCGTCTGTGTAGAAAGTATTCCAGCCTCTCCAGTATTTGTCCAAGGCACGTTTGAACTCGTCTGCAGCATTCACGGTGGATTTCGAAATGCCAAGTCCTAAAATCAGCTTTGGTCTAAAGTGGATAACCTCATATACGGAAGAAAACACTGGGAGCACAGGATATTGACTTATGGGTGCAGAGAGGTTTTTAAGCTCCCTGTACCTAGCAATCACGGGAGGGACAGGTTTATTTTTCCAGTAAGAAGAGGAGCTGTAAGAACAGTGGATTTGATCTAGGATAGGGAGAAGGGGATGTGATGAGAGGGAGAGGACTTTTGAGATGAAGCGGTCTGCAAGGTATTGTCTTCGAAGGTTGAGAGGAGGCTCCGCACATTCAACCTGAAGAGCGTTTATGGGGGATGATTTCATAGCTCCAATAATTATTCTAAGGCATTTGGCCTGAATGGAGTCTAGTTTTTTTAATGCTTCCTTATTGCAAGGTACAATAAGGAAGCAACAATAGTCCATTACACTTCTGACCAATGCATTGTATATGAGCTTCAATGAAGAGGGGTGAGCACCCCACCATACCCCAGCCAGAGCTCTGAGTATCGATACTGAGCGTTCACACCTACGAACTACGGTGTTTATGTGGTCCACCCCAGACATCTTTGAGTCGAGATTGACTCCCAAAAATCTAGCGCTGCTTTTAATCGGGATAGTCTGACCGTCCATCTCTATACGAAGGTCCGGAGTGCGTCGTTTGCGTGTAAAAATGACAGCCGAGCTTTTTGGGGCACTTAAAGATAACCCGTGATTGAGAAGCCATTGGTTTAATGAGGACAAAGAGACATTGATGGAGTGAGCGGCCTCTGTTATAGAGTTGCTGGTGACCATTAATGCGATATCATCAGCGTACTGAAGGACATTACAGTTAAAATTTAAACAGGAGGGGAGGTCATAGGTATATATGTTATAAAGGATAGGACTAAGGACTGACCCCTGAGGTAAACCTGTCCAGGAGGACCTCTGTACTGGGTTATCCTCAGGAGTTCTCAATTGGAGGGTACGATTGGAGAGGATACAGCCTATAATTCGGCAAATCCCACTCGGGATTCTCAGCCCTTGCAGTTTCTGCCTGAGAAGGGGTAAGAGGACAGAATCATAGGCCGCTGAGATGTCCAGGAAGACCGCGACCAGCGACTCCTGCCTGCTAAGGGCCAGTCGGATGGCTGACGTGAGGACACCCACACTGTCAGCCGTACCCAGACCTTTCCTGAAGCCAAACTGAGTCGCCGGAAGTTGCCTCCGGCTTTCAACCAACCATTCAAGGCGGTTTTTAATGAGGTGTTCAAAAGTTTTAATAAGTACGGACGATAGAGCGATAGGTCGGTAGGATTTATGATCACCAGGATCCTTGCCAGCTTTCAACAGCGGCATGATAACCTGAACCTTCCAAGTAGGAGGAATATAGCCTGAAGTAAAGCAAAAATTGACCAAGTCAAGGTAGTATTGTTTTGTTTTAGTTCCTGCTTTAGATAGGAAGGAGTAAGGGAACCCATCAATCCCTGGTGCCGAGTCCTTGACATGGTTGAGTACCGTTTGGAGCTCTTCATAAGAGAACTCCAAATCGAGCGGTTCATGTGTTTCGTTATAGGGTCTCTGGCAGCACTCGTCTGCACTGGGAACATATACTGGAGCAATACTATTTAAAAATCTGTTACTTAGAGATTCGGGTAAAATCGAGATAGTGGGAGGTTTGGTGGAGTTCCTGAAATTTTTCACTCTCTGCCAAACTGTAGATACTGGAGTGGATGGGCTCAGAGAACCACAAAATCTTTGCCACCCTTGTCTCTTCTTTTTTTGAACAATTTCCTTGACTTAGCCAAAATTCGTTTGAAATTTATGAGGTTTTCCAGGTTCATATCTTGGTTATATGTCTTTTCAGCCTCATTCCTAGCCCTTATCATGGCAGTGCATTCACTATCCCACCATGGCGGAGAAGGGATTTTGCCTTTCGGTGCGTTTTTCACCGGAAAGCAATCTTCAGCAGTGGAGGCTATCAGGTCCGAAAATTTTGAGAAACACTCCAAAGCATTCTCAGGATTAATTGGTGAAAGGAAGGAGATACGGTGGTCTAATAATTTTGAATAAAGATCCCAATCAGCTGCATTCAAACGATATTTTAATAGGGGGAAGGGGTTTATCTGGAATAGATTTTGACAGGTGTTTAATTATGATAGGATAGTGATCACTACCATAGGTCAAATTCAAACAACTCCAATTAAGCACGCCAGCCATAGCAGGCGAGCAGAAGGTCAAGTCCACACAGCTGTTTCTTTGACCAAATGCAGACCTACGAGTAGGGCTGCCATCATTGATGACACACAATTCGAGTTCGTCCAGCATCTCTACTAATTCAATACCTACATTATCGCATACATCTGAACCCCATCTATAGTGGTGGCAGTTGAAGTCACCCATTATAAGCAATGGGCCACTTACCAAGGTTAGTAAACTTTTTAATTAACATAATGTGATCAACATGAGGGTGAGCAATATAAAATACAAAAACATTTATGTCCTCAGCCTTAACAGCGACAACATTTATGTCATCGCCAACGAAGGGTAGAGGGATCTGGGTGAAGGGCACTTTGTTATTAATTAACAAAGCACACCCTCCATAACCATCAGATCTGTCATGTCTGACAACACTGAAACACGGGATCCCGAAATTAATATTCGGTTGAAGCCATGTCTCAGCAATGCCACAAATCGATGGTTTAAATTTATTTATCAAGTGGAGTAGGTCACTCTTCCTGGGAAGAGTACTCCTCACGTTCCACTGAAGCAGTGTTAGAGGATGGAATGTTACAGATATAATCTAGAATTGTAGAAAGTTTGTGTGCGACGTGGTCAGGTATATTTTGGGCAGGGTTGGCTAGTACTGCCATAAGCATATCAGAGACTATATTTAGGATGTACTTGGAGCTACGAGTATTGGTTCCGGATTCCACAGGGAAAGCGCAACCATTTTTAGATGGGGAGAAAGAGTGGTCTTGGATAAGGGCCCGATGGGCCTTCTTATCATAGCTAGGAGAGAGGGGCGCATGTGATTTAGGTTTGAGTTGGACTGTTTTTTTGTAGGACACTCTTTGTTGGGATGGAGTTTTGTTGGGAGATGAATCTATAAGGTTGGCTGATCTTGAGACCTCAGCATAAGACCTTTTAACGGTTGGGAAAACTTGGCTTGCTTCCGTATATGAGATTGATTTTTCCGCCATTAATGCTTTGATGCTCTTCTGGCGACCCAACTCAGGACAAGCTTTGTCGTTAGCAAAGTGATTGCCATTGCAGTTGATACAATGGGCAATCTCGGCTGAAATCTGACATCCATCGCCTGGATGATCCTGGCCACATCTGAAACAACGCGGCTTGGAGCGGCAAAGGGTGCGGGTGTGCCCAAAACGACAACAGTTATAACACTGTATGGTAGGGTATGAGTACAATTCCACCGGCAGTGCTGAATAAAAACAGAACACCTTTTTGGGTAGGGTTTGACCATCGAAAGTTAGCACTACAGTTTGCGTAGGCTTCCATTCAGTACCATTTGTAGATGTAACTCTTCGATTCATCCTCCTAGCTTTTATCACAGCCCCACACCCGGCGGGAACCCTGATATTACCAATTATTTCGTCCTCTGTCCACTCGACAGGGACGTCCCTTACAATGCCCATTCGAGTAATATTAAATTGTGGGATCGAGGTCACGTAGTTTTGAGCCACCATACCGTTCACTAAGAAACTGTTTGCATCCTGGTGAGACACAAACTCGACCGATACTCTATTCCTACCCAGCCGTTTGACACCACCAATTTTAACATTGTTAATGTTGTGTTTCATTAAAAACATCCCAAACTTAACAGGGTGTAGCGTGGTTCCAGACGTCTGGGAATCCTTAAGGGATACATAAACCATATATGGGGGGTTATCTCTGGCCGTGTAGCACTGTCTACCGTGAGTACTTTTAGCCAATTTTGGGGGATTATTCTGGGAGATAGGAGGGGAGCCGGCATGTCGTTTCCTGCTGTTCGCGGTTTCTAACTCCATTGTTTCAGATTCCGGGGTGTTGGGAGGAAGGATGATCGTGAGGATTGATTCGGTTTCATATTGGGGGGATTTATCAGGAGGGTCAGGTGGTTTCTCCTCGTCCATTTCGGAGCTTAACGAGGGAACAAGTGGTTCACTTATCTTCACCTCACCTTCACTTACAACAACCAATACCTTATTAAAGATTACACACACAGTTAAAAACACAACAACACAGAACTAAAAGGTTTTCAATTCAGTTCACTATGGATAAAAACACTAAAACTAACAGAAAAAACGTAGGAACGACAAAAGCACGTGCGTAACCTTCACCGCTACCAACAAGTTTTTCAATTTCAACTTTGTTATCGCTTTTCATTTCATTACTTGAAATCATAGCATTAGAATTGACATTTAAATTGTCAATTGTTTCAAAATGATCAATAACAACATCATCACCAAAAATAATTGGTACCTTTTCTATATCTAAGTAATCATTAGCCTCACATATACTCAAAGGCTGTGGTAATAAGGCTGTTTCTTCTTTACCGAAGCTTGTGCTTGGTTCAGAGGTTAACTGACTTTCATGATCATAAAACATCTGAGGCGTTCCAGCTTCAAGAAATGAAAAAAAAACGAAATCTCTCGCTGCTAAATGTTTACATTGCGTAAACATTTAGCAGCGAGAGATTTCGTTTCATCTGTTACATTTGTATGTGGTTGTGTTTTTGATTTCTTTCCAATTCCCTTTCCTTTCTTTATTACTGGTTCATTTTGCTTGTTTAGTCTTTACTTTCTTTATTTGTCTTCTTATTTTTTTTCTTTGGCTCTTGGTTCTCGATTTCTGTATCAGCATAACTTTCTTCAAGACTAACGCTCTTTCCAGGTTCTACTTCAATTTTTCTTTTTCTTTTAGGTTCAGCGACAGTTATTGTTCCATATCTCATTTCTTTTAATATCAAATCAAATCAAATTAAATCAAATCAATTTATTTGTGAACACAGGTTATACAGAAGGGTGTTTAACATACATTAATAGCATCTCTATGTTCTACCAATAAAATTGGTGTACAAATAGTTATTAAGTTAGGCAGGTACCAAGCATTATTAAATTATATTTAAATTAAACAAGTATAAAAGAATCATGATAGAATATCAAAATTTATCATTTAGAAATAGGTCAATAGAATAATATGTCTTGTCAATTAAAAATAATGTCAGTTTTCGTTTAAAAAGTCTAATATTATTTTCGTTTCTTATATATTTAGGCAGTTTATTATAAATTTTTGGAGCCATTGCAAAGATACTGTTCCTGTACAGTGCAGTTCTAGATTTTAATAAGTGTAACTGGTCACAACGACGTTGACTGGTTACTCAGTCAAAATTATTAAAATTGTTTTTGACGAACGTACCAGTTTCATAGATGTTAGGGGACCGTCAAAATTTTGAGGTCTTTAAAGAAAGTGTAGCAGCTGTCGGTAGACTGCAGATTACAAATAGCCCTAATGCATCTTTTTTGACACTTGAATACCATTTCTTTACCGGTTCCATTCCCCCAGAAAATTATTCCATATCTTAATGTTGATGCTACTAGACCATGCTGTCATGTATGCTGTCAACACTGTTTTTTGGTTTGCAGTTTTATTTAACATGTGAAGAGCATAGGAATATTTATTTAACTTATTACACACTTTATCTATATGAACATCCCATTTCAATGTTTTCTGTATACTTAGTCCTAGAAATTTTGTTACATTTGTTTCATTAATACTTTTTCCTTGATATTGTACGATTAAATTTTTGTATTGACCCATTCGCTGTTCAAATTTCATTATTGCCGTCTTATCTAGGTTTATGATTAAATTATTATGTTTAAACCAATTTACAACAGATTCAATGTTAGCATTGTTAGAACAGATTCATTGATAGTTTCTGATTGATGGCTAACTCTGTCATATCCAGGTAATCGTTTCAGTACTTGTGTAGGGTCCAGTGGATATATTCCAGTTTTTTTAAATCCTGATAAAATATTTTCTTTAACATTGTGTTTTAGGGCGTCTAAAAGCATGGACAGTAGACGTGGAAAACATCCTTTTGGAACAGATGCTTGTTGGCGACCATCGGCTTTTGTCCATTGATACATAATATTTCGCCAAGCTATTTTCATGGGCCTTTCCATTTTCATTGGAAAGGCCACATCCAATGGCTGTGTGATGTGGGTACAATTAGCTGGCAAAAATACGAAACTTATGTTTTATTCATGGCACAGTTTAATTAAATCTAATGAAAGGTGCGACGATAAATTATCACCGATCAATATTTTTCTTTCGGATATTCCTTGAAAATAGTTTAGTGGCGTTTAGTGGCTGGCGTCTAGCAAGAAGAGAATATATACGATTCAAAGCTGTTTTTTTTTTATTTTATACACTTGTTTGTCGTCTGACTTATTGCAGATTATACCAACAGATTCTTCCATACTGGTAATCTGAAAAGACAAAATCAAATTAATAATGCCTTCAAAGTTTTATCATGAGTATAACTAAATCTGTGCGTTTTCTATGCGTTTCCAAACGATTCTTTCAATAAAGTAAATTTCTCACAAATCACTTAGAGTAACTTATCCTGCACGTGTATTTTTAAAAACGATGTGCTTTACTCTGTATCTCGAATACTGGCTAACGGTCTTTACAGCTGCTACGAAATAGCAGGTATGTAGTAAGGCCCAGACCCTCTTAGGTCCGTCTCCACTTCTCAATGAAATAACTTACAATGGCTTTAAAATCACCGAAGGTCACTCAGGTATATAAATTATCTTAAAACAGCAATAAATAGGCATCCATAAATATTATTTAAAGAAGATTCTACAACTTTATAAAAATATTGTAGATGTCTTATTGAATATTAACTTTATTAACTTATTTGTTTGTTAATTATAGAAGGATATTTTAATTTGTAATTTTTTCGTTTATCAATAAAACATGAAATCTTACCTTTTTTGGAGTAATTAAAATGTAAATTTTAATAAATACCTCAAAATTGTACTTAATGAGTAAAAAAATTTTCGAATTTGAGGTTTTTTCAATTTTTTGCATTTTCTAAGAATATTTCCTA
Organism: Spodoptera picta; assembly: GCA_038387885.1. Classification (NCBI taxonomy): domain Eukaryota; kingdom Metazoa; phylum Arthropoda; class Insecta; order Lepidoptera; family Noctuidae; genus Spodoptera; species Spodoptera picta. The sequence goes on from JAZHFQ010000284.1 coordinate 39,222, forward strand.
TAGTAATGTATATTTTTCTTTACACCATCAGAAAGTAGATATTTCAACGAACAAAAACCCCCCAAACTTTTTGAAAAAAGCTGATATTTTGACGTCAGAATTTTCGATTGAAAATTAGGGTGGTTTTTTGATATTAAATTAAAATGAAGCGAAAAACTAAATATTTTTAATCAAATAAATTACAGTGTATTTGGGACATAATAAGGTAAGCTTTCACGAAATTTCGTAGAAAAATATTTTTTTTGGAAAAGTTACAAATAAAAAACAAAAAACTTGGTTTTTTGAATTTTTCACCTAAATTTTGAGGTTATGTGAAAAATCTGCAAATGCAAAAGTTGTAGATCTTTTTATTGCCTACAACTTTGCAATTTTACTTTTTTGCATAGGACTTGTAGTTTTGCCGGAAATCAAGATAAACCATTTTTTACCCTTAAAAGCTCACCCCCTCCCACTTCCCGAACTCGGATCGACCTTAATTTGTTTTTCCTCTCATTTTGATCATATTCCCCTGCTTTTCTAATGGGTTTCATCCTACTGTAATTTTTTTTCATTTTTTACCATGTTTATAGGCTTTGACACTGGTCTATTATAATTGAATGTAAAATTAAAACCATTGGTTCAATGTATAGAAAGCGACGGCCCATTTGTCATTTTATATACCTCTAGTAAATTGTGCCATGTCGGGCGTAACGATTCAAGATGTCGAAGCCTAATGGCTAAAATCAATCTCACAGCTAGTAGCCCTTTGACTGGACGTCGTTTAACCGACTTGTTGACTGCAACATTCAGCTGCAATACTACAACCAGCAACTAACTAACATTTAAACAACCTAAAAACCGATTAATTATTGATTTTCAGTGTGCCACAATACATAACATAACATCACGCCTTTTATCCCCGAAGGTGTAGGCAGAGGTACACATTTATTTTACATTTATTTCATTTTACTTATAATAAATTTGTAGAAAAGTCAAATCTGTACATGAAATATAAAATTAGCTGTGCCCGCGACTTCGTCTGCTTGGTTATGGGTATTGAATTGGATATTAATAAGGATAAAAATTACAGCAATGCTTCTTTCTCTGTACTCAACATTATTGTATTGCCTTCTGGAATCAAAGCATATAAGTGTTTGGGATCGCTCACGCGCGACAAAGCTATATAAAGCTGACCGTGCGAATGCTGGCCTGTAGTTCCTGAGATGCAGTAAGTCTTGCTGCATGATCGTGTTCAGATTCCTATGATTGAATTAATCTCATCCTTTTAGCATCTCTGCTACATTGGCTGAGATTAAATTTTTTCGAGGCATTCTCACTAAATATGATACAACTATTATATTAACCAATTAAGTAAAATAACAAACTAAATTAACAATAAAACTAAATTACAATCTTACTATTCTTACTGCTTAATTATTTTACCAAGAAAATGTTATTAATGAAATGAACGTTCAACTATTATTTTACCTTACGTATGTAAGTCAAATTCATATTACGTAGCTGTAGGGCCCGTAGGCCGTAGGTTACGTAGATAAGTACTAACACAAAGGAAAATTCACAACAAAACAAACTAAATATTAAAGTAACTAACCAAAACACAGCAATATAATAACCTTAATATCGAGGGGTAACGGGCTATTTGGTTTAAGCGACATTTTTGCAACTTTACAGGAGAGCCTTTTAAAGTTTGAAATTTCGAAAAAAAAATTCATAACAAAAACGCTTCTACAGATATTTGAACGGGGTAAATTGCATTGAAATTTAAATAAAAATATCTAGTTGCTGATGCTAATTCCAAATAAAGCGGTCGATGCATACTTAGCTCTGGCGATCATTGAGTTTGTGGGACACCCACTTGTCAAGTTTTTTTACCTTGCCAATTTGACGTAAATGGACCAATATTGTTTTGATGCTAACGTCGAAAGCTGTTGCTAAATCAGCCGTAGATTGTATGTCATCAGCTTCCACAACAGCCTATTGTCACCAAAGTCTTCGGACGACCGCGAGTCTGATCTTGAAATTAAAGTACTTAGGATTCAATTTCGATGAGCGTTTTACGTAAACACTGGCGGTGAGTGAGCGTCCCGTCTGTCTTCGACGCATTCTGGAGTGACTGAAACGCCAGCGCACGATAGTCCAGTTGGATGATTACGATTTTTAACACCCGGGCGATGAAATAAATATAGTATCATATGACATGATTGAAATGTACCATATTAAAATTTAGTGATTTAAAGACCGATTCATATTTTTATGAATACTGGCAAAATGTTTCAATATCCATTATTAATGTTATCATCTCTGTATAAAACGACATGCATTTTAAAAAAAAGGAGGGCTAAATGATTTATGACTAAACAAAATATCTGAACGAAAACGACTATTTGGTTTAAGTAGCACCCTGCGTGGAAAATAAAAGCAGCTAGAAGTGTTTAAGAGACGAACCATGTCGTACTTGGGTGACGGATAAATGTTTTAAGCGACAACACACCGTGTGATTAGTGGGAAGTCAAAATGATTCAAGTTACTTGCTAGTAAAAATTAGAAACAGGAAAAACGCTTTAACTCATTTTGACTTATTAATTAGAGATAGGGTGACTGGTTTATGTCTCGGTTATTAATATGATGGTATGGTTCAAGTACATAGTTTAATAAAAAATGCGAAATCCATGTCGTTTAATACACTGTCACTTTGGAAACAACACGAAAATAGAATTGTTTGAAACGCCAAAAAAGTGCTCCGATTTTAATGAAACCGGCATCAATCGACGGAGAAAAATTCGCTGATTCCGAATATATATATAACTCAATATCGCCCAAAATGTCGCTTAAACCAAATAGCCCGTTACCCCTAGGTTACGTAGATAAGTACTAACACAAAGGAAAATTCACAACAAAACAAACTAAATATTAAAGTAACTAACCAAAACACAGCAATATAATAACTTTAATATTAAAATTTTAAAAGAAGGCTTTTCAAAGTCTACTTGCTACTTTTTGATTATGACTAAACAACCCAATAACAGTAACAATTATCACAAACGCATCGATAACTAAATATTTTTAACAATAGTTTTAGAACCTGCATGAGAGAAGGCTGCCCGGGAGGGTCATAAGATCATTATTTTCATAAAAATCTTATCAACGCGATTTACATTTGTGAGACAAGTGAAACAAGTGAATTTATTTTTGTAAATAGGCTACAAGGCAGCACTTTCGCAGGCATGCAGGACCGAACCACGTGGCCTCCGGGTGGTGCTAACCAGGTGACACTTTGGTGGTAGGCTTCGGCCGCCGGCTTTATGACCACCCACCGAGCAAAAGCGTGTCGCCAAGCGGCCCAGTCGTGTTCCGCCACGATGCTCGGTGACGCCGTATGAGAGGATGGGTCGAGATGGTTGTTCCACTGTAAACTGGCCGGTCTGACGCGCGCTGGTGTAGCTACACCGGGTGTCCAGTCGCGGAGGGTAGCGGGATCCGAGGCACGGTGCACCGCTGGCCGACCGCAGATAGTTGGGGGCCCAACTAGCGTGCTAGCCACACGTGAAAGGCTGCCCCGCCATCTAGCGAAAAATCCCATGGATACGCCATCGTGCCGGTTGGCGACCGGAGGAGAGGGCCCGATGGATATTCGTGGGGGGGCTCGGGCGTCCCCGCAGTCTCCAGACTGGCCTCCCAATGGTGTGGCTAACTGCGGTGCGCGTCGAGGGGTCGCCTGCGTGGGGGACCATTTCACTGCCATCCTCTCAGCAACCTTCCACTCTACATCAATGACACCGAGAAATAAGAAAAGGGTTCAACAGCGGCTGCACTCCTCTCCCTCAAAGTGCACCTCTCAAATATTCGAGGTTTGCACTCTAATGTCAATGCGGTCCATCACCTCCTCGAGACCGAGAACCCTACACTCTTGTTTCTCTCGGAGACCCAGATCAGGTGCCCGTCGGACGTATCCTACCTGAACTATCCTGGTTTTTCCCTGGAGCACAATTTTGTTCCGCATGCAGGTGTATGCGTATACGTCCGAGACGGCATCTGTTACCGGCGTCTCCGAAACCTTGAGCACCCTAGTTTTTCTGCCCTTTGGATACTGGTAGACACAGGCATGGAGAAAATTCTTTATGCCTGTGTCTATCGGTCGCACAGCGGAGATTTGGAGGCGACCAGATTAGCGCAATATCTCGGTGAAGCGGCGGATGCGGCTCGACAGGCGTACCCTTCGGCCCAGTTGGTGTTACTGGGGGATTTTAACGCTCATCATCAGGAGTGGTTATTCCCATACCAGTGCACCGACCATGCTGGAAGGGAAATGCGTAAACTTGCGCTTTCGCTCGGCCTGACCCAGCTGGTCCAGGAAGCCACAAGGGTACCCGATGTCGATACGCACACTGCCAATTGCTTAGACCTTCTGCTGACAACTGATCCAGATCGCTACTCGGTGACAGTCTCATCACCTCTAGGTAGCTCCGACCACTGTCTGGTGAAATCTGTATCCACACACTCCCCACCAGATCCGAGTCCCAGAGGACCTCGGCGGATGTGGCGATACAAGTCAGCGGACTGGGATGGGATGCGATCTTTTTTCGCATCCAATCCTTGGCGGCCCGTCTGCTTCTCTTCTGATGACCCGTCAGCTTGTACGGAAGCCGTAACGGGGGTGCTGCGCCAGGGCATGGAATACTACATTCCATTCTCGGACGTGACATCCTTTGGTGGGTCCCGTCCTTGGTTCGATGCCAACTGCGGACGTGCCGAAGCGCAAAAGCAGGCGGCATACTTGGCATGGGCGGATGCCAGGCGCCGTAGGGCTGATGACATTCATCAAAAGAAGAGAGCCTTTAATCGGGCTGCCAAGTCATGCAAAAAGGCATTACGGATGGCTCGATTTAACCACATTGGCCGTATAGGGAACAAACTAGCTTCCTACCCAGCGGGAAGTAAAGCTTTTTGGTCCCTGGCCAAGGCGGTTGAATCGAACTTCTGTCGCTCCTCACTTCCTCCGCTCCTGAGGTCTGACGGGACGCTGGCTCACACTGCGGTAGAGAAAGCGAATCTATTTGCTTCTCTATTTGCGGAATCTTCGCGTCTTGACACTGGTGGCGCCTTGCCTCCTTCTCTTAATAGCGTATGCAAGACGAATTTGTCACAAATTCGCATTCGACAGAAGGAGGTATATAGGACGCTACGCGATCTGGACGTGAACAAGGCCAGTGGTCCCGACGGAATCCCAGCCCTGGTTTTAAAAACCTGTGCGCCTGAGTTGTCTCCAATCTTGACACGTCTGTTTCGCCTTTCCTTGGAGACGGGTCTAGTACCGGCTGCATGGAAGCTAGCCAACGTACAGCCTGTGCCTAAAAAGGGTAGTCGTGCCGACCCTAATAATTACCGTCCTATTTCAGTCACGTCCATACTCTGCAAGAGCATGGAACGTGTACTCAACAATAGACTCCTGGCATACCTTGAAGGTAACGATCTCCTCAGCGATCGGCAATACGGGTTTCGACGTAACCGATCGACTGGGGACCTTCTTGCGTATGCCACTCACATATGGAGCGAGGCCATAGAAGGGCACGGGGAGGCATTAGCAGTCTCCCTCGATGTCTCGAAGGCCTTTGACAGGGTTTGGCACGACAGTCTAATCGGCAAACTTCCTGCATATGGACTTCCTACTGGTCTGTGCAGATGGATAGCAGACTTTCTGAGGGACCGGTCAATACGAGTAGTCATCGATGGCTGCTCGTCTGACCAATTCGGTATTAATGCCGGCGTCCCTCAGGGGTCAGTACTTTCAGCGACGCTCTTTTTGCTGCACATAAACGACCTGCTTAAGCCCGGTATCTTTGGGTATGCAGATGACAGCACAGTTGTTGAAAGGTATGTGTCCAGTGCGCGGACTAGCGGAACACAGATCCAGTCTTTAAGAGAATCCATGGTCGATCGTTTGAACTCGACCTTGAAGGCGGTCTCCGACTGGGGTGACGCCAACTTGGTTAGGTTCAACGCTAGCAAAACTCAGGCGTGTCTATTCTCCGCCAAACGGAGTCAATTTCCGCTGACTCCTACTTTCCGGAATGTGTCCGTACCGATGACCGATCATCTTGAGCTTCTTGGTGTAAATCTGACGCCCACACTCAACTTTGGCTCTTATATAGAGTCAAAAGCGCAACTGGCTGGTAGGAAGTTGGGTATCCTATGGAGGGTGAGACGGTACTTCACGCCGAAACAATTGCTGAGCCTGTACCAGGCGCACGGTCGCAGGTTCGGTCCTGTATGGAGTACTGCTCTCATCTTTGGGACGGCTCGGCAAAATATCAGCTGGACGCGTTAGAGCACATTGAGAGGCGTGCCAAGAGGCTCATCGACGATGATGCGCTTGTGAAGGCTCGGCTTCAAAGCCTCGAGCACAGGCGTAAGGTTGCAAGCCTTTCGGTTTTCTACCGGATACATTTCGGTGAGTGTGCAGGGGAATTGCACAACTTGATTCCCCCTAGTCCTTTCCATCATCGTACCACAAGACAATCGGCGAAGCGTCACCGATTCATGGTAGATGTTCCGCCCACACGCACGAAGCGCTTCGCTTCAGGCTTCCTTGTGCGTACTGCTAAAGAGTGGAATTCTTTGCCAGAATCTGTATTTCCTGAAGGGTACAACCTGGGAGTCTTCAAGGCCCGAGTGAATAGGTTGCTTATGGGACGACGTGCTACATCGTGGGCCGCATCATCGCTTGCCACCGGGCGAGATGGTGGTCAAGCGTCGCCCCATCAAATATAATAACTTTAACACGTCAATTTTATCAAGCGAACGATGAGGTCGACATTTCCTAACTGACTACTCTGAGAAGAAATGATGAAACAAACTCAGAGATCTGTTTCTTTTAAAGTCCAGACAATATGTATAATAGATTATGTGTGAGAACCGTGCAAGTTCTTTCTGTAGTGGCCTTTTGAGGAAAGAACCACAACAGTTTGAGCGGATCCGTTCTGAAGGCAGCACGCATGTGTCGGTTTACAGTCAGCTCAATTAACAGGTGAGGCTGACTGATTCGACGAACAATACCAACCCAAAGAACATTTGCGTAGGCCGCACAAATACTCAAACTGTCAGAATATGGGTAATTAGAAAAGAAATAGTGAGGCAAAGTCTCGCACGGTCCTAGCACTAACAATTGTAAGGGAAAAAGCAAATGTCAAGTTAGAACAACATATGAAAACAATGTCAAGAAATGTAACTATATGTTACAAACATGTCAACATGACCTGTGTGGACGTTACAGCAGCTTATTCCCAAGCCAGACTATCATCTAGGTAGTCTTTAATTTTATAAAAAGCTTTACTATAAAATTTATCTTCAATGACATTTTTAAATTTATTTAGACTCAAATTTTGGATATGGCTGGGAATTTTATTGTAAAAGCGTATACTCCGACATCTAAACGAACCACTTATTTTCTTTTGTCTAGTACTGGGAACAACATAATAATATCGTCTCCGTAGAGCGAAAAGTCATCAAGTCGAAAAATCACGTTTTGAGAAAATGAACTTTAAAGTTTTAAAAAATTAGATTCGTGATAACTTTAGCTAGCCATTGCTGATCGTCATATTTTTAGTTTCTATTTGAAGGAAAAAGAGTTAAAGTTAATATTATAAAAGCTATAACGCAAGAAAATGTTTTTGTAAAAGAAAAATTATAAATATCAAACTAGTTATTTATTCTTTAAACGATCTCTGGCTAATTTTGATTTAGTTAATTGTCGACCAGAGATAGTGATTTTTCACTTAGTTTCAACTCATTATCAATAGAAATAACCGTAGTGAAGTAAACTGGAACTAATTGTTCAAGCACCAAATGTGTATTGTAAATACACAATACCTATCTAAATTTTAGAAGCTTGTGTGATAAGTTTTGTTTTAAATATGACATTGATGATGTAATTAAACAATTGTAATAAGTTTAAAGGAAAAACAAAAAAAAAGTGAAACAACCTTGCGCTCGCAATAATGAAAACAACAATGTAAAAAAATATTATAAAAAAACGAATTCAGTATTTATAGGTGTGGACCTATAAATACTTCTTCTTCTCCCGCCTCTGTAATATCTGGCTGCATTGTTGTGTCAACGATATCTTTGTTATTTGGTAGAGATTGATACCATAAGTGGAGCTCTTGTGGGATTATCCTTTTTGCGCACAAATTGTTTAGGTGGTGTGGGCAAAATTTTGGATCTGGAGAGAGCACAGAGGGCTGTTCTCAGAGTTATAGCCTCGAAGCCTTTTAGTTATCCTACTAACGAACCGTATAAAGAATGTCGAGTACTCACAGTGAGACAGCTCTATGTTCTCTGCACCATCATGAGGAAACATAGTTCGCTGCCATATGATCCAAAAATGGTCCCAGGAAAACAGAAAAACGAAACCAATTTGTGAACTAATTCCACACAGAACAGCCTCAGCCAGCTGTCAATATACTGTAATGAGCTCACGTCTTTATAACAAAGCACACAAAATCAATCACATCTATTCCTTAACACGCAGACAAGCAAAATCGAAAATCACATGTTGGCTTCAAACACTAACCTTCACATACACTAACACACACACCCACATACATCATCCTTAATTATCTCTTTTAGTCATACTCACTTTCTTTTTGTCTTTTTACATCTTAACACAATAAGTATTTGAGAAAATAATTAACAATAATATAAGCATTCATACTTTTGTAACACTCAACTAGGGAACACTGACTCCCAAAATACAGGATCACCTAGTTTGGGAGGAAGAGATTTTATAAATTGTAAGCTGTAATTGTATGCCTATACCTAAAATCAAATATTTGAAACTCGCTTGTTTTTAGTAAATAAAGATTTTATTAGAGGTATTATTATTGTATGTCTTTACCATTCACGGGACACAGGGTCCCGGTCATTTGGGTGCCGTACGAGGGACCGAAGCCAACTGCGCAGAGGCCCTTTAGACAACATTAATCTAACTGTAATGGACACACAAACCGGCGACTATCCCTGTATGCACTATGGAAATGCACCCAAGGGCAGTCCCCTGTTAGTGTAGAACTATTGTGTATAATGGAAAGAAAAAGATAGGGCTATGGATGGGTTGCTGTGGACTGGTGAATTGGGAACTATGGATGACTATGGCTCCTGCCGAAACAATGTAATAATAATACACGTAAAAATAGCAGGCGGATACTTGCCAACTCACCGACCGGGCCCCGGGAATGGAGGCTAGATATAGCAACAGAGGGGCAACGAGAATGTGAGTGGCTGAAGGGTTAAGAAACTACCACCGCTTTCTACTCAGATCATCTGCTCCAGCCGAAGCCTACTGCCTCCCTGGCCCACTCGCGACTTACGAATAGTTTCTTACCCTCCGAGCAGGATCACTGCTCTCGCGACTCCACTCTGGACGGCCAATGAAGGCAAGCCAGAGGTGGGAGACCTGTTCCTTGTCATCGTTCACTCTAGCCAGCCAATTAAGGCAAACCGGAGAAGAAGGAACGGTGACTTCTCCCTGGAGCACTCGGCATGATGGTAGCCCGCGGGATCGCTAATGCCCGTCACCTCGCCTCAAGGTGCCCTGCGCGCTTATTATTATTATTATATGTATGTCTTTACCATTCACGGGAACATAGCGTCCCGGTCATTTGGGTGGCATACGAGGGACCGAAGCCACCTAAGCAGAGGCCCTTTAGACAACATTTATCTAAATGTAATGGACACACAAACCGGCGACTATCCCTGTATGCACTATGGAAATGCACCCAAGGACAGTCCCCGATTAGTGTAGAACTATTGTGGACAATGGAAAAAAAAAGGTAGGGCTATGGATGGGTTGTTGTGGACTGGTAAATTGGGAACTATAGATGACTATGGCTCCTGCCGAAACAATGTAATTATTACACGTAAAAATGGCAGGCGGAGACTCGCCAACTCACCGACCGGGCCCCGGGAATGGTTGCTAGATATAGCAACAGAGGGGGAAAGCCAGAGGTGGGAGACCCGTTGCTTGTCATCGTTCACTCTAGCCAGCCAATTAAGGCAAGCCGGAGAAGAAGGAACGGTGACTTCTACCTGGAGCACTAGGGATGATGGTAGCACGCGGGATCGCTAATGCCCGTCACCTCACTAACCCATTATAATCTTTCTTTCTCTCTTTCGTAAAAATGGCAGGCGGAGACTCGCCAACTCACCGACCGGGCCCCGGGAATGGTTGCTAGATATAGCAACAGAGGGGGAAAGCCAGAGGTGGGAGACCCGTTGCTTGTCATCGTTCACTCTAGCCAGCCAATTAAGGCAAGCCGGAGAAGAAGGAACGGTGACTTCTACCTGGAGCACTAGGGATGATGGTAGCCCGCGGGATCGCTAATGCCCGTCACCTCACTAACCCATTTTAATCTTTCTTTCTCTCTTTAAAAAGGGAAACGTGACCTATAGTGAACAAAAATTAAAATTTAAAGGTTTTTGGACTTAGTTAATTTTCGCTCTACGGGGACGATATTTGTCTTTATTTCTTGTATTGATATTATGTATATCATTATTTTCATAAAAGTTTATATAAAAAGCATAGTGATCTATGCTTTTTAAATAAACTTTTGTTTTTATGAGCATATACTACATTCTCATAAATGTATTGAGAGGCAACAGTCATTACATTAATTTCTTTAAATAGTTCCCTGAGAGTGTACCTCGGACTAAGATTATAAATTGATCGAATGACCCTTTTCTGTAGAACAAAGATAGACTGAATGTCAGCAGCATTCCCCCATAGGATAATACGACATGACACTATGAAAATAACTAAAGTATACTAATCGCGCTGTATCTACATCGGTTAAATTCCTAATTTTTTTAACGGCATATACTGCAGAACTGATCCTTTTCGATAACTTATCTATGTATATGTGGAGCCCACTGGAGCTTAGCGTCTAGGGTTATACCTAAAAAGACAGTAGAATCTACAGGGCTCAACTCCTCACCCTTAATTAGCACGCTGGTTTTCACTTGTCTAACATTTGGTGTTGTAAATTTAATGCATTTAGTTTTAGTTACATTTAGTAAAAAGGTTAAAAGAGGTTTAGGTTAAAAGAGGCAAATAAACTTACAATTTTGGTGCTTAGACTATAATTTTCTAACAAATTTACATTAAAATCGCCATAGGTAATGATGAATTTATTTGAATTACTGAGTTTATTTAATACTTCATCTGTTTCAAAACAGTCATACAAACCTGAAGGTGGTCTATACACACTTAAAACAATAAACTGCTCCAATTCCACACAAGCTATTTCAACAGTGCGTTCAACAGAGTAACTAACTATGTCCTTGAGTTCTTTAAATTTAAGTTTGTTATTTATTAATATTAGTGAACCACCATGTATAGCATTCTCCGTGCTGAACGAGCTACCAATCTGGTGATTACCAAAATTGAACATTAGCTGATGAGATTTCAACCAATGCTCAGTAATACACAAAATGTCAACATTATTGCAATTCAAAAATAACGCTATTTCTAGTTCCTTGCTCATAAAACCTTGAATATTTTGGTGAACCAGTGACAAAACGGTACGGCCATCTAGCGAAATTAAACGGAAACTATGAAGAAATGTATACTGCTGCGCTTTGAGTATTAATATCTTTTGAATGGAATGTCCGATTTGAGTAATTCAAAAAGTAATTAGTAGGTGTTAAAACAGACTTGAATTGATTTATCATAGATTTATCACCGTAAGGATGAATACAGTACTGTGGCACTTTAGTTTCAACGATAGATGTGATGATGCACTTGGTATGATGACAGGGTATGAAAATTAAAAATCTAATTAGTTCGTCAGTTAGGTAATGAAAAAATATTAGACACATAGTATATTTTTTTATATAGTGTCTATTGGGCAAAGCCAGCTGTTGAATCTGAAGGCGGAAGATGGTTGTGTGGCGTCGACGAAAGCCGAAGTTTTGGGGGAGATCGAGACGTTTTATGGTCAGCTATACGCATCGGTCGCACTAAACCTGTTAGCTCAGTTGCAGATCCAAGAGCTAGACTTACCCGACATTATACCGAGGATATCCCGGACATCAGCCTATACGAGATTAGAATGGCCCTCAAGCAGCTTAAGAACAACAAGGGGCGCGTTGAAGACGGAATCACATCAGAGCTTCTGAAAGCGGGCGGAACGCCGGTACTGAGAGTCCTTCAGAAGCTCTTCAACTCTGTCATATTCGAAGGAGTAACGCCGGCGGCATGGGGCAGAGGTGTGGTGGTGTTGTTCTTCAAGAAAGGAGATAATACTCTACTGAAAAATTACAGACCCATCTCACTTCTGAGCCATGTCTACAAGCTGTTTTCGAGGGTCATTACGAATCGTCTCACACGTAGGTTCGATGACTTCCAGCCTCCCGAACAAGCCGGTTTCCGGAAAGGCTATAGCAACCATAGACCACATCCATACACTGCGGCAGGTAATATAGAAGACCGAGGAGTATAACTTGCCACTATGCTTAGCGTTTGTGGACTATGAGAAGGCCTTTGATTCGATCGAGACTTGGGCGGTGTTAAGATCTCTCCAGCGTTGCCGTATCGGTACATTGAGGTTTTAAAGTGCTTGTACACAAACGCCACTATGTCGGTCTGAGTACAGGACCGGAACACGAGGGATATTCCTCTGCAGCGAGGTGTAAGACAAGGAGACGTGATATCTCCAAAACTGTTTACCGCTGCATTAGAAGACGCCTTCAAACTTTTGGAATGGAAAGGATCTGGCATCAACATCAACGGCGAGTACATCACACACCTCCGGTTTGCCGACGACATTGTGGTCATGGCAGAATCGCTGGAGGATCTAAGCACAATGCTCGATGACCTCTGTAGAGTTTTTCAACAGGTAGGGCTCCAAATGAACATGGACAAGACGAAAGTCATGTCGAACGCCCATGTTACGCCCTACCCGATATCAGTTGGGAGCTCTACCCTCGAAATTGTTGACGAATATATATACCTAGGACAAGTGATCCAGCTTGGTAGGTCCAATTTCGAGAAAGAGGTCAATCGTCGAATCCAACTTGGATGGGCAGCGTTCGGGAAACTACGCAACATCTTCTCGTCCAACATACCTCAGTGCCTCAAGACGAAAATTTATAATCAGTGTGTGTTACCAGTGATGAACTATGGAACAGAAACGTGGTCTCTCACTGTGGGCCTTATAAAGAAGTTCAAGGTCGCTCAGCGCGCTATGGAAAGGGCTATGCTCGGAGTTTCTTTGCGAGATCGAAATCCGCAAACGAACAAAGGTCGCCGACATAGCCCAGCGGATTAGCAAGTTGAAGTGGCAGTAGGCAGGGCACATAGCGCGGAGAACCGACGGCCGCTGGGGCAGAAAGGTTCTCGAGTGGAGGCCACGTACCGGCAAGCGCAGCGTAGGACGTCCATCCGCAAGGTGGACAGACGATCTCATTAAGGTCGCAGGGAACCGCTGGATGCAGGTCGCTTCCAACCGGCCTATCTGGAAGTCATTGGGGGAGGCCTATGTTCAGCAGTGGACGTCCTGTGGCTGATATGAGCTTGATATTTTTTTATTTTGTTGGATAATAAAACAATACTTGGATAAAACGAATCAAAGTTTAGGGAGTGGGGGCTAAAACGTCATTTCTACGTATAAAATGTACATAGACGTGACGTCACGCGACATTTCAAATAAAAAATCAAAAAAAGAAAATAAAGAAGTTTCTGTAAGAAAATAAAAATACGTGTCAAATACGTGTCTAATGATTTAAAAATTTCTCTGACACGGACATTAAAATAAAAATTAGGCATCTACCTAGTATATTCTTTAGATTGACATAACTTTTTTATTTTTAGAACCAATTTACACAAAATAAATACTAAATGTTAATCCCAGCAAACCGCAATAGTGTAAACCGCATTCAATTAGGTTAAGCTGTTTTTGAGATTTACCCGAACAAATGTACAGACAAACAGACAAAAGTTCTAAAAATCATTGTTTTGGGTTCTATGGCGTAGATATATAAATAATAAAGATTTTCTGATGAATAATCTTTCATGTACAGATAGCGACCTTTTACAATTTCATTATAATAATATGTATTGATTGATAATTAAAATGGCTGGCAGTGAATTGTCTACTGAAGAACTCCTTCGTGTGTTAGAAAATGTAGAAGAGGATGATGAAGATTTAAGGTAAAAAATGTATTTATATCTATACTAATATTATAAAGAGGAAAGATTTGTACCTATTTTTGAATGTAGTTGCTCAAAAAGTACTAGGCCGATTTAAAAAATTCTATCTTCAATAGAATGCTACATTCTTCCAATTTGACATAGGCTACATTTCATTTTCAAATTAGGGATCCTTGGTAAAATTTGAACAATGTAACCGAAATTGAAGAAAAATGAGTCTTAAAATGTCTTTCGTCGAATGCGCTGTCGAAACTATTAGCGATAGAGCAAAATAATGTAAAACAATATTGAAGAACATCATAATGTCTACAAAAAACTTCGCAGTAGCATATGTCCAACTATTGTAGTTAAGTCACTTCAACAATCCAAATTTCCAAAAATAAATAATTATTTACCCCGTGCGAAGCCGGGACGGGCTGCTAGTTATCTATATTTTGGTTAATTAAAAATAAATTTTCATTGAATTCAATCAATCATTCATACAATAAACTATTATACGATATTTTTTTGTTTTATTTCATAATTCTCTCTCTCTCTCTCTTTGTTGTTAGTTTATTCTCCGTGCCTCAGTTTTCGCAAATTTTCTACTTAAACCCTAAGGTTGATTGGTAGAGAATGCCATATGGCATTAAGTTCGCCTTATGTACCATAAACAAATTATGTACATTAAAGAATAAATAAATAAATAAAAATAATTCCAATAATGGATAAAATAGCATATCCATATTTATAATATCCTGACGCAAGTTGTAACATAAAAAAAAATATCTTAACCCAAAGTAGGGGAAAATGGATAAATTATTAAATACCGCCATCTGTCATCGCTTTTGCGAATTAACATAGACGTTAGCAATATAATCAACAACCTTGGATCTTGCCTTTCATATCGACCAAATGTTAGTAGTGCTATCTCTGTGACATAGATGGCACTAGTTCCACACTAATATTCTATTGTAGTAACACTTTCTGACAGTAGGGGTCTCACAGATCGTAATCTAGAACAATCTAGAGATTTCTTCGGATCAGGAAGTGGATGGTGCAAAATATTACCAAATATGGTTATGGTTAGTGCTTCGATCAGTAGTGGAATCGAAAGATAAAGTATAAATGTAGGAGTTTTGTAGAAACCGTCCTTTTTCGAAATCGATTTCTACAACAAAGAAGATCAGACTGAAGAAGTGCTGTGTCTTACAATTTTATTAAAAAGTTGTCGTGCAGGTCCAGTGAAAGACCTGAATTAATTAATATTTGTGTGTATTTCGTCCCAGATTCTGGGTAAGTTTCTAAAACAAAATATTAAATAGATATTCGTTTCTTCGCGAGAATATAGGTTATATTGTGTTCTTACGATGTACCCATTGTTATAGGTTCTTTATATCAGGAGAAAACTCTTTGTATCAGGAGAAAGTTTATCCATGTCTACCCCATTGTAGACAATCAATTGATTTATCGTTTTGCCCATGAAGTCAAACTGGAGCATCATAATACGGCTTCAGATACTCATGCCTTCATGAGATTTATTCAAGGTCACCGGATGAAGGCAGATCCTTAACAGCCGTACACCAGATCCTCTGTTGTAGTGCTGGCACGCCGGAAATCTGTCTCATAAGTTAAGTAACATAGCTTATTAAGTGTATGTTCTTATAAGGGTATTGACAATCATCCTGCAAAGGTGATATGTTTGTTGCAGATTAGCTATTTTTGCTGTCTTTAATCCAAATCTATAGTAGAATTTTGCCATTCATGTATATTTGGAATTTTTGATACATATGTGTAATTACCCACTTACTTCCAGATAAATTTGTATTAAAATTAACAAAAATAAGTGGGTAATGTGTAATAATTGTTATATATTTAAAGGTGCATGATTTGATGATCAGCTGATCATCGTCTGAATGTATGTTATTTGTATCGCTATTTGGCTTTGTTGGTAATTTAATTACATGAATGAGTGTGTGTTAAATTAAGTATAATCTAGTAAATTTATATTGTATAACTTTGCGTCGTTTAAATTTATTTATACCCCACGGAGAGAATCATGGCGCCCTGGGATTACAAATGACAAAAATTATTTAAGAGTTTCTTGTTCTGCCCTGACGCTTGGTCCGGTGGTAG
The DNA here is from genome assembly GCA_038387885.1 of Spodoptera picta. Classification (NCBI taxonomy): domain Eukaryota; kingdom Metazoa; phylum Arthropoda; class Insecta; order Lepidoptera; family Noctuidae; genus Spodoptera; species Spodoptera picta. The sequence continues at coordinate 55,540 of JAZHFQ010000284.1, forward strand.
CTGAAATTGAAGGTTACAAAGTATATAAAATCAATGTATCTACTCCAAACCCCGGTAATAATTAAAAGCAAATTGATCAAATTGACACAATATCCTATCCATACTATCCATAGTCGCATGCGAGGCTGTTGCCAAAAGCCACCTACAACAGAGACGTCTCTTCCCGTCGGCGGATGACGTCACCACCGAAATTAGTGATGCACCTTTTTTCATTTGTATTTTTAACTTTGGAACTGCTGTTTCATGATTGTACCTCTATAATTCGAAATAGGGTCAAAATAAATAAAATAATGATGTTGTGAGTAAGATTTAATTTAAAAAACATGGGTCGAAAAGCAATAAATAATTGGTTATCGATAAGATGTTGGAATCACAATTTTTTTGTAAGTAGATATTTACGGTACATTTTTAGCTTGGCGTGGAAGGGCTGCCGATGCGTTTGCGCTCTGGCGGTCAAAAGGTTAAAAAATAATAGATATTTCAACACTTTGTAGATACATGTATAATTTGATCATCAATCTTACATAACAGTAGTATCTGATACATATTTTTTAACGTTTTACTATTTGTAGTTAATACAATCTTAAGTCTAGTAACAGATAATTTGAAATAAAGACTAGTGTTAATGAATACAAACCAATAAAATATTTAGAATCACCTACATTGTGACTTTGACGGAACGACTTTGAAATTGTGACAGGGTGTCACTCCAGAATCAAGCGAACCCATGTCATTCTACTCGTAACTAGCATACAAGTGTGGACACGCTGAATTCAACACTGTCACAATAACAATACATCATACTTTATATAAATATAGTTACAAATACAAGATCACATTAACAATCGTATTACTCAATAATAAATAATCATAAAACACAAACAAGGATACTAAAGTAATAAGGTAATAGAAAGCAAGTTCCGTATGACTGTCCTTCAAATTATTAGATAATAAATTATCGCGTTTTAGGAAGGAAAGCAGAGGTGTTCGAAGAATGAACATACTTTTACCATTTATGTTATAAATTATAATATTTTCGTAAATACAGTAAAATGGGGTGAATAGGGTTTCAGCGGCGAAAAGGGACAGAAGAGGGGTGAATAGATATAAGGAAATTCTTCATAGTATCGATTCACCCCTCTTCTGTCTCTATTCACCACACAATCCCTATTCACCCCATTTTACGGTATTTATAGATATCGATGGCAGACTTGTTTTGTTAGCCTTAATAGGCTAACAAAACAAGTCTGCCATCGATAACAATTTAATAATTGAGAACAACAGTTATTAAAAGAACAACATATTAATAAATGTAACAGACATTATAAACATCTGTTGTTACATATTTCCTTTCCCAAGAAGTAAGTTTACACTCTGACGAAATCAACAGTCCAACTGATCGATTAAAACGGGTAGTCTATGGACAACATTGGGAACAAAATTGTTTAAAAATAATTAACGGGACCACATATGTCCTGACTAAACTGATTGAAGCTGACGAATGTGACCGCCCCGCGAGTGAGTACTTATTAGTATTGGGTTTTGTTGACAACAATATTTATCAAACATTAAAATATCTTTGTTTACAAAATTATATTAATAATAGGTTAATACTTTCATTTCAATGCTAAGTTGGTACCTCATGTAAGATATTCTTATGCTCTTATTCTACGACCCTTTATTATTGGTTAAAAAACAATATTACAAGACTAAGTAACACATGGATTGAATGTACATAAAGGATATTGTCACTTAATAATTTGTTTATATTTTAGCACTCAAAAAGTTGCAGATAATAGGGATGATGACAGGGTATGAAAATTCAAAATCTTGTCCGTCAGTTAGGTTATGAAAAATATTAGACACGTATTTTTTTATTCTATCGTGTAAAGTTTAGGAGTGGGAGGTAACTACGTCATTTTAGAGTATAAATCGTACTCAAAAGTGACGTCATGCAATATTTCAAATCGGTATACAAAATAAATACATACGTGTCTAATGTTTTTAAACAATCTACCGCACGGACATTAAAATATAAATTTGTCATCTCATAATCAGTCAATCATAATAGGGTTTATAACTTATTCGTGTTTACCATCTATAATGAAAACGTATAATGGTAATAATTTATAATTACCAAAACCAAGGAGACTGAAAGCAACATCATAATTCAAGTTTTTGTATCCGAATACGCGAACGCAAGCGTTGCAATAACAAAAATGATGGTGCTGGATCTGGGTTCATTTCTGAGTGAATACTTCTGCCTAAAAACTAATTTGTTCTCTAAACAATAAGGACCTTAACATACTAGCGGATTACGAACGTGTTCAAACCGGAGCGGGCGCGCAACGGATTTATTACGGACACAGAACTAATACACCGTGCATGCGCAGTGAATTCGTTGTTGGCGCACGTTGTTGTGGCAATAATTTGCTACATATATGAAAACGTAATATATATTTGCCACGCGTCTGCGATGTATTCGTTGCGCAGACACAGCGTGTTCGCTAAGCATTCGCTGCGCGCCCGCTCTGGCGCAGACGCTTCCACACCGATAGTATGATAAGGTGCCATAGCTAAGCCAATAAGGCGCACTATGTCCTAAAAGGTTGAAATTGCAAGATGGCTTTACCTTGGTAAGAGCAACGCTTGAAATAATAACTACACTATAATACAAATTATAGTACAGTAAACGAAAATAGATTTATGCACATAGCAAATGTTACAATTACAAGCAACATTTGTCACACACGTGGGACGGAACAATATGTTAATTTAAGTAAATACGCACGAAAAGCGTGTAATTTGTTGTATGCAACACAGTATATATGATATACTGTCATTAAATATGTTTATGCCTCAAAATCGATCCCTGCACGCGTACGTACAATACTTAGTAATAGCCAGAGCGACTCAGTGTAACACCCGGAATAACCGAATTGTTCCTGGAACAGTAAATAACATGGATTGCTTGATGTCCAAACGGTTTAAAGCTGCAGTGTGACTTGGCATGAGTGACGCAAAAACGAAAACTAGTACTTTCTAGTTCCATTGTTCTGTGCACTGCGTGCAGTTTAACTTATATAAACTGTCATTAAATATATAATGTGTATGTTCATGCATCAGAATTGATCTCTGCATGTACAATGCGTACGTACAATACTCAGTACAAGTGAGAGCGACGCAGTGTAATACACGGAATAACTGAATTGTTCCTGGAACAGTAAATAACATGGATTGCTTGATGTCCAAACGGTTTAAAGCTGCAGTGTGACTTGGCATGAGTGACGCAGAAACGAAAACTAGTACTTTCTAGTTCCATTGTTCTGTGCACTGCATGCAGTTTGACACATATAAAGTGTCAGTAAATATATATAATAACCGAATTGTTCCTGGAACAGTAAATAACATGGATTGCTTGATGTCCAAACGGTTTAAAGCTGCAGTGTGACTTGGCATGAGTGACGCAAAAACGAAAACTAGTTCTTTCTAGTTCCATTGCTCTGTGCACTGGGTGCAGTTTGACACATATAAAGTGTCAGTAAATATATAATAATTATGTATGTTTATGCCTCAGAATTGATCCCTGCATGTACAATACTCAGTACGAGTGAGAGCGACTCAGTGTAATACACGGAATAACCGAATTGTTCCTGGAACAGTAAATAACATGGATTGCTTGATGTCCAAACGGTTTAAAGCTGCAGTGTGACTTGGCATGAGTGACGCAAAAACGAAAACTAGTACTCTCTAGTTCCATTGTTCTGTGCACTGCGTGCAGTTTGACACATATAAAGTGTCAGTAAATATATAATAATTATGTATGTTTATGCCTCAAAATTGATCCCTGCATGTACAATACTCAATACGAGTGAGAGCGACGCAGTGTAATACACGGAATAACCGAATTGTTCCTGGAACAGTAAATAACATGGAATGCTTGATGTCCAAACGGTTTAAAGCTGCAGTGTGATTTGGCATGAGTGACGCAGAAACGAAAACTAGTACTTTCTAGTTCCATTGTTCTGTGCACTGCATGCAGTTTGACATATACAAAGTGTCAGTAAATATATATAATAGCCGAATTGTTCCTGGAACAGTAAATAACATGGATTGCTTGATGTCCAAACGGTTTAAAGCTGCAGTGTGACTTGGCATGAGTGACGCAAAAACGAAAACTAGTACTTTCTAGTTCCATTGTTCTGTGCACTGCGTACAGTTTAACTTATATAAACTGTCATTAAATATATAATGTGTATGTTCATGCATCAGAATTGATCTCTGCATGTACAATGCGTACGTACAATACTCAATACGAGTGAGAGCGACGCAGTGTAATACACGGAATAACTGAATTGTTCCTGGAACAGTATATAACATGAATTGCTTGATGTCCAAACGGTTTAAAGCTGCAGTGTGACTTGGCATGAGTGACGCAGAAACGAAAACTAGTACTTTCTAGTTCCATTGTTCTGTGCACTGCATGCAGTTTGACATATATAAAGTGTCAGTAAATATATAATAACCGAATTGTTCCCGGAACAGTAAATAACATGGATTGCTTGATGTCCAAACGGTTTAAAGCTGCAGTGTGACTTGGCATGAGTGACGCAAAAACGAAAACTAGAACTTTCTTGTTCCATTGTTCTGTGCACTGCGTGCAGTTTGACACATATAAAGTGTCAGTAAATATATAATAATTATGTATGTTTATGCCTCAGAATTGATCCCTGCATGTACAATACTCAGTACGAGTGAGAGCGACGCAGTGTAATACACGGAATAACTGAATTGTTCCTGGAACAGTAAATAACATGGATTGCTTGATGTCCAAACGGTTTAAAGCTGCAGTGTGACTTGGCATGAGTGATGATATTTACTGAAGCTGCAGCGTGTTTTTGGCATGAGTGACATAGCAATGAAAACTTTTACACTCTAGTTCCATTGTTCTGTGCACTACACGCAGTTTGACTCATATAAACTATCATTAAGTTTATGATATGTATTTTTATGCCTCAGAATTGATCCCTGCATGTACATTTGTACAATACTCAGTAATAGCCAGAGCGACTCAGTGTAACACACGGAATTACCGAATTGTTCCTAGAACAGTAAATAACATGGAATGCTTGATGTCCAAACGGTTTAAAGCTGCAGTGTGATTTGGCATGAGTGACGCAGAAACGAAAACTAGTACTTTCTAGTTCCATTGTTCTGTGCACTGCATGCAGTTTGACATATATAAAGTGTCAGTAAATATATAATAACCGAATTGTTTCCGGAACAGTAAATAACATGGATTGCTTGATGTCCAAACGGTTTAAAGCTGCAGTGTGATTTGGCCTGAGTGACGCAGAAACGAAAACTAGTACTTTCTAGTTCCATTGTTCTGTGCACTGCGTGCAGTTTGACACATATAAAGTGTCAGTAAATATATAATAATTATGTATGTTTATGCCTCAGAATTGATCCCTGCATGTACATTTGTACAATACTCAGTAATAGCCAGAGCGACTCAGTGTAACACACGGAATTACCGAATTGTTCCTAGAACAGTAAATAACATGGAATGCTTGATGTCCAAACGGTTTAAAGCTGCAGTGTGATTTGGCATGAGTGACGCAGAAACGAAAACTAGTACTTTCTAGTTCCATTGTTCTGTGCACTGCATGCAGTTTGACACATATAAAGTGTCAGTAAATATATATAATAACCGAATTGTTCCTGGAACAGTAAATAACATGGATTGCTTGATGTCCAAACGGTTTAAAGCTGCAGTGTGACTTGGCATGAGTGACGCAAAAACGAAAACTAGTACTTTCTAGTTCCATTGTTCTGTGCACTGCGTACAGTTTAACTTATATAAACTGTCATTAAATATATAATGTGTATGTTCATGCATCAGAATTGATCTCTGCATGTACAATGCGTACGTACAATACTCAATACGAGTGAGAGCGACGCAGTGTAATACACGGAATAACTGAATTGTTCCTGGAACAGTATATAACACGAATTGCTTGATGTCCAAACGGTTTAAAGCTGCAGTGTGACTTGGCATGAGTGACGCAGAAACGAAAACTAGTACTTTCTAGTTCCATTGTTCTGTGCACTGCATGCAGTTTGACATATATAAAGTGTCAGTAAATATATAATAGCCGAATTGTTCCTGGAACAGTAAATAACATGGATTGCTTGATGTCCAAACGGTTTAAAGCTGCAGTGTGACTTGGCATGAGTGACGCAGAAACGAAAACTAGTACTTTCTAGTTCCATTGTTCTGTGCACTGCGTACAGTTTAACTTATATAAACTGTCATTAAATATATAATTTGTATGTTCATGCATCAGAATTGATCTCTGCATGTACAATGCGTACGTACAATACTCAATACGAGTGAGAGCGACGCAGTGTAATACACGGAATAACTGAATTGTTCCTGGAACAGTATATAACACGAATTGCTTGATGTCCAAACGGTTTAAAGCTGCAGTGTGACTTGGCATGAGTGACGCAGAAACGAAAACTAGTACTTTCTAGTTCCATTGTTCTGTGCACTGCATGCAGTTTGACATATATAAAGTGTCAGTAAATATATAATAACCGAATTGTTCCCGGAACAGTAAATAACATGGATTGCTTGATGTCCAAACGGTTTAAAGCTGCAGTGTGATTTGGCCTGAGTGACGCAGAAACGAAAACTAGTACTTTCTAGTTCCATTGTTCTGTGCACTGCGTGCAGTTTGACACATATAAAGTGTCAGTAAATATATAATAATTATGTATGTTTATGCCTCAGAATTGATCCCTGCATGTACATTTGTACAATACTCAGTAATAGCCAGAGCGACTCAGTGTAACACACGGAATTACCGAATTGTTCCTAGAACAGTAAATAACATGGAATGCTTGATGTCCAAACGGTTTAAAGCTGCAGTGTGATTTGGCATGAGTGACGCAGAAACGAAAACTAGTACTTTCTAGTTCCATTGTTCTGTGCACTGCATGCAGTTTGACACATATAAAGTGTCAGTAAATATATATAATAACCGAATTGTTCCTGGAACAGTAAATAACATGGATTGCTTGATGTCCAAACGGTTTAAAGCTGCAGTGTGACTTGGCATGAGTGACGCAAAAACGAAAACTAGTTCTTTCTAGTTCCATTGTTCTGTGCACTGCGTGCAGTTTGACACATATAAAGTGTCAGTAAATATATAATAATTATGTATGTTTATGCCTCAGAATTGATCCCTGCATGTACAATACTCAGTACGAGTGAGAGCGACTCAGTGTAATACACGGAATAACCGAATTGTTCCTGGAACAGTAAATAACATGGATTGCTTGATGTCCAAACGGTTTAAAGCTGCAGTGTGATTTGGCATGAGTGACGCAGAAACGAAAACTAGTACTTTCTAGTTCCATTGTTCTGTGCACTGCATGCAGTTTGACACATATAAAGTGTCAGTAAATATATATAATAACCGAATTGTTCCTGGAACAGTAAATAACATGGATTGCTTGATGTCCAAACGGTTTAAAGCTGCAGTGTGACTTGGCATGAGTGACGCAAAAACGAAAACTAGTACTTTCTAGTTCCATTGTTCTGTGCACTGCATGCAGTTTGACATATATAAAGTGTCAGTAAATATATAATAGCCGAATTGTTCCTAGAACAGTAAATAACATGGAATGCTTGATGTCCAAACGGTTTAAAGCTGCAGTGTGATTTGGCATGAGTGACGCAGAAACGAAAACTAGTACTTTCTAGTTCCATTGTTCTGTGCACTGCATGCAGTTTGACACATATAAAGTGTCAGTAAATATATATAATAACCGAATTGTTCCTGGAACAGTAAATAACATGGATTGCTTGATGTCCAAACGGTTTAAAGCTGCAGTGTGACTTGGCATGAGTGACGCAAAAACGAAAACTAGTTCTTTCTAGTTCCATTGTTCTGTGCACTGCGTGCAGTTTGACACATATAAAGTGTCAGTAAATATATAATAATTATGTATGTTTATGCCTCAGAATTGATCCCTGCATGTACAATACTCAGTACGAGTGAGAGCGACTCAGTGTAATACACGGAATAACCGAATTGTTCCTGGAACAGTAAATAACATGGATTGCTTGATGTCCAAACGGTTTAAAGCTGCAGTGTGATTTGGCATGAGTGACGCAGAAACGAAAACTAGTACTTTCTAGTTCCATTGTTCTGTGCACTGCATGCAGTTTGACATATACAAAGTGTCAGTAAATATATATAATAGCCGAATTGTTCCTGGAACAGTAAATAACATGGATTGCTTGATGTCCAAACGGTTTAAAGCTGCAGTGTGACTTGGCATGAGTGACGCAAAAACGAAAACTAGTACTTTCTAGTTCCATTGTTCTGTGCACTGCGTACAGTTTAACTTATATAAACTGTCATTAAATATATAATGTGTATGTTCATGCATCAGAATTGATCTCTGCATGTACAATGCGTACGTACAATACTCAATACGAGTGAGAGCGACGCAGTGTAATACACGGAATAACTGAATTGTTCCTGGAACAGTATATAACACGAATTGCTTGATGTCCAAACGGTTTAAAGCTGCAGTGTGACTTGGCATGAGTGACGCAGAAACGAAAACTAGTACTTTCTAGTTCCATTGTTCTGTGCACTGCATGCAGTTTGACATATATAAAGTGTCAGTAAATATATAATAGCCGAATTGTTCCTGGAACAGTAAATAACATGGATTGCTTGATGTCCAAACGGTTTAAAGCTGCAGTGTGACTTGGCATGAGTGACGCAGAAACGAAAACTAGTACTTTCTAGTTCCATTGTTCTGTGCACTGCGTACAGTTTAACTTATATAAACTGTCATTAAATATATAATGTGTATGTTCATGCATCAGAATTGATCTCTGCATGTACAATGCGTACGTACAATACTCAATACGAGTGAGAGCGACGCAGTGTAATACACGGAATAACTGAATTGTTCCTGGAACAGTATATAACACGAATTGCTTGATGTCCAAACGGTTTAAAGCTGCAGTGTGACTTGGCATGAGTGACGCAGAAACGAAAACTAGTACTTTCTAGTTCCATTGTTCTGTGCACTGCATGCAGTTTGACATATATAAAGTGTCAGTAAATATATAATAACCGAATTGTTCCCGGAACAGTAAATAACATGGAATGCTTGATGTCCAAACGGTTTAAAGCTGCAGTGTGATTTGGCATGAGTGACGCAGAAACGAAAACTAGTACTTTCTAGTTCCATTGTTCTGTGCACTGCATGCAGTTTGACATATATAAAGTGTCAGTAAATATATAATAACCGAATTGTTCCCGGAACAGTAAATAACATGGATTGCTTGATGTCCAAACGGTTTTAAGCTGCAGTGTGATTAGGCCTGAGTGACGCAGAAACGAAAACTAGTACTTTCTAGTTCCATTGTTCTGTGCACTGCGTGCAGTTTGACACATATAAAGTGTCAGTAAATATATAATAATTATGTATGTTTATGCCTCAGAATTGATCCCTGCATGTACATTTGTACAATACTCAGTAATAGCCAGAGCGACTCAGTGTAACACACGGAATTACCGAATTGTTCCTAGAACAGTAAATAACATGGAATGCTTGATGTCCAAACGGTTTAAAGCTGCAGTGTGATTTGGCATGAGTGACGCAGAAACGAAAACTAGTACTTTCTAGTTCCATTGTTCTGTGCACTGCATGCAGTTTGACACATATAAAGTGTCAGTAAATATATATAATAACCGAATTGTTCCTGGAACAGTAAATAACATGGATTGCTTGATGTCCAAACGGTTTAAAGCTGCAGTGTGACTTGGCATGAGTGACGCAAAAACGAAAACTAGTTCTTTCTAGTTCCATTGTTCTGTGCACTGCGTGCAGTTTGACACATATAAAGTGTCAGTAAATATATAATAATTATGTATGTTTATGCCTCAGAATTGATCCCTGCATGTACAATACTCAGTACGAGTGAGAGCGACTCAGTGTAATACACGGAATAACCGAATTGTTCCTGGAACAGTAAATAACATGGATTGCTTGATGTCCAAACGGTTTAAAGCTGCAGTGTGATTTGGCATGAGTGACGCAGAAACGAAAACTAGTACTTTCTAGTTCCATTGTTCTGTGCACTGCATGCAGTTTGACATATACAAAGTGTCAGTAAATATATATAATAGCCGAATTGTTCCTGGAACAGTAAATAACATGGATTGCTTGATGTCCAAACGGTTTAAAGCTGCAGTGTGACTTGGCATGAGTGACGCAAAAACGAAAACTAGTACTTTCTAGTTCCATTGTTCTGTGCACTGCGTACAGTTTAACTTATATAAACTGTCATTAAATATATAATGTGTATGTTCATGCATCAGAATTGATCTCTGCATGTACAATGCGTACGTACAATACTCAATACGAGTGAGAGCGACGCAGTGTAATACACGGAATAACTGAATTGTTCCTGGAACAGTATATAACACGAATTGCTTGATGTCCAAACGGTTTAAAGCTGCAGTGTGACTTGGCATGAGTGACGCAGAAACGAAAACTAGTACTTTCTAGTTCCATTGTTCTGTGCACTGCATGCAGTTTGACATATATAAAGTGTCAGTAAATATATAATAGCCGAATTGTTCCTGGAACAGTAAATAACATGGATTGCTTGATGTCCAAACGGTTTAAAGCTGCAGTGTGACTTGGCATGAGTGATGCAGAAACGAAAACTAGTACTTTCTAGTTCCATTGTTCTGTGCACTGCGTGCAATTTGACACATATAAAGTGTCAGTAAATATATAATAATTATGTATGTTTATGCCTCAGAATTGATCCCTGCATGTACAATACTCAGTACGAGTGAGAGCGACTCAGTGTAATACACGGAATAACCGAATTGTTAATGGAACAGTTAATAACATGGATTGCTTGATGTTCAAACGGTTTAAAGCTGCAGTGTGACTTGGCTTGAGTGATGATATTTACTGAAGCTGCAGCGTGTTTTTGGCATGAGTGACATAGCAATGAAAACTTTTACACTCTAGTTCCATTGTTCTGTGCACTACACGCAGTTTGACTCATATAAACTATCATTAAGTTTATGATATGTATTTTTATGCGTCAGAATTGATCCCTGCATGTACATTTGTACAATACTCAGTAATAGCCAGAGCGACTCAGTGTAACACACGGAATTACCGAATTGTTCCTAGAACAGTAAATAACATGGAATGCTTGATGTCCAAACGGTTTAAAGCTGCAGTGTGATTTGGCATGAGTGACGCAGAAACGAAAACTAGTACTTTCTAGTTCCATTGTTCTGTGCACTGCATGCAGTTTGACATATATAAAGTGTCAGTAAATATATATAATAACCGAATTGTTCCTGGAACAGTAAATAACATGGATTGCTTGATGTCCAAACGGTTTAAAGCTGCAGTGTGTTTTGGCATGAGTGACGCAAAAACGAAAACTAGTACTTTCTAGTTCCATTGTTCTGTGCACTGCGTACAGTTTGACATATATAAAGTGTCAGTAAATATATATAATAGCCGAATTGTTCCTGGAACAGTAAATAACATGGATTGCTTGATGTCCAAACGGTTTAAAGCTGCAGTGTGACTTGGCATGAGTGACGCAAAAACGAAAACTAGTACTTTCTAGTTCCATTGTTCTGTGCACTGCGTACAGTTTAACTTATATAAACTGTCATTAAATATATAATGTGTATGTTCATGCATCAGAATTGATCTCTGCATGTACAATGCGTACGTACAATACTCAATACGAGTGAGAGCGACGCAGTGTAATACACGGAATAACTGAATTGTTCCTGGAACAGTAAATAACATGGATTGCTTGATGTCCAAACGGTTTAAAGCTGCAGTGTGACTTGGCATGAGTGACGCAGAAACGAAAACTAGTACTTTCTAGTTCCGTTGTTCTGTGCACTGCATGCAGTTTGACATATATAAAGTGTCAGTAAATATATATAATAGCCGAATTGTTCCTGGAACAGTAAATAACATGGATTGCTTGATGTCCAAACGGTTTAAAGCTGCAGTGTGACTTGGCATGAGTGACGCAGAAACGAAAACTAGTACTTTCTAGTTCCATTGTTCTGTGCACTGCGTACAGTTTAACTTATATAAACTGTCATTAAATATATAATGTGTATGTTCATGCATCAGAATTGATCTCTGCATGTACAATGCGTACGTACAATACTCAATACGAGTGAGAGCGACGCAGTGTAATACACGGAATAACTGAATTGTTCCTGGAACAGTATATAACACGAATTGCTTGATGTCCAAACGGTTTAAAGCTGCAGTGTGACTTGGCATGAGTGACGCAGAAACGAAAACTAGTACTTTCTAGTTCCATTGTTCTGTGCACTGCATGCAGTTTGACATATATAAAGTGTCAGTAAATATATAATAACCGAATTGTTCCCGGAACAGTAAATAACATGGATTGCTTGATGTCCAAACGGTTTAAAGCTGCAGTGTGACTTGGCATGAGTAATGATATTTACTGAAGCTGCAGCGTGTTTTTGGCATGAGTGACATAGCAATGAAAACTTTTACACTCTAGTTCCATTGTTCTGTGCACTACACGCAGTTTGACTCATATAAACTATCATTAAGTTTATGATATGTATTTTTATGCGTCAGAATTGATCCCTGCATGTACATTTGTACAATACTCAGTAATAGCCAGAGCGACTCAGTGTAACACACGGAATTACCGAATTGTTCCTAGAACAGTAAATAACATGGAATGCTTGATGTCCAAACGGTTTAAAGCTGCAGTGTGATTTGGCATGAGTGACGCAGAAACGAAAACTAGTACTTTCTAGTTCCATTGTTCTGTGCACTGCATGCAGTTTGACATATATAAAGTGTCAGTAAATATATATAATAGCCGAATTGTTCCTGGAACAGTAAATAACATGGATTGCTTGATGTCCAAACGGTTTAAAGCTGCAGTGTGACTTGGCATGAGTGACGCAGAAACGAAAACTAGTACTTTCTAGTTCCATTGTTCTGTGCACTGCGTACAGTTTAACTTATATAAACTGTCATTAAATATATAATGTGTATGTTCATGCATCAGAATTGATCTCTGCATGTACAATGCGTACGTACAATACTCAATACGAGTGAGAGCGACGCAGTATAATACACGGAATAACTGAATTGTTCCTGGAACAGTATATAACATGGATTGCTTGATGTCCAAACGGTTTAAAGCTGCAGTGTGACTTGGCATGAGTGACGCAGAAACGAAAACTAGTACTTTCTAGTTCCATTGTTCTGTGCACTGCATGCAGTTTGACATATATAAAGTGTCAGTAAATATATAATAACCGAATTGTTCCCGGAACAGTAAATAACATGGAATGCTCGATGTCCAAACGGTTTAAAGCTGCAGTGTGACTTGGCATGAGTGACGCAAAAACGAAAACTAGTACTTTCTAGTTCCATTGTTCTGTGCACTGCGTACAGTTAACTTATATAAACTGTCAATAAATATATAATGTGTATGTTCATGCATCAGAATTGATCTCTGCATGTACAATGCGTACGTACAATACTCAATACGAGTGAGAGCGACGCAGTGTAACACACGGAATTACCGAATTGTTCCTGGAACAGTAAATAACATGGATTGCTTGATGTCCAAACGGTTTAAAGCTGCAGTGTGACTTGGCATGAGTGACGCAGAAACGAAAACTAGTACTTTCTAGTTCCATTGTTCTGTGCACTGCATGCAGTTTGACATATATAAAGTGTCAGTAAATATATAATAACCGAATTGTTCCCGGAACAGTAAATAACATGGAATGCTTGATGTCCAAACGGTTTAAAGCTGCAGTGTGATTTGGCATGAGTGACGCAGAAACGAAAACTAGTACTTTCTAGTTCCATTGTTCTGTGCACTGCGTGCAGTTTGACACATATAAAGTGTCAGTAAATATATAATAATTATGTATGTTTATGCCTCAGAATTGATCCCTGCATGTACATTTGTACAATACTCAGTAATAGCCAGAGCGACTCAGTGTAACACACGGAATTACCGAATTGTTCCTAGAACAGTAAATAACATGGAATGCTCGATGTCCAAACGGTTTAAAGCTGCAGTGTGATTTGGCATGAGTGACGCAGAAACGAAAACTAGTACTTTCTAGTTCCATTGTTCTGTGCACTGCATGCAGTTTGACATATATAAAGTGTCAGTAAATATATAATAACCGAATTGTTCCCGGAACAGTAAATAACATGGATTGCTTGATGTCCAAACGGTTTAAAGCTGCAGTGTGACTTGGCATGAGTAATGATATTTACTGAAGCTGCAGCGTGTTTTTGGCATGAGTGACATAGCAATGAAAACTTTTACACTCTAGTTCCATTGTTCTGTGCACTACACGCAGTTTGACTTATATAAACTATCATTAAGTTTATGATATGTATTTTTATGCGTCAGAATTGATCCCTGCATGTACATTTGTACAATACTCAGTAATAGCCAGAGCGACTCAGTGTAACACACGGAATTACCGAATTGTTCCTAGAACAGTAAATAACATGGAATGCTTGATGTCCAAACGGTTTAAAGCTGCAGTGTGATTTGGCATGAGTGACGCAGAAACGAAAACTAGTACTTTCTAGTTCCATTGTTCTGTGCACTGCATGCAGTTTGACATATATAAAGTGTCAGTAAATATATATAATAGCCGAATTGTTCCTGGAACAGTAAATAACATGGATTGCTTGATGTCCAAACGGTTTAAAGCTGCAGTGTGACTTGGCATGAGTGACGCAGAAACGAAAACTAGTACTTTCTAGTTCCATTGTTCTGTGCACTGCGTACAGTTTGACATATATAAAGTGTCAGTAAATATATATAATAGCCGAATTGTTCCTGGAACAGTAAATAACATGGATTGCTTGATGTCCAAACGGTTTAAAGCTGCAGTGTGACTTGGCATGAGTGACGCAAAAACGAAAACTAGTACTTTCTAGTTCCATTGTTCTGTGCACTGCGTACAGTTTAACTTATATAAACTGTCATTAAATATATAATGTGTATGTTCATGCATCAGAATTGATCTCTGCATGTACAATGCGTACGTACAATACTCAATACGAGTGAGAGCGACGCAGTGTAATACACGGAATAACTGAATTGTTCCTGGAACAGTAAATAACATGGATTGCTTGATGTCCAAACGGCTTAAAGCTGCAGTGTGACTTGGCATGAGTGACGCAGAAACGAAAACTAGTACTTTCTAGTTCCATTGTTCTGTGCACTGCATGCAGTTTGACATATATAAAGTGTCAGTAAATATATAATAACCGAATTGTTCCCGGAACAGTAAATAACATGGAATGCTTGATGTCCAAACGGTTTAAAGCTGCAGTGTGATTTGGCATGAGTGACGCAGAAACGAAAACTAGTACTTTCTAGTTCCATTGTTCTGTGCACTGCGTGCAGTTTGACACATATAAAGTGTCAGTAAATATATAATAATTATGTATGTTTATGCCTCAGAATTGATCCCTGCATGTACATTTGTACATTACTCAGTAATAGCCAGAGCGACTCAGTGTAACACACGGAATTACCGAATTGTTCCTAGAACAGTAAATAACATGGAATGCTTGATGTCCAAACGGTTTAAAGCTGCAGTGTGATTTGGCATGAGTGACGCAGAAACGAAAACTAGTACTTTCTAGTTCCATTGTTCTGTGCACTGCGTGCAGTTTGACACATATAAAGTGTCAGTAAATATATAATAATTATGTATGTTTATGCCTCAGAATTGATCCCTGCATGTACAATACTCAGTACGAGTGAGAGCGACTCAGTGTAATACACGGAATAACCGAATTGTTCCTGGAACAGTAAATAACATGGATTGCTTGATGTCCAAACGGTTTAAAGCTGCAGTGTGACTTGGCATGAGTGACGCAAAAACGAAAACTAGTACTTTCTAGTTCCATTGTTCTGTGCACTGCGTGCAGTTTAACTTATATAAACTGTCATTAAATATATAATGTGTATGTTCATGCATCAGAATTGATCTCTGCATGTACAATGCGTACGTACAATACTCAATACGAGTGAGAGCGACGCAGTGTAATACACGGAATAACTGAATTGTTCCTGGAACAGTAAATAACATGGATTGCTTAATGTCCAAACGGTTTAAAGCTGCAGTGTGACTTGGCATGAGTGACGCAGAAACGAAAACAAGTACTTTCTAGTTCCATTGTTCTGTGCACTGCATGCAGTTTGACATATATAAAGTGTCAGTAAATATATAATAACCGAATTGTTCCCGGAACAGTAAATAACATGGATTGCTTGATGTCCAAACGGTTTAAAGCTGCAGTGTGACTTGGCATGAGTGCCGCAAAAACGAAAACTAGAACTTTCTTGTTCCATTGTTCTGTGCACTGCATGCAGTTTGACATATATAAAGTGTCAGTAAATATATAATAACCGAATTGTTCCCGGAACAGTAAATAACATGGATTGCTTGATGTCCAAACGGTTTAAAGCTGCAGTGTGACTTGGCATGAGTGACGCAAAAACGAAAACTAGAACTTTCTTGTTCCATTGTTCTGTGCACTGCGTGCAGTTTGACACATATAAAGTGTCAATAAATATATAATAACCGAATTGTTCCCGGAACAGTAAATAACATGGATTGCTTGATGTCCAAACGGTTTAAAGCTGCAGTGTGACTTGGCATGAGTGACGCAAAAACGAAAACTAGAACTTTCTTGTTCCATTGTTCTGTGCACTGCGTGCAGTTTGACACATATAAAGTGTCAGTAAATATATAATAATTATGTATGTTTATGCCTCAGAATTGATCCCTGCATGTACAATACTCAGTACGAGTGAGAGCGACTCAGTGTAATACACGGAATAACCGAATTGTTCCTGGAACAGTTAATAACATGGATTGCTTGATGTCCAAACGGTTTAAAGCTGCAGTGTGACTTGGCATGAGTGACGCACAAACGAAAACTAGTACTTTCTAGTTCCATTGTTCTGTGCACTGCATGCAGTTTGACATATATAAAGTGTCAGTAAATATATAATAACCGAATTGTTCCCGGAACAGTAAATAACATGGAATGCTTGATGTCCAAACGGTTTAAAGCTGCAGTGTGATTTGGCATGAGTGACGCAGAAACGAAAACTAGTACTTTCTAGTTCCATTGTTCTGTGCACTGCGTGCAGTTTGACACATATAAAGTGTCAGTAAATATATAATATCCGAATTGTTCCCGGAACAGTAAATAACATGGATTGCTTGATGTCCAAACGGTTTAAAGCTGCAGTGTGACTTGGCATGAGTGACGCAAAAACGAAAACTAGAACTTTCTTGTTCCATTGTTCTGTGCACTGCGTGCAGTTTGACACATATAAAGTATCAGTAAATATATAATAATTATGTATGTTTATGCCTCAGAATTGATCCCTGCATGTACAATACTCAGTACGAGTGAGAGCGACTCAGTGTAATACACGGAATAACCGAATTGTTCCTGGAACAGTTAATAACATGGATTGCTTGATGTCCAAACGGTTTAAAGCTGCAGTGTGACTTGGCATGAGTGACGCACAAACGAAAACTAGTACTTTCTAGTTCCATTGTTCTGTGCACTGCATGCAGTTTGACATATATAAAGTGTCAGTAAATATATAATAACCGAATTGTTCCCGGAACAGTAAATAACATGGAATGCTTGATGTCCAAACGGTTTAAAGCTGCAGTGTGATTTGGCATGAGTGACGCAGAAACGAAAACTAGTACTTTCTAGTTCCATTGTTCTGTGCACTGCGTGCAGTTTGACACATATAAAGTGTCAGTAAATATATAATATCCGAATTGTTCCCGGAACAGTAAATAACATGGATTGCTTGATGTCCAAACGGTTTAAAGCTGCAGTGTGACTTGGCATGAGTGACGCAAAAACGAAAACTAGAACTTTCTTGTTCCATTGTTCTGTGCACTGCGTGCAGTTTGACACATATAAAGTATCAGTAAATATATAATAATTATGTATGTTTATGCCTCAGAATTGATCCCTGCATGTACAATACTCAGTACGAGTGAGAGCGACTCAGTGTAATACACGGAATAACCGAATTGTTCCTGGAACAGTTAATAATATGGATTGCTTGATGTCCAAACGGTTTAAAGCTGCAGTGTGATTTGGCATGAGTGACGCACAAACGAAAACTAGTACTTTCTAGTTCCATTGTTCTGTGCACTGCATGCAGTTTGACATATATAAAGTGTCAGTAAATATATAATAACCGAATTGTTCCCGGAACAGTAAATAACATGGAATGCTTGATGTCCAAACGGTTTAAAGCTGCAGTGTGATTTGGCATGAGTGACGCAGAAACGAAAACTAGTACTTTCTAGTTCCATTGTTCTGTGCACTGCGTGCAGTTTGACACATATAAAGTGTCAGTAAATATATAATAATTATGTATGTTTATGCCTCAGAATTGATCCCTGCATGTACAATACTCAGTACGAGTGAGAGCGACTAAGTGTAATACACGGAATAACCGAATTGTTCCTGGAACAGTAAATAACATGGATTGCTTGATGTCCAAACGGTTTAAAGCTGCAGTGTGACTTGGCATGAGTGACGCAAAAACGAAAACTAGTACTTTCTAGTTCCATTGTTCTGTGCACTGCGTGCAGTTTAACTTATATAAACTGTCATTAAATATATAATGTGTATGTTCATGCATCAGAATTGATCTCTGCATGTACAATGCGTACGTACAATACTCAATACGAGTGAGAGCGACGCAGTGTAATACACGGAATAACTGAATTGTTCCTGGAACAGTAAATAACATGGATTGCTTAATGTCCAAACGGTTTAAAGCTGCAGTGTGACTTGGCATGAGTGACGCAGAAACGAAAACAAGTACTTTCTAGTTCTATTGTTCTGTGCACTGCATGCAGTTTGACATATATAAAGTGTCAGTAAATATATAATAACCGAATTGTTCCCGGAACAGTAAATAACATGGATTGCTTGATGTCCAAACGGTTTAAAGCTGCAGTGTGACTTGGCATGAGTGACGCAGAAACGAAAACTAGTACTTTCTAGTTCCATTGTTCTGTGCACTGCATGCAGTTTGACATATATAAAGTGTCAGTAAATATATAATAACCGAATTGTTCCCGGAACAGTAAATAACATGGATTGCTTGATGTCCAAACGGTTTAAAGCTGCAGTGTGACTTGGCATGAGTGACGCAAAAACGAAAACTAGAACTTTCTTGTTCCATTGTTCTGTGCACTGCGTGCAGTTTGACACATATAAAGTGTCAGTAAATATATAATAACCGAATTGTTCCCGGAACAGTAAATAACATGGATTGCTTGATGTCCAAACGGTTTAAAGCTGCAGTGTGACTTGGCATGAGTGACGCAAAAACGAAAACTAGAACTTTCTTGTTCCATTGTTCTGTGCACTGCGTGCAGTTTGACACATATAAAGTGTCAGTAAATATATAATAATTATGTATGTTTATGCCTCAGAATTGATCCCTGCATGTACAATACTCAGTACGAGTGAGAGCGACTCAGTGTAATACACGGAATAACCGAATTGTTCCTGGAACAGTTAATAACATGGATTGCTTGATGTCCAAACGGTTTAAAGCTGCAGTGTGACTTGGCATGAGTGACGCACAAACGAAAACTAGTACTTTCTAGTTCCATTGTTCTGTGCACTGCATGCAGTTTGACATATATAAAGTGTCAGTAAATATATAATAACTGAATTGTTCCCGGAACAGTAAATAACATGGATTGCTTGATGTCCAAACGGTTTAAAGCTGCAGTGTGACTTGGCATGAGTGACGCAGAAACGAAAACTAGTACTTTCTAGTTCCATTGTTCTGTGCACTGCATGCAGTTTGACATATATAAAGTGTCAGTAAATATATAATAACCGAATTGTTCCCGGAACAGTAAATAACATGGATTGCTTGATGTCCAAACGGTTTAAAGCTGCAGTGTGACTTGGCATGAGTGACGCAAAAACGAAAACTAGAACTTTCTTGTTCCATTGTTCTGTGCACTGCGTGCAGTTTGACACATATAAAGTGTCAGTAAATATATAATAATTATGTATGTTTATGCCTCAGAATTGATCCCTGCATGTACAATACTCAGTACGAGTGAGAGCGACGCAGTGTAATACACGGAATAACTGAATTGTTCCTGGAACAGTAAATAACATGGATTGCTTGATGTCCAAACGGTTTAAAGCTGCAGTGTGACTTGGCATGAGTGATGATATTTACTGAAGCTGCAGCGTGTTTTTGGCATGAGTGACATAGCAATGAAAACTTTTACACTCTAGTTCCATTGTTCTGTGCACTACACGCAGTTTGACTCATATAAACTATCATTAAGTTTATGATATGTATTTTTATGCCTCAGAATTGATCCCTGCATGTACATTTGTACAATACTCAGTAATAGCCAGAGCGACTCAGTGTAACACACGGAATTACCGAATTGTTCCTAGAACAGTAAATAACATGGAATGCTTGATGTCCAAACGGTTTAAAGCTGCAGTGTGATTTGGCATGAGTGACGCAGAAACGAAAACTAGTACTTTCTAGTTCCATTGTTCTGTGCACTGCATGCAGTTTGACATATATAAAGTGTCAGTAAATATATAATAACCGAATTGTTCCCGGAACAGTAAATAACATGGATTGCTTGATGTCCAAACGGTTTAAAGCTGCAGTGTGATTTGGCCTGAGTGACGCAGAAACGAAAACTAGTACTTTCTAGTTCCATTGTTCTGTGCACTGCGTGCAGTTTGACACATATAAAGTGTCAGTAAATATATAATAATTATGTATGTTTATGCCTCAGAATTGATCCCTGCATGTACATTTGTACAATACTCAGTAATAGCCAGAGCGACTCAGTGTAACACACGGAATTACCGAATTGTTCCTAGAACAGTAAATAACATGGAATGCTCGATGTCCAAACGGTTTGAAGCTGCAGTGTGTCCTTGGCATGAGTGACACAGCAACGGAAACTAGTATATTATTTTTATTCATTATTCATTGTTCACATGGATGCACAACAAAATATTTAATATCTTGCATGCCCTACTCAGTTAATGTAAACGCATATTTGACAAACAATCTATCTTTCTTACATTCACCACATGTAATTGTAGTTTGACTACATATTTATAATTAATGTAACACTTGTAATGCGGCACCTGAGCCTGTGAAATCCTTGCTCATACAAAATGCCAATCATATCATATATGACTGTGAACGCAGAAAGAACAGATAAAATTAAATGATTTTTAAAGTCACTCATTTCATCAGATTAATTAGTAGTCGCTCTTAGCATGAACAAAGCGGTTACAAATAACTAAGTAGACCATTATCGGTATATCTCGTGAATGAGGGTCATTGGGATTAGATGATCAACCAGAACCCACGCTGTATAAGTTTTTGATTTGAAATAACACTTTAGTACAGTAAGTAGGACGCTAGTACGGTGACTTCGTTTTGGTGAATTAATAGACGAACATCAAGCGTCAGAACCTTCTATCACTGCTTTGTACGAAACAAATATTATGGGATTATTTGTTGGAGATACCAATTATGACTACTTGAACTATAATAATGTTAAAATTTTCATTACAACAAGAAAGTCGCGCATATAATGCGAAATATAAGTAAAAATGGAATAATGACTATGCAACAGTGTACGGAATTGCACATAAAAAGCTGCAGGGTTTATTATTTTTTATAATAAAGTCTTCTATTTATATAGGAGCTCATAACTAACAGACATTGTACTACCAAGCCATTATCGACCTTACGCAGGCACTTAAAGTGCCTACAATGCTGCATGCGGCACAATGACAGGTAGTACTTGTCTTATGCAAATAATACTTATTATGATTTTCCAACACTAAAGTATAAACGACTGTCGTAAGACATTTCTGTCAGAACAATGAAAAGGAAATATTTTTTTTCATATTGCACAATGGACATACCTATATAAGCTAATATATTCAACTAGTACAGTATATTACCATATTAGCCCATATACATAATATAACATGTTGTATATTATTGTATGTGTTAGTAACTAACATAATTTCCACTATAAACACATTTAATTTCTTATTATGTTTAACGGCTTACTCATAATATATCACTGGACCAGATTAATTATTGTGCTTTTTTGGATAAACGCTGTATGGAAGACACTGTCGACAATTGTTACAGTGGGCTAGGTGTCGGCTGCGGCCGTATATCTACAAAAATACAACACTAGTTAGTTGTGCATTTGTAACAGCAACCAAAATAAACACAATAAGCCACAAATATAATGACCAAAAAGCCTATATTCTTATTATTATCATTTACTCAAGTACCAATCTAATAACTCATGCTAAAATGTCGTACCTGGCTGCGGTGTTGATGGCGCGACTTGTTCTGCCTGGTCGCGGGCCGACTCTAGCTTTTTTACTACAAAAAAACAACACTGGATAAGTAAATACTCGTACAGACAATACAAATTTATTGTTTCAAGAAATTTTAGTTTTACTCTTACTTTTTTTTCTTCAATTTTCTATTCACGCGTTTAATGTCTTCTAGACGTTCTCTTCTTTTAGTTTTCAAGTGCATGATAACATGCACCATTATGTTGGCCGACGTTATCTACAAAAAGAATTAAAAATGAGACAAAACATAAAACAATAAAGTCGCCTTATCTTACTCGCAAACATTTCAGATTTCGTAAACGTACATTAGGGTCACACCCTGCGGCCTCTGCCAGTTCGCAGTGGGCTTTCGCCAACTCCTCTCGCCTTTCACGCTCATATTGAGCGTTCCTGGCGCGCTTTTCCTACTGTAAACATGTAAATGTGGTTCATCTATCTATTAGACGTACAATAAAACTGTAGAAAAGTACTATATGTAGAAAAAACATGGCTGAGCCTGTTATTCTATCGAGTGCGAACTCCAAAATGTAATTAACTTTTTTGTCTGCTTGTCTGTGGGGTTGTGCACTATAATATTAAAAGCCGCTTATTTGCTTTAGATGCAGTGTTCACTGGTACTGTGGTAAGCATCATTTAGTACTTCTTGTATGTCAATCGGGTTCATCAGAAAAATCGTAAGCAACAGTCACAGCGAATATTTTGTTTTATTCTGTACCGATTTTGTATCCGTCAGAATGGTGGCATCAAATGTGATGTTTCGTATACAAAAACAAATTTAATTGTGCGGCTCAATCCCTAGGTACAGTTACTGTATCAAACGCAAATATAAATTTGTCGAATGTTAGGTTATCCACAGTAAACTCTACGCTATATCTGTAGGACCTATGATTGAAATTATGTTAAACCGATATTATAAATGTAAGGCCCAGCCGTCGCACTTGCGAGCACTTAGTTAACGAAACATTTTTAATAAACATGTAATAAACACTATAGATGCGCACGCCTTGCTATATGTAGGGTCAGAGAGAAGTTCTAAGATGTCAAAATAGAGAACTTATACAAGTGTTTAGAAACGCTTATTTTCCTAGGTTATTAGGTAATTGTAACATTTGTTTTATACAAACCGATGACAGTGGGTTGCGGTTTGCACCACGGGGTCTTCCTTGGCCTTGGACTTGGCCTTCCTATAGAGACGATTGATGTGGATGGCTCTGGTTCCTAGGTCTGGCTTGGCTGCTCCTGATAAAATAAATAAATCGGTTTAGGGACAACTTTTGATTATCAATTGACATTGTCATTGGCAATTAGATACATACCTCATTCAAATTGTCTGAGTCTTTTACTGGTTCCATTGCTACCATAATCCATATTCCTTTGTAAGAATGGAACCAGTTCCATTGCGATTATAATCTGAAGTAGAACGCCTGGCAGTTGCTATTGCACTTGGTCACTAAGTACTGAGTGCAGAATTCAAAGCTACGTAATTCTTCAGACTATTTGATATATAACACCGGAGAAGCCGTCTTCAGCTGAGTAGAAAAAATACAATAGCAGAAAAATTGTATACCACAAATGCAATGACAATATGACCAGTATTAAATAGACGACACGACACGCAGTCTCCATCAATATTACCATCGTTCGAGGATATATTCTTTCCAGATCTTTTCTGCAAGTATCAGATTTGTATTGGAGCAACTATGTTTATTTTGGTAGCACTTGTAATACACAACTAACTAGTTTTCTATCTTTGTCAATACACGGCCAGAGCCGACACAGACCGACACGTAACCCACCGGTGACACCACTTGCCCACTTGACTGGCAACGCCACCGTACCAGCGCTTCCCGTCACAACAATACTTTAATCCAGCACTGTCACTACTACAGCAGCAACCAGAACAGGTACAGACTCAAATTTCCTGTAAGTATTAGATTTAATTCCACTACTCTGTGAGTATTAGATTTGTATTTGTGCGGCGTTCCTATATAATGCTAGTCATATTTTGTTTGCATTTGCAACATACAACTTATCTGCTATTGTATTTTATTCTACTCAGCTCAATACAACTTCGAGAAAATCTAGCAGATGACATCGTTCCAAAGACTCCAGACTCCTAAAAAAAAAGTTAAATAATTTTTACTTTTTTATATATATTGCCTCGACACAAACGTAATTAATAAAATATTTTGTTTGTTTGTTGTTTTAATTAATAAAAAAACCCAAATACGTGATTTAAAATTACCAAACACGTTATATGTAATATGGGCAGTAAACAATGAATCAATGTATTTTCAATGTCAATAATTTTTAATCAGAAGAAATAAATGATGTCCTAATTAGATGATTCTCCTTCAATCCATCAAATTAATGTATTAATTGTTGAAAAATAAGTTTATAAAGTTGTCAGGTTGTCTATGATCGTAAAAAGTTTTCGTTGTCTGCTAATAGAGGCGCTGTTCGTTTTCTTTTTGCCTAGGTTTGTTATGTAATGACGTTGCGTAAGAATTCTGACAAGTGCTTTTATTGAAATATTGCCTAATCCCAATAATAATTAATTTTACTTTTTAGTACTGTACGTTTTTAGATGAAAACTGTTACTAAAACTGTGTTAATTAGTTATTTTATCTACATTTCCTATTACAAGATTGAACACTTTGTTTGTATACTCACGCCGGAATACTGAAAAGCTACTTAGATTTATGTTGTTCTGAAATATCATGCCGTCTCTGTCATTTTACAAAGAATTTGTAGAGACAGAACTGTACCTAAACGCGACTTTAAATTGAGTGGCGTTTGAGTAATTGGGTACATTAGTATTATAAAATCGAACTATTATTAATTTGAATTAATATAGAGGTATAATTATTGTCAAGGATATTTCATTTTTCAAGAAAAGTTATGTTATGACCTACAAAATATCACGCTACGCAAAATAGAAACGGAGTAGCGGATAAAACTGCTCGGGATGTTTAGTTCATTTTTACGTTATAAAACTGAAGGGTTTGTTTGAACCGCACTGGTTCGAATTTTAAAATTATCTTTCTCGATAGTCCATTTATTGATAAAGACTAATGCTATAATATATCACGATGTATCTAATAGGACCCAAGCAAAGACGAATGCGACTAGAGTAGGTTAACATTAAATAAAAAAATGACCAGATAAACAGTGAAAAGTGGGTTTTACATTGTACAGTGGCATTAACTGCTTGAATGTACTGATATGAGACAATAGAAATACATTGTGTCTCGCGTAGATCCACGTTTAGACACACGATGGGTTAAGGGCCATAATGTGCACCTCTGCCAACGAATTTAACGCGTTTTATGAATAAAAGGCGTGATGTTATATGATATTATAACAGTAATATATTCAGACGTAAAAGTACTGAGTTTTGAACGGATCTTAATAATTAACCTTTAAACAAAATAAGGGCGCTTCTAATAATGTGGCCAGGGACTACTTACTTACTAAGTTACTCTAATATAAATGAAATATTGAAAATTCAAATGAATAAAGTGAGTGTTTCTTACATTAGGATCATCCAGCTGCACCTCCCCTTTGTCATCGCTTACAGCATAATGTTGACAAGAACTATAGCTGTCTCCAGCAGACTGCTATTAAGGAAATCTTCTAATTCTGTCGTTCCGGTCATAAGAAGAGTTCGGACTACGGGAATTGCATATGCACAAGTTCATGCTGCGGCTAGGAATTCGTTCAGTCCACGGTTCAGTGCACGATTCCTAGCGGTGCTCCACGGGGTCTCTAATTGGCCCTTTATTGTTGTCCATCTTATATATAGGTGACATCGAGCTCTCCTTCCTCTTTTCTTCTTATTTGCTGACGTCATTAAAATTTACTCCAAAATAACATCGATGGAGAATATGCTGGCTTTTCAAGATTACTTGAGGTGCACGGATGAGTACCAATTGAGTATGGCCTAGATCCGGCAAAATACTCAGTAAATAATTTCAATAGAAAACGGTTCCCATTGTTTCATTTGTCCGAGCCAAAGCTCTTGTAAATAGACGAAAATTTGCTACCTCTTAAAGGCGTAAATTGTTTAAACTTTTCTTTTATATTAAAAATTCTGTCCAAAGACATCGAATGTAAAAAAATTAAATCATTTAGATTCAGTGCACTTATACCAATGCTTCCTTCCTTAACCAATTATAGAAGTAATTGGTATATTGTGCGAAACAGCAATGACTTCAATAGACTCCGTTAAAATTTTTTTAGACCCATTTAACACATAATCCGCTGTGTCACGCAGAGCAGCCGAACCTTAAGTTCTTTATTCATAGTACCTTTACGGCACTTATTGTAGTTATTTTTGCAGCATTATGTATTGCCTTAATTATAATTTTTCATTAGTACTTTCAGTACTATATGTGTTGACATTTTTCTATTCTCTGTTACCAATCGTGAATTGTAATTGGTTTTTTGTTACCCACCACTTTCTTTTTTTATATTTCTTCTTAGTTAAATTGTATAGCTACTGGTTTTCCATGTGAATAGTAAACGAGTAAGCCGTTGCGCCTTTTCCGTCATACAGCGCATTTCTTGCGCCCCTTTCTTCCTACAAATAAAGTTCGTTATTAATACATATATCGTTGAGTTCCAAAGAGAATGTCCGGTATATGTACATCTTGTGATATCGGGCTGAATAATTATGTTATTTTGGAAAAACTATATGCTTGTGAAATGTTTTACTACTCATGTGATGTATCTATGTCAGAGGCTCACTGTGGGCTACGTGACATTGACTCTGTCTCCAGTCAACTATAATTAAACTGTCAAACACCAAGCGGTCACCGGTGACCGCAACCTATTGTTCTATAATTGTGTCTACAAAACCGGTACTCGACGAGTTAATTGAACCTTCAAGTAAGCTGCAACAAAATAACCTACCTCCACATTTGCAATTATTTTTAAAATTACTTTTAGGTACTTAGGTAACCTGTTATGGTATTTGAAATAGTATGAAAAATAATAATATTGTTGTTATCAGCAATGTAAGAACGAATGGGATGTGTATTGTCTTGTTACCGTTAGGTTTAACACTGCAAGACAATGTTAATGTAACTTTGATTAATTGATTTTTATTGTCATTTGCATTTGTCTACCATTCCAATGAAACAGAAACGTAAACTCACAGTAATCAAACTGCATTGCACAATTTTGCTTCCTTCTAAGCAAATTTCTCCAAGGATAATGTGTATTGTGAACTGTGCAAGGATTTATTCTAAAAAGTTGTGGTTTATGAAAGTAGTATTAAAAAACTATTTAGAAATGAAACTTTTGAGAAGCCTTACTTGTAATGCAAATAGTACGATATCTCCAATCGGCAGCTACTTCAATATAGGATGATAGATTGATGAGTTGCAGTAAACATGACTTATCCACTGCTGGTTGGTTTTCTTCTGAAATATGATTACTGTACATTAGAACATACTATAATATAAATTCACAGTAGTAGCACGGAGTCTGGAATTGTGCCCGGTATATGGCAATAGGCTCACCCCCCATTACATGGGACTCATAAGATAAATAGTGAAAAGTGGGGGTTACATTGTACAGTGGCATAATGTACACCTCTGCCTACCCCTTCGGGGATAAAGGGCGTGATGTTATGTTATGTATAGATGTTAGAAAGTAGGCTGTCAGATTTGAGGGTTACGACGGAACAATTCAACTGATTGTATCGTCGAGGAGAACCTAATCATCATCAAAAGCCTATAATTAAAGTGTGGGAGAGCCATACTTCGGCGCGAATGAGACTGCTCGACCGGATACTACGGATACCACGGCCTCACAGAAAACCGACGTGAAGCAACGCTTGCGTTGTGTTTCGTTGTGTGAGTGAGGTTACCGAAGGCCCAATTACCCCCCTCCCTAGTCCCCGTCTACAGAATCCCCGAATCGTGCACAATCATTGTAAGTGGAGTACATACAAATAAATTATTCTAAATTATTCTATTCTAATCCTCAAATTCCCAATTCCCAAAAGGCCGGTAACGCACTTGTAACGCCTTTGTGTTTCGAGTGTCCATGGGCGGTGCCGATTGCTTACCATTAGGTGATACCCAATTCTTAGAGATAGGTCATCCTACATGAGGACTACCATAGTAGCCGGCTACTAAGTAGCATATTAAAATAGTGAAAAAGGTTGTTGATGAAACGGGCTTGTAACCGGTTCGACTAACCGAAATTTTTTAAATGGAATATTTTCTACCTACCCTCCACTGGCGTGGAGAGAAAAAATCTAAATCTATTTTTGATTTCTATGATACCCTTGCTGAAAGGTAATCAAAACTCTGTAATGATTAAAAACAATTGGCAACTAGCCAGGGTACGAAAATTACAAATCTAATTAGTCCGTCAGTTAGATAATGAAAAAATATTAGACACGTATTTTTTTATATTCTTGTGTAGAGCTATAATACGTAAATAAAATGGCGTTAAGTTTAGGAATGGGAGGTCGTTACGCCACAACGTGCTGTAAAATGTAACACGCTGTGACGTCACGCGATATTTCAAATGAATATATCATCGAATTTTGTGAGAAAAGAAAAAATATGTTTTAAAATCACCAGACGGACATTAAAATAAAATTTAGGAAACTATCATATAAGGGAGTGCCTTATATGATAGTTTATTAAATAAGAATATAGTGGAAACCTACCTTCAATTAAGATTTAATACAATTTTGTTACAATTATTTTTTAATCAAGTTCAGATTATAATTATTATTTTTTTTTTCAACTTTGTAGCACTTTGTTTATTCCATAAACATATACAATTAATATTAACTATTACTAAATGAAAATATATACAACTTAAAATATAAATAACTATGAACTAAAATATTTACACCTTAAAAAAATAAGCTATAATAAGGCAGCAAAAAAATTTTCCTCATCGTTATCGTTATTGTTTAATTTTTCATTATCACCAGTTAGTGGATGAAAGCAAAAAAAAATTAATTAGTCTAAATAAATCTAAACGGTATTGAAGTTAACCAAAGTTATAGCATGGACAATCAATTTGAGACAAATTTATGATCTGGAACATCATCGTATGAACCAGCTTCCACCGTAAGGTACAGGCAGGGTACTCACCGTGAGGTGCAAAAAGCATTTAATAAATATTTTCACATACCTTATTTATTGAAGTTTCGGTGAGACCAGCAGTGGATTTTACTGCCGGAAAATCTCTTCAATCCAATCCTCCGGATATTGTTTAGAATCACTGACATTACTAACTTGCGGATGTGGTTAGTGTCATTAAACGTCTTTGCTCCCTGGTCTCCAGTGCAGGTGACGAGGTCTGCTGCGTAAGTTACGCAGATATAAAGTTCCATGTACCGGTTACAGGAAGACTGACACAGACACGGTTTCAGAGATCTCATGATCTCGTCGTCACGGCTACATTTCTGTAAGAATAGTGGCGAATAGCAAATGTCATCTCGCACATTATATGCGTTTGAGCATCACGTCTGTATCGCCATCTCACTCACACGCGACTCAAGCTACACGTCACGAACTGACCGGTAACTACTAATACAAATGTTTGTCGCGTACGTTTGTTTGTTGATGTGTGGAACGACAAGAAATTAAAATATCAGTCTTAATTAACTCGTCGAGTACCGTCATTATAGACACAATTATACCTCTAGAACAATAGGTTGCGGTCACCGGTGACCGCTTGGTGTTTGACAGTTTAAGTATAATGTTATGACTAAATAATTATTTTATTCTTCAAAGTATAAGCAGCACCGTGTGTATAAAAAATAACAACTGTTTGCATCGTCAAAATAAGAAGCGAACAAGGGCTTTAAAACATGTAATCATTGGTTCTAGTATGTAATTACTGGTACAATCGACAAGCATGCAAGCAAGCAGCAAAGATCTGCAAAAATTGAAACATAATTTGTTTGTTTGGTTTTATTTTTTTAAAAACGATGCCTAACTGTTTATACGCAAGCAAAGCCACACGTAACATCTAGTGTATACGAGCTTTCTTTGTCTAGGCAATTGGAACAATCATCTACCTGCACCTTTTGAAATTATTTTTTGTTTTAAGAACACCGTCACAAATACATATTATGTAGAAGTAATAAAATAGACTAGTATTGTATATCTGAACCTTTTTTGTTTTCAGAGGGGACCCCTTTTCTTTCTTTCGTCCCTAGTTTTTTATAGGGAGAAAAAATTAAGGAGTCTGGGATTCTTACCTCACTTAAATCACCCCGGTGGCCACCACCATCACCTATCGGGGGCACCAGATCCTGTAAGAGGCCTGCTCTAAAACCCTTGCAATGTAAAGCCTGTTACGGAACTTCCCTAGGGCTCAGAGGCAAACCCTAGAAATAGACTGAGAAAGTAAGTGTTTAATTCAATGATCTCGTAATATGAGGTAGTTGGCTGAAGAATCTTTATTTTGGCTACATAATACTTGTCTCTAAACCTACTTATCTTAGACGGAGCACGTCTATAGAAATTTGATAACGATAAAAAATTAAAAAAATAATTGTATGTTACACATTTATTGCAAGAATTTCGTTTCTTATGAGTATTGTGCTATTAGTGTGTAAGATATTGTAGATAATTAAATTCTCTTTGACTTTGTTCTACATTTCTTTTTTATATCTGGAACAATTTTCGTTAACAATGGCAAATTAGTCAGAAAATATGCATATCAATTTAAATGAGGGTAATTCGAAATGAGAGATAGTCGGATATAAACTTGTAAAATCTTTTATTATGACAACCCGAAACTAGTGTTCATCTACTTATCGTAGACTGTTCGCGACTACAGAAATTTCTCTATCAAAGACCAATGCAAATATTTATTTCCAGAATTGAATAGCTTTTGGGTGACATAGACCAGGAGACACCTACTTCACTAGAACTAACTCTATGATCACATTTCATAGTTCCCACAGGAGAAGATTACCCCAATATGGTTAAACAATATAACATCACGCCTTTTATCCCCGATGGGATAGGCATTACAGCCCTTAATGCCATTGCACAATGTAACACCCACTATTCACTATTTATGTTATGAGTTCCATGTGATGCTACATGCTACTACTGATATTTTTCGGAAGAAGGTTTTTAAGAAAATTATAAATTCATTACAGTTTTTTTTGTTTATTGCCCACATGTTTTCACAACATCCCTGTGTTTCTCGAGAAAGTTGTGGATGTATGATCAGTTATCAGTTTATATCAGTGTCATTATTTGTCTAAATAATACTTTAGTAGTAGGCTGCGTGACATCGCCACGACTGCACACTATTACTTTGCCCGATCCGGGAATCGAACCCGGGGCCCTTGTTTAGCAGTCGCACTTGCAAACCACTCGGCCAACGAGGCAGTCAAAGAAATAAGATATTAAAATTGTAAAAACTATGAGAACGCGATAAAAAGTTTCTGCTCTGCTCGATATCTGCCAAGTTTAATAATGTATTCCCTCAATCGACGCTTTCTACACCCAGTGAAGGAGTAGGAGATGGCGATACTGAAAAAATGACTCTGCTACCATATAAGACTACAACCCAATATAAGCTATAGTAAACATATCACAAAGGTTTAAATATTAATATATCATTGTACTCGCACATCTAGAGGTATATTGAAAAATCACAGAACCCTCAGTTTATTACCCTTTCCTAACACCTATGAAATAATAATATTTCAATTAAACCATAGTTTGGTACTTTTGAAACGTCAACAAATACAAAATAAATAATAGTCTGTCAGTCAGTCCGTCAGTGAAGCTAGGTGAAGCTAGGTGCTCATTCCAAAACGTAGATTCTAATGGAGAAGAACGAGCAAGAAACTCCATTCGTTACTCTTTTAAAAAAGTATGTTCTACAATGTCTCTGATACATATTTCAATACTGTAGGTACGCATATGTAAGAACAATGCAAAGACACGCTTGACGCATTATACTAATAACTTACTAAAATAAAAATCTTAAGTCTAACATGGTGCTCACATATGCATACTGACAATACATAGAAATAGTGCTACTATATAAAAAAAAGCAAAACTCTTTGTTTCAATAAAGAAAGAAATGCTCGATGCCATAAGGAAACTAGATTGTCTACATTAGAATTAAAGTATTAAATTATGTATTATATTACCTACTATTGGAATTTAACTACTAACTACATTTGAGTATTGTCCAGCGGAGCCGAACCAACATGCTGCCAAGCATTCTTATCTTCAAGATAATCTGTCAGTGTGTAGTAAGCTTGATTACATAATTCGCGCTTAATATAATTATGTTTTAAATGTACCTAGTAGATGACCTAGATTAGTACCCACACGCACGAAGAGCTTCGAATCAAGCTTCGTCATGCGTACTGCTAAAGTGTGCAATTCTTTGTCAAAATCTTTATCTCCTGAAGGGAAATATAGATTCTTTCCTGGTTGTCTTCAAGGTCCGAGTGAATAGGTTGCTTATGGGACGACGTGCTCCATCGTAGACCGCATCATCGCAACCACCAGGTGAAATAGTGGTCAAACGTCGGCCCATCAAATATACATATATATATATATATATATATATATAAAGGTTAACTTATTACTTCCTATTCTTTTTAACATAACATAACATCACGCCTTTTATCCCCGAAGGGGTAGGCAGAGGTGCACACAGAAGTAACACCCACTTTTCAGTATTTATGTTATGAGTCCCATGTAATAGGGGGTGAGCCTATTGCCATATAACGGGCACATTTCCAGACTCCGTGCTACTACTGAGAATTTAAAAAAAAAATATTTTTTTTTTATTTATAAAAAAAAATATTCTTTTTCTTGGTTTTATTTTAATCTATCGCGGACTTTTTATTAGTATTATCTTTTCAATTATGTGAACAATACAATTATTATTATTATGTTGATTATAATAAGCCTTCATTGCTGAAAACTAGATATTAAGTAACATTAATCTAACTTATAAACGCATCAGTTATTCTAATCAGTAATCAGCGTGTCTTGTTTATTTTCAAAGAAGGTAGAATTATATCAACGTAACCAAGTACTTCGTCTTCTATATCATACTAGCAAACCCTGGGAACGTAGTTTCGCCTTAGAATTATTTTTTATTACATAAGAACTTTTTCCTAACAATAACAAAGCCAATAAAAACAATTAGGGAAATCCGTTCAGGTGTTCTCGAGATTTACGCTCAGCAACACTTCTAGCGATTTATTTTTTTAGATTATAGTTTTTTTTTGTTACCTACATTGTTCACATTTTCTTACAGAGAAGGTAGGTTTATATTAATAAGATCTAGCACTACTGGCCTCTAAAACATCTAAACCATCTCTTAACTAAACGTTACTTATCATGACGTACCACCTAAACTAACCCATTTAAAGATAAAGATAAAACGATAAAGATATATTTATTTCTAAGTACATAGTACACTGAGATATTACATTAACCCGTCGTGTGTTTAAACGTGGATCTACGTGAGACACAATTTTCTACCGTGTCTCATATCGGAACATTCAAGCGGTTAAATATAGAATCACATATACTACCATTTCTGGTGTAGAAATATTAAGTAAGCTAAGTCCATGCAAATCTTAGACATTATAATAATTTTCATATGATACAATTATATTAATTCTAAATTCATTGAAAAAGAATACGTCATGTTTTGTCCAAATTATTATGTCAACAATAAGGACAAATGTAATACCAAATAAACTAAATAGAAAATCTAAATATATCATAGTTACTGGTTTCAGTGTCAAAAATATTAATCATAATGTCATTGTTAACTAACCAATTATTTGTACTGGTAGGCTACTTATTAAAAAAACTGACTACAGCTCCCTCTTTTTTTCAAGTCGGTTGATTAATACCAAAACCTTATCGTAAGTGTGACAAACACTTTTCTGAAAACCACATCAAATTCGGTTCAGATAATTGCGAGATAGTCGCGCACATAAATACATACTCACAGGTGAAACTGTGAACGCCCTTTTTATTTTTTTAAGGCATTTAAGCCTCTTTCCTTGATATTTAGGAACGGTGTAAATATTGGCATTAGGATTCGATGTATAATGATTGCTAATAATAATGTCTGTTGACGGTATTGGTAAAAAAGTAGACAGCATTTATTCTCGAAATGTCTGAATCCATTCTTTAAAGTTCAGTTGAGTATAGGTAATTAAAAATGAATCATGATATTGAGATTAGTGAATAAATGACATGATGTGATTTTAAAATTATTACAATATAGCTCGAATACTGAAGACTATTCAATACAATAATTGTACAAAGAATTTGTTGTGACAGTACATTTGAGCGCAACTTAAAATTGGGTACCGATTTAATTTAGTATTTCGACATAAAATCAAATGAATGTTATCTTGGATCACTATTCAATCTCAAATACGAATGACAATGTAATTTTGTTTTGTTAAGGTAGTATTAATTATAGTATAGGGTAGTTATTTAATTTTTGTTATAATATCCGTCTGGTAAAAGTAGGTTATTAAAACATTAGATACGTATTTTTTCTTCTTATACAGAATTAAATACCTTCGAAGATAAATTGACTTGAAATATTCTATGACGTCAGCATTCACAACATTTTATAGGGTACTGTGATGTATTATTAACTTAAAATACGTTTTATATAAAAAAAAACAAGTAAATAATACGTGTCATATATTTTGTCATTGTCTAACTGATGGACTTCATAGATTTTTTTATTTTCGTACCCTATCAGTGTACGAATATAATACCAGTGCCCTACTTTTATTATATTTTTAACACTTTCATTTTGGTTAATTAAACTGATTTGTTATTCTAGCAATTAATAACGTCTTCATTTCTAGTCTAGTGCCATTAACGTAGTTTTAAGCTATAATACTAATAAAATTATGGATGAATTGCTACCGTCGCGTCCGTGCAAATCAAACTTACTTAAAATAAATCAGTGCTGGGTGACTCCTGTACCTAGCTTGTATGTACATATATTATGTGTTAGCATGTTTTTTCTCTACCGTACTGTAGATACTTTTTTTATTTACTTTCCCTTTTCCTGTTTGATTTTAAGTAAAATATGCCATTTTTTCTACTATATTTGTTTCTACTATATTTTTCTTTTTATTGTATCCTTTTCATTCATTAGCTTTTTTGTTTTATTTATGTAGCATCGTGTCAGGTGCCAAAAAAACAATTGTCATAAGCTAATTTCAAAGGAATATGATTTTAACAATATGATTTACCACTATGCTTGTAGATTATCCTTTAAAACTAGACAAAGTCTTATCACTAATACCAATACTTATAATACTTTTTCTACAGTTTCGGGTAAAAATAGACAATAACATATATCCCGATAACTGATAGATATTTATATGGCCCTATTTTAACTTAAAAAATAAAGGTAAAAGTCGGTCTTTTGTTTCATTATTGCGCGTAGCCAAAACAATGTAAATTCCAATGTAAATGGGGGTGGGCCTATTGCCCTATATTAATTATAATTAAGTATCTCCTAAATTGTTGCACTTGTACCTGTGGATTCTAATACTAAATTATTAAGCATATAAATATATGTACAATGGAAGGTTTTATTACACAATGGTAATCTCTTCCAGATAAACTTTGGATATAATTTTTATAAGAAATCAGATGTAAGGTAGTTAAATGCACAATAAAAACTAATTATATAAAATAGTACCCACAATGCAACTTGCGATAGATATAATACATAATATATTATAAATATAATCAACAACGCAATCATATAATACTAATTAACGGTTCTCCGGCCACCATAAGCGCGGGCTTGCGGACGGCGAGCATGGGTGGCTCGCCACCTGACCAGAACCAGACCCGAGCGTAATGCGCGTCGCGTTCCACGCGCCAAAGAGCCATCAAACCACCACGGATGGGGCAAAATAGGGCTGATGCCGATACAGAGCCGCGTAGAACCTAACGGGTTACCGGGGCTCCGGCTCGAAGTGCAGGAGTAGGAACGGGGTGGTTTTTAGTCAGTAAGAGTCTGACGCTCCCTTCCGCCTAACGAAGGCGGGAGAAGTCATTCGATGATTTTCCCCTCAAAAAAAAATACTAATTACTATTATAATTTACAGATTTAGTTATAAAGTAAGTTTGCAGTATTTCTTATGACGGTAGTGTTAAAACGAAAATATATAAAATGTGATGGATCTGTAGGTAGATGCATATTTCGAATATCTGAAGATTAAAGGTGAACGCACACTTATCTGAGCTGAACGCGGCGAACGAGTTGGACGAAACTTATTTCGAATTTAGAATTCTCCTTATGAAATCTTTTGAAACCTCGCAGACGTCCATGGGTCGAATCGACCGAATCCAAAGAGGTATTTGGTACAAAGTATATTAAACTACGCAGCACAGCTATGCTTGAAGGTGAAATAATTTTTAACCAAGTTCAAAAAAAAAAGGTTCTCAGTTTGTACGTATTCACGTATGTTTGTGCGCAGTTATCTAGCGATTAGCGGAACCGATTTTAATGCGATCTTTAGAAAACTATTTGTTACGCTTAGTAAAAGGTTTTAGTATATTTATTAACTAAGTTCAAAAAAGAGGGATTTGAAGTCAACTTTTTATACGTAGTTCATAATACAATTATAATTTTGCTTTTTACTTCAATTTAAACATACTTGGATATTCTCCTATGGGTGCGTTCACAAACATACGATGTCACATACACAAGACACCCAAACCCGGACCACAATTTTTAATATATATAATAACATACACGTGGCTCCTTGCGGGAAAGGAAACCACTACAAGTTGATTGGCAGACGGTTGCTCAGACACCGTGCCAATCGTTCAGTAATCAGTAGAAAAAGCGGTGTAGTAGTATATATTCATGTATCTAAACAAACAAACATGCATCGTAATTTGTAATAATTGAGGTAGAAAAAGATCACCATGTCGTGACAATCGGTTTCGGTTGCAAGTATTTAGCGATCCACGCGACACGATACGCAAGTATGTCTATAACTGTAGTAAATATAAAACTGCTACTACGTTTCTTGTGCGCCACGACATGTAACTCCACGGTAATGTGTTTTAGTCTTTAATTACGACGTGTCGCATGTGAGCGAGATAGCAATAAAAGTCCTTTGCGCAGGCGAATATAAGGGAGACGATAATCGCTGCCTGCCATTATTATCGTGGAAACCTAACCGTCACGAAAACTCTGACCCCGTGTCTCTGAATTTCATCTTGCTGCTGCCTGATACGTGGAAGCATATTTCTGAATAATTTATCCAGCAGACTTCGTCACCTGCACTAGAGACTAGAAAACAAAGATGTTTAACGGGAACACGTCCATCAAACATATCAGCAAGTTAACAATGGAATCTTCCCACGTGTTGCTGCTATTCTACCGAATTGAACCTTCACCAGTTATTAGTATAGTTCGTACTGGCAGATGAAACGAAATATTATTTGATTTTCATCAAAATGGATATTCATCATGGAATAAAGATCGAAGGTATAATCGTCTACCCCCGAAAAACCAGTAAGTGAATTGGACTTATTTAACTGTTTTTGGCATTAATCAAGAAGAAGGTGCAGAAGAAGAAGAATGCAGAATGACCTGGGTCATAGGAAGCAATACTAGAGAAATATCCTCCAATTTTCGACAGACAAGCAGTCTACCCGCAACTATAACATTTATGATTTCTCAATATAAAATGGATAAAGCCGAGCCAACCTGATTGTGAATGAGATCCGACAGGCTGGCACACAGCCGACAGGTTGTGTGGTCCTCTCATCAAAACATCATATAGTAAGGTATGTGACAATAATTAAATAGAAAAGCGCTCAGTCCTTGACTCGATCAAAAAGTTACAATGTCTACTAAGTAGACATCTTATATCCCGAGCGTACGACGCGTCGCGTTCTGCGCGTGCCTCAAAGAGCCATCAGACCACCACGGCTGAGGCCCAACAGGGCTGATGCCGATTCGGAGTCGCGGAGAACCTAACGGGTTACCGGGGCTCCGGCTCGAAGCGCAGGAGAAGGAACGGGGTGGTTTTTAATCAGTAAGAGTCTGACACTCCCTTCCGCCTCACCCAGGCGGGAGCAGTCATTCGATGATTTACTCCTTAAAGAAACATCTTATATAGATAAGATCATAAACATATAATAATCTTTTTATAATGTTGTTCCAGGAACCAACATCTAATTCACAACTGTACTTCACTCCGGCTCCGGCTATCCAGTCATAAGAATAATCACTTGTTCTCTTCGATACAAGTAAGTTTTGGTGATTCCAATCATATTACATATTACGACTTCATTCACTGTGTACAAAACCACAGGGTCAGATAATTATATTGTACGAATTTAACATTGTACTGACT
Source organism: Spodoptera picta (assembly GCA_038387885.1). Taxonomy (NCBI): domain Eukaryota; kingdom Metazoa; phylum Arthropoda; class Insecta; order Lepidoptera; family Noctuidae; genus Spodoptera; species Spodoptera picta. The sequence goes on from JAZHFQ010000284.1 coordinate 94,544, forward strand.
TAATCTGGTGGTCATGTAGTGGATTTCAACGTGGACCACCACCTTACAATACGAGCAAAATCGCGGCCGCTTGTGAGTTTGGGGCCGCGGTCTAAAATCAAACGATGTTGTACTTACCTTCGTGCGCGCGGTGCACGAGGGTAGTTCATCAGTTTTGTGTCGGCTAAAGCGCATAGACACACTGCTTACTTGCTTGTTTAAGTTTTATAACATACTATTTCTATTTCTATCTAATAATACTATTCATTTCTTTGAGTTTCATTCTTCATTTTTCCTGCTATACCGCTTTGCAGTCAAGCTATAGTGAACTCTAAAGACCTAGCAATAGGGATTAATTTCCTAAACTCCGTTAGTGGCTAATGTGCAATTACCCACTACAGTGAAATTGTCGATTAGAATCGTAATACAAAGAAGTATTCACCTCAAAATTTCCATCACTTTAAACTTTCCATCTCTTTTGAATTGGCTTCGGTTTTTTTTTATAATATTACAGATTAATTCTCCACGGACTCGAGGTCCGTGCCCTTGTCATACAATTTTTTTTTTAATTATAATATATCTAGTCAATTTTTATAAAAAAGGCTTTTTATTGGCTTCGGTTATATATCATAGATTTGTCACTTTTCAGTGGGATGCAAAACGGACGAGTCTGCTTGGTCACGTAATGAAGAAACTATTGAACCAAGACTTGCTGGAAAATGGCCGGTAACACATCATCCGAGGATCCCGTATGTATGAAGCAACTGCTGGTTGAGTTGAGGACATCACAGTATATCTACTACAAGTAAGCCTCACCAAATTGGGAAAGTTGGTACTAAGCATTGAGGACTCGTCTTAATTCTGGTTTAAACACTGGTTTAATGTAATATTTAAATGACCCCTTCGGTCACTGGACCGAGGGGGTCATAAGGGGTACATTCTCTGCTTTGTCATTCGATGATGTCAGGCACAAGAAATAGAGCCTATTATCAAGCTACAGCTTAAAGTTTTTTGTATAAGAGTTCATAAGCGTATGTAGGATATTTCTTGTAATATTTCTTTTATAAACTAGTGACAGGAGAGTATTGTTCATTGACACCGTGTTTCTCAAACATATTTTACCTAATGCGAAAATATTTTTTTGTTTTGACATAATCCATATTGGACTCGAATCCTAAAGTTGGAATCAGTTGCCCAGTATCATTAACGATGCCATTTCGCCGCTTCTATTCGTATTAACCGTTCTGCAAAGTATATTTTTTATATATAAATTATTATTATTATTTGTTAAGCCACAACGAGTACGTAACATATTGCGAATAATATTTATTTTGCATAAACCAGTAAGAGGGGTATTGTTCATTGACACCATGTTTCTAAAAAACATATTTTAACTAATCTGATTCTTTTGCTACTTGCATCCATTGGCTCCCTACGACTCTGGCGATGTCTTCAGTCTACCTAGCAGAAGACTTCCAGTACTTACCTTGCCTAACCGTCGTCATTTCTTCGAGCGTTGTGGCCTCCCCATCCCGTTACCCTGCAAATTTTGCGAGCTATGTAGGATATTGCTTGAAATATTTGTTTGGCAGAAACCAGTGACAGAAGAGTATGGTTCCTTGACAATAATTGTATTGTTCGTCGGCAATAACCGTTTAGTTACGGGCCGACACTGCTGACAGAGACGTACTGCCAAGTACCTTGTCCACGTGTGACGTCATCTGACACCTTATCAACGATTTATGACCTCATGTTGCGTTCCGACAGCTCAAGTGATGTTATTCTTTGAAGTTTATGAATAGGACTATTGTGGTATTACTGTTGTTGACATTGGTTGTCTCGATATTTTATTAGGTAACTTTTAGCTATTGCTGAGGTTTCAGCTGTTAAATGGTACTATTTTGAATACTGCATCAATATATTATATTTTTTTAGTTAATTCTACGCATAAATAAATAAATAATAATACGTATAAATAATAAAATAATTCGAATCTATGTTTTGGAATGAGCACCTAGCTTCACCTAGCTTCACTGACGGACTGACTGACAGACTATTATTTATTTTGTATTTGTTGACGTTTCAAAAGTACCAAACTATGGTTTAATTGAAATAAATGCTTTGACTTTGAAATAAATAAGTAAACATTACGTTGTCATATTATATGTATTTGGTTGCACTTAACTAAAACATTAAATTCAACTCAATAGCTATATCTCATACAAAGAAATATTACATTGATTGCTGCAGCGAACTATTTATTACACCTAACGCGAGCCGCGTTCTTTTACCTATTGTAGGAGGTAAAGTTTAAATAAACGTATTATGTTATACACATTCATTTAGTATAACAAATAAGCTTTCTAACGATATATAACACTTCATATTTCATTAGCGTTTAAAACGCGTAACAAATAAATTTACATTACAAGTGGATCCGTTATCTTAAAAAAGCGTTATTTTAAGGTTGTGTCACATACAGGATAAATTATTTAAAACTTTGTTACGTGACATAAAAATGTAATTTATCTATAGTAATTATTAATTAAAACAGTTGTGTTATCGACATTTTCATTTTAACCGACTTAAAAAAAGAAGAATGTTCTCAATTTGACCTTTGTCGATATTGATTTGACTGATTTGGTTGGCGCAGTGACTGGGCAACTGACAGTCGCGCAACGTGTCGCGAGTTCGATTCCCGCATGGAAGAACTCTTTGTGTGATCCACAGATTCTTTTTGTTGTAAACGGCAGAAATGGATATTTTTACATAATCTAGATAAGTACATAATTGCCTACCTAGTATTTTATCTCTTTTCTCTTTTTGTTTTTGCAGTCGGTCAATTAATTTAGATACCTACTAACATTAACATCATAACAACTTTCTCCTAAGTGTAACAAATACTTTCTTTTTTTTGAAGTCGGATAAAAAGTCGTGTTTATTTCATTCAAAATATACTTAAGGTATTTTTAATATTTTTTATAACTACATTGGCAAACATTTATTTTTGATATGTGTACTCGGATTCCGGTACGGTGGGTGAGCTTTGACCTTTACCCTTATCTCGACTAACGGCGGCCATGTTTTTTGTTTATATCCAAAAAAATGGCCGCCTATTTGAGTCTCAGTGAACAATAAGTGGAATCATGGTTTACGTTCGGTAAAGAATAAATATTAAAAATCTATTGGGTAGACAGAAATGAAGCATCAATGTGCACGTCAGAGCGCAACGTGACGCAACGCTACGCAAGGTGCAACAAAAAAGGGACTGTAGTCCCTATGCGTCATTTACTTTTATATTCAAAAAGGGATACTCGAGGCCCTTTGTCTAGAGTCTAGAGTCTCATGTTGCGGTGCTGGTGACGACAAGAGGGGTATTGTTCATTGACACCGATTATTCAAAAACATGTTTCAGCTAATCTGAAAATATATTTTGTGTGAAATTTGTCATTTAATCATATCGATATCGATGTCATTTTAACGCTCCCGCTCATACTAAGTTTTGCACATATCTTTCGTCTTCATGCGCGCACTTAATATATAGGCGGACTTAGTACCTAAGACATTCTCTACCAGTCTATTCACATTCTTCAGCTTCAATCTGTTGTGACACATCACGAGCAATGACTTTTGTATATACCTACATTCGTAATCACAATCACAAATGTAAGTTTTTCGATGAAAATCAAAGAATCAACCCCGATTTTGAAACTTCATATTATTTAAATGAAAGTACATTTTAAAGTGGTGCAGAATCGTGCGTACCATTCGAGTTTGCACACGAATTTGTTTTTTCAATATTTCAGTCAATCTGTGTGTTTCGGGTTGCACACTTCAGCCTTAATAAGTTTCTCAGTGACCTTAGTGACGTCATCCCGTCGCTCTAGCTAGTAGTGAGAGTTGCATGCTCGTCTTTTGTCTTCCTGACAAAATATCTACATTATTGTTATTTTTTGTTTTATTTAACGTTTATACACACATAGTGTGCATAGGTGGACTTATACATTCTTTACTACCTACGTCTACCTTGGGGTGGTACACAGGGGGCATTAATATTTTGTTCAGCAAAATAAAAATTTAGCATAAGCCGAGGAGTATTGTTCATTGACACCGATTTTTTTAAACATAATAATAAGTAAATTTTTTTTTGTGGTAAAATTTGTTGGCCCATGGCACTAGCGATCCCTGTGAGCGATCCCATATGAAGTTTATATGACACTTACGATATGCCTTCAATTTTTTATTTATTTGTCTTAATTTTTGTTCCTCTTTTGCACTTTTAACTGCCGTAACTGCCAATCCCAGGAGATCATCCAGCGATATAGCTAGAACAAAATAAAGAAATTAAGACTCTTCATATACATAATTATGTCAGCTCATCGTAAAAAAAAAAAATATTGCTGTCAAAAATTACATTCGACGCCCACTCTAAAACTGTAATAAGTTTCGCAGTAGCCTTAGAGATGATTCCGCGCCGCTCCCGTTCATAGAAAGCGCTGCGTGCACGTCTTTCTTGCTTACTGTAGGCAAAGTTACATTTATTCAGCTACAAAGGGTGCGTACCCTTTATTTATTTATCCAGCGTAGGATAAATAAATATTGCTTAAAATACTTGTTTTATATGAACCAGCGTCAAAGGAGATTGGTTTGCACCACTAGGCCTACCGCGCTCTGTTGCCGCCGGTCTATCTGTTGGGTTATCCCTGTGGCTCCTGATTGCTGATTCGGGCTCTTCGATACCTTTAAGTGATCCATTATGGTCGTTTGCACCACTAGGTCTACCGCGCCTCTGTTGGGTTATCCCTGTGGCTACCGATTGTTGATTCGGGGCTTCGATACCTTTAAGTGATCGATTATGGTCGTTTGCACCACTATGTCTACCGCGCCTCGGGTGGGTTATCCCTGTGGCTTCTAATTGTTGATTCGGGCTCTTCGATACCTTAAGTGATCCATTATGGTCGTTTTCACCACTAGGTCTACAGCGCCTCGGGTGGGTTATCCCTGTGGCTCCTGATTGTTGATTCGGGCTTTTCGATACCTAAGTGATTCATTATGGTCGTGAAAATAACTATATAGTAAAGTAGTTTGTAGTGGAAGTCGCTGCACTCGTAGTGGTCTTTCGTCTTCATGCACACATGGAGTACATATTCGGACTTGATGCCTCAGACATTCTCTATCAGAATATATATCTCTATCGAAAAAAAATCTTAAAAATATTTCAGCAACACAGAGTATTTTTAAAATTTTATGTTTGGGTCTATAGCCTTAACTTGGTTACTCAATTACTTGAGTGACGTCATGCCGCCGCTCCCGCTAGTAATGAGCGTTGTTGTGTCTCCCCCTGATTCGGAGTATAAATATTTCAAGTTTTGAATATAAATAATTTATTTTGTTTTCAAATGTCGTTACCATGTAACGTGTTCCTGTACTCTTGCATTTACTTTGTAATAATAATAATTTTAATCGAATGTTTTAGAGATTCTTATATTGACAAAAATATTTTTTTGGTGACTGACTGTTGTTACTAATAATAATTGAATAAGTTTGTATAACATTTAATGAAACGATGTTCTGATTGTTTTGTTTCAATAAATACTACGTTTATAATTTGTGTGTTTTATTTTAATGCATAAATCAAGACATTAAAGTATTCGTAATATAATTTAATCACTCATTTATATTACTTATATCTGGGATTTTTTTAAAAGAAATGTAATGGACAAACAATAAAATAAGAAAAGGATAAAATTAAAATATAAATAGGCTGTAGCTTTTGATTTGCTGCTACACTGCATGACATTGAAATTAATCAGAATTTCGAATCATTTCTTATTTTGTAGGAGTATAAAAATAAAATATAAACTATAGAAAATCTTAAAAGTGGCATATGGCATTTTCTTCCAATTTTCTTTCAATGCAAAACAGAAATAGATTAAATCCGTTTTGTAGTATTATTAGTACGTAATATTACTATTATTTATCCAACCAAGGCCGATGTAGCGACGCGCGTGCTCCTGCCGGCCGGCGTATTCTAGGGTTACGTTAGCTACGGCATTTTATGTGGCCTACGTGACCTGTCACGTACGAGATTTTATTAACCAAATAAAATAACTAAGGAGTAGGTATACGATCATCGTTTGAGAGACAACATACTAAAATGGCAAGTATGAATAATTTCCAAAAACTACTTCAAAATATACGGGGGCAATTTGGGCTCATTCGCTCTATTTGCTAAGCCACGGCGTAATACAATGTGGCTACGTATGCTGTGCCGTAGCCAAATTCGCAAAATCCTTTGGTGAGGTCAACCATGTTTCTACTGATTTCTTTACTCATACTATTTCAATTTTCAACAACGATTTACAATGTATATATTATGTTAAGTTGCTGAATATATTTGGGTGCCAAAAGATGAAAAAAAAATCATTTTAATAATAAAACAAAATTGTTTAGAAAACATAAGCAAGGTTTGTTAAACAATTTTATTAAAATATGTTTTATTTTGAATGGCGAGAAACGTTAAAAATAAAGTCTTTATATTTATGATAAATGAAAGAAATAACAGTAAATTTAAAACATAAAATTGTTTTTATCTGCAGAAATATATATGTTACAGCCAATGTGATTAATTTGATATTAGGTATTCATAATGACTGATCATATACATAGTAACCCAATTGTAAATGTAATAAATTAATCACTTTAACCAGATATTATAAATAATAGCAGGCTCAAGTTATCTAAAGCGATAAAATATGACTTAACGACTCAGTCACGAGTGCGGTCTTAGCGGTGAGCCCCGTGGCGTTGTTGAAAATCACCGTTGGGCGACTAGTCGAAATAAATACGGCTGAGTCAAAATCCGCCGCTGCTCGAAATGTTCAACTTTTCAACCTGGGTTTAGCTGTGATGATTTTCGAGGATGGTGAAAATGATGGTGCTGTCAAAATATATATCAAAAATGGCGGCTGCACGAAATTTTCAATTTATCGCTATGGGTGTCGTTTTATGGTTTTCGAGGGTGATAAAAGTGATAGTGCTCCCAAAATGTAAATCCAAGGTGGCTGCTGCACGACATTGTCATGGGTGTCGTTTTCGTGGTTTTGGAAGGTGGTAAACACGATGAATGTGTCAAAATGTAAATCCAAGATGGCCGCTAGCCGAAATTTTAACTTTATCGTCATGGGTGTCGTTTTCGTGGTTTTCGAGGGCGATAAAACAGATGATTTTGTCAAAATGTAAATCGGAGATGGCGACTGCCCGAAATTTTAACTTATCGTCATGGATGACGTTCTCATGGTTTTCGAGGGTGGTAAAACTGATGGTGCTGTCAAAATGTAAATCCAAGATGTCGTCTGCACGATATTTTTTAATCTATCGTCATGGGAGTCGTTTTAATGGTTTTTGAGGGTGGTGAAAATGATGGTGCTTTCAAAATGTAAATCCAAGATGGCCGCTACCCGAAATTTTCAATTTATCGTACTGGGTGTTGTTTTTATGGTTTTCGAGGGTGGTAAAATCGATGTTACTGTCAAAATATACATCCAAAATGGCGGCTGCACGAAATTTTCAATTTATTGTCATGGGTGTCGTTATCATGGTTTTCGAGGGTGATGAAAATGATGGTGTTGTTAAAATGTAAATCCAAGATGGCGGCTGGTCGTGGTGTTAAATATTTTAGGTTTCTAAATGTTTCCAATGTTACTTATAAAGTTAGCTGTTTTATCGTCATACCGTCTCTAAGCTTAGATTTATATTAATATTATTATGTACACGTTTTTTTTTTCCTTCTTTGGCATTATGTACACTTGTTTTTAATTTTGTGGGTGGGTGACGGAACTCACGAATTTTGTCAATGTCACTGTCATTACAACAACTCATCAAATTGTCAATCGAATGTTTTATTTTTTAGTATTTAGCTTATTGTATTTTTAGGTCTTTGACTTCTTGTTATTGTCATAGTTGTTTTTTTCTTTGTTTTTGTTTTTGATGATAATTGCTTTTTATTAACGTGTCGAATAGAAGATTTTTTTTATTCGTTATCTATTATTATTATATAGAGGTATATTAGATATTATTATTTTCTATTCTGTATCAGTTGTTTCTATATCATAATTGTCTCATATTCTTGCATTTTTTTTAGTGTTGGCACTGATTAATTTTGATATTCAGCTTCTTGTCTTAGGTTTTTATATTCGATGCTTTTTGTTAAGTCATGTTTATGTATTATTTTGGTATAAAAACAATTTATATATTCTTATATTACTTATTGTATAACTATATTTATTTTATTATTTCCGTCGATTACTCATTTGTTTTAGCATTCGTTCGCTTGATTTCTTTTTTGTTTTAATGATGGCCTTGCTATAAACAGTTTTTTGAATGGTGAATGTCAGCGTTTCTATTATTGCCTCAACGTTTTGCCATGTTAAAGTACAAAGTGCCGATTGTCCTGTCTACTACTGGAATAATCCCAAAACACCTTTTTCACAGTTTAAAGATATTGAATATCAACGACACCGTATATATCAAATTGCAAAAGGCGGCTATACTAAACACGTATCGTATAGTTAGAAAATTCATGCAGATAGACGAAAATGAAATATCAGTAAAACCACCACCACCACCAACCCAAACCATTCAACCGATTGATAGTCACAATTCACTAACAGCTACCAAACAAAGATAAAATATAAATGAAATATGGGCTTAAACTTTAAAAAATATTTTTATTTAATTTTTAACTTTTATCCTAGACCATATTACATTGCACAAATAATATTCTTTATATGTTTGTTATACGTGACATTAGAACCGAGCTTAGAGCCGAGAAGAATTACAAGAAAAAAAATATAATGTATCTATACGTTGTGGACGTTGTGGTTGTAAGTTACGAGTACGTATAACCAATAATAGTTATTTCTGGCTTTTTAATTTTTACTTTTCGTTTGTTTTTAGTTTTTGAAGTCGATTTCTTTAAACGCAGTTTTTTTATTTTTTACTTTTTAGTTTAGTAATAGAATCTTATACTATTACATATATTAGAGTGTTCATCAACTAGACATCCTGCCCTGTGAGAGACTTTACTATAGTGACCAGATGCTACAACTGCCAGCAGTATGGTCATGCAGCCAAGTCGTGCCAGGCTGCCGCTCCAACATGCGGTCACTGCGGAGATGAGGGCCACTCTATCAAAGACTGCCCTAAGAAAGGAGCTCCGCCGAAGTGCGCTACTTGCGCCCGCTTCAAAAAGCCGAGCAAACATCAAACTGGTGATATTGACTGCCCAGCCAAAAAAGCAGCAGAAAATAGGTACATAAATTCGGTAAATTATGAAGGCGCCTAAGAGCGCCACTCTTTATTCTTAATCTTAGATCTAAGTTTACTTATTGAATGGCCATTAACTTAATTAATGAAATTGACGATTCGTTTTCAAACATATCCACTTCTTGTGAGGTTGAAGATTGCAAAAGCTATGTATCCAACTTCTCAAAGTCACTAACTGTTCTCACTCAAAACATTCGTAGCTTATACAAAAATATAGATAATTTTCATGTTCTTCTAGGAAGACTTAACTTCTCATGTGACATAATCATACTAACAGAGTGTTGGCTTAAAAGTAGATGCGTTAACCTACCTGATATTCAGGGATATAACTGTTTTTGTAATACTATGAATACTAGCCAAAATGAAGGAGTGGTTGTCTATGCCAAAGATTCATTAAGAGTTACTGTAGAGGAACCTAATACACCAGGATGCAATTGTTTGGTCATTAAGGTAGATACAATTACAGCAATAATAGCTGTTTACAGACCACCTTCCACTAGAAACTTAGATTCCTTTCTCAATACCTTAAACCAGACATGTGAAACACTAACTTCCTTTAGAAATATTGTACTAACAGGTGACATAAACATTAATATCAACTCTGAGAATTCTGATGCAGGAATACAGGATTACCTTAATTTATGTGCATTTCATGGACTCCTCGCTGCTCATAAATTGGCAACACATCAAAGTGGTTCCTGTCTGGATCACATGATGGTTAAAACCAACTCAAACTATATTAGCCTTGTTACTAACTCTACATTAACCAATCATCATGCCGTTCTGCTTATCCTTAACTTCACGCTTCCGAAGCAAAATCGTCACCAAACTAGGTCACAATTAAACCTAAAAAAACTCGAACATGATTTACGCAACATCGACTTTACACCGATTTATAATTCTGCTGATGTCAACGTCTCGATGTCGTATTTAATAAATAATGTTGAACAAGCTATTCGTCGTAATACCACAGTTATAAAAACTAATAACAGACATTATAACATAAAGCCATGGATTACGCCTGGGCTTGTTAGATGTATAAGACACCGGGACAAACTACATCATAGAGCAAAACGTTTTCCTGATAATTTTGATCTACAATTAACATACAAAAGATACAGGAACTTTTGCAATAATTTGCTGAAAAAGATTAAAATCGATTACGATAAAGGCGCGTTACATCGGGCGGGTAAAAATAGTAAGAGACTTTGGCAACACATAAAAAATTTAACATATACGTCCAAACAGCGAGAATCATGTTCGAGTTTACTACTAACAGAATCTACTTCGCTTCAGTCTGCTGACAATGTAAATAACTACTTTTTAAATGTGGGTAGAAACCTCGCTCAACAGTGGCAGCTAAACTCTACAACCCGGACTAATACAACTTTACTACACTCAAATATTGAAAAATCATTTGTTTTATTAGATACAGACGAACAGGAAATTGCACGAATCATAACTGGAATGAAAGATAATTGTGCAACTGGTTGTGATGGAATCAGCAATAGGATCTTGAAAACATATAGGCAAATTTTTGTCCCACCTCTGACTCATGTTTTTCGAGAGTGTCTCTCTAAAGGCATTTTTCCAAAATGTCTTAAAAGGGCAGTGGTTGTCCCTATATTCAAATCAGGTGACAAGAATCTAGTTAATAATTATAGGCCTATCTCACTACTGCCATCGATATCTAAAATTCTTGAGAAGATTATTAACATCAGATTGGTAAATTACCTAGAAATGAATAAATTCTTGTCACCACTGCAATTTGGTTTTAGAGCAAAGTTGTCAGCAGCTGATGCAGTACATACACTCACAGATTTCATATCAGAAGAACTCGGCAAAGGCAACCACGTTCTAGGAATTTTTATTGATCTTGCCAAAGCTTTTGATACTGTGTCTATTCCAAAGAAGATGGAATGTATGGGTATCAGAGGCACACAACTGAACCTCTTTGCTGATTATCTAGATCACCGTTACCAGTGTGTTAGAATAGATGACGTCACAAGCCCATTCCAGAAAAATACGGGTTTTGGAGTGCCTCAAGGGAGTATTCTAGGTCCTACCTTATTTTTGATCTATATCAACGATTTATGTAACATCGAGATGCATCATGGGAAACTAATATCATACGTTGACGACACGGCCCTAATTTTTTCATCCAATAACGACAATGAACTGTACTATAATGCTCAATTGGTTTTTAATTCAGTTAATAGTTGGCTTTGCTCTAACATACTAACACTAAATGCGGAGAAGACAAAATTTATTCACTTTTCTATGCGCAAGAGTCCAATTACCTCTGTTACACCCCAATTATACGCACATAAATGTAGAATTAGTCCAGTGGACATATGCAACTGCCCTTGTATATTAAAAACTACTTCCATCAGATATCTAGGCATCACAATTGATGAAACTCTTTGTTTCAAACAACACATCAGCGCTTTGGTTGCACGTGTCAGGAAATTGATGCACATTTTTAAAAAATTAGACAAATCGGAGATTTTAAATTAATCACTCAAATCTACCTAGCGTTATGTCAGTCAATTATCCAGTACTGTGTTACTTCTTGGGGTGGCGCATCAAAAACTATTATACTCCCTCTAGAACGTGCTCAGAGAGCCATCCTTAAAGTTGCATTTTCCCATCCCTTTCTCTTTCCTACATCGATGCTATATAGATCCTGCAAAGTTTTAACTGTTCGCCAAATCTATGTAGTACAGCTAATACTCAAACAACATTCACTACTCAGCTTCAATGTTAATAATCTTACTAACAAAAGGCGGAATGATATAGTTTGCACTTCAACCTCAGTGTCAAAACACGCTTTTATATAAACATTCTTTATCTTTCTTGGCCCATTTTTACACAATAGAATAAATAGAGAATTAAGTATTTATAGCCTCAATCACTTTCACTGTAAAAAACTATTACATAATTATGTACACACCTTAACATACGATCAAACCGAGGAATTACTTGAAGTAAGCAAATAATTTTATTATAGTTGACTTAGTTATTTTTGCTTACGTTTGTTTATGAAACTGTACACGCGCACCTGTTATACTTAGAGACTAGCTTAATTTAATTTAGACATAATTTTTAGTTTTATAAGCAATATTATTGTATTTTAAATATTTAAGTACATTTTTAACCTGAAACACAGGCTTGGACCTAGTTCAGGTTTCACATACTTTTAGACTTTGTTTAGATATTAAGATTTATTTTGTAATCTGGCTTTTTACACCAAATAAACATTTTATTATTATTTTATTATTATATATAAAGCGGAATACTATTATATAAAGCGGAAGAGTTTGTGTTTTTGTTTTAATGCGCTAATCTCCGTAACTACAAGTCTGATTTGAATAACTCTTTTTGTGTTGGATAGCGCATTTATCGAGCCTGGCTATAAGCTATAAAACATCACTTCACGACCAATAGGAGCTGAGCAGAGCGTGTAAAACCGCGTGGAAGTAGCTAGTATATTATATTTATAAAATATCTTATGTACAACCCACATCGGTGCAAAGTTTTTATCAATGCATGTTATTCAAGCTCAAACCCCAGGTAGCTACGGTTAACCATTGTTCTCTTAGCTATCATAATACTTCATCATCAGACCCTTATTGACAACCAGACCACAGCTAGGTGTAAAGTCCTTATCAATACAAATCAATCAAAAAATAATCCTAATTGATCCCAAGCACATTGAAGCCACTGTTAACAGTTGAGGAGTTCCGTCGACTGCCTCTCAACTCTATCATCAGATCAACTCCAGACCTTTATCAGATTGTAGTGGATTTAAATACATATGTAACGAAAAAATTTACAAATGCGCTTGCCGCCCCTATGAGTTTTAAAAGTCCCCTCGGTTCCCCTGGGATTCTATCAACAGATCCTGATTTCATGACAATGGGACCATATGACAAGCCAATCCTTTCAAAGAAAAAAAGAATTATTGAAATTGGTCCAGGCGTCTTTTAGTAATCGAGTAACAAACATAAAAAAATACAATCGGATTGAGAAACTCCTCCTTTTTCTTGAAGTCTAGAATTAGGATCGCAGGAAATAGACTTTACAGACGAAAATTTCGATCAACAGCCCACTACTATTAACATACTACTGAAAACTATGAAAGATACTCTAATATAGACAAACTATTCTTAGAAGCCCTACAATATTACACTGAAACCCGACCCACCAATAGTTGCTATATACCGAAACAAAGGACTTCTAAACAATTTGCAATAATATTAATAAAAATAATAATTTACAATACATTGATAAAGTAATATTGCCAGACCATGTTAATACAGATACAGATTTTAACCAACTACAAACAATCATATATAGTACTGCGTGGACAGCCGCTAAGGTCAATGGAAGTAAAATCAGTTTATAATTTGCTCAAGATCGTAATAACTCGCAGAGCAATCGTAAACCTAGATAGCAGAAGAGATTTGAAAATAAAATAGAAGTAATTAGGTCTAAAATAGGTAGGGTAATATATTACATGCAGGGCCATAGAAGTAGAAAAGTGGATAGGGAAATTAATAAGATAATAAGAGACTATAAGACACACACTGTACACAAAGAACCTTAAAGACAATGAACACATTACTTAGACACACACAAACAGCACAACTCACAGTAAACACGTTAAACGCCATGGCAGTCACCGGTGACCGACATTAGCGGAGGATTTGCCTTCAACAATTATTTGTTGGCAGCCAAAGCCTTAAATGTAGGTTAAATAGATATACTAAATGCACTTTACACAAAATACTCAATTCAAAAATTACAGAAATTTGCCATCAACAATGTACAATAACCATCTTCTCTACATGGACGACATCAAATTTTACGCATCTTCTCCAGACGATTTACATCAGCTAGCTGATGCAACAGAAATATTTTCAAATGACATAGGAATGGAGTTTCGAATCGATAAAATATACAAAATCAATTCAGTGAATGCAGAATGCAATGCTGTCAGTTACAAACAGGTGATACCATTGTTGTTTATAATTTCTTTATTATCATAAAAAAAAAGCATACAGTCATTATAAAACAGACACGGTCAGTTTACAAGAAACATGATATAAATATGACTATGCAGGCTAACGCACCTATTTTAGGTCTTTAAATTACATTTGTATAATACTCACAGTTTTTTTTTCTTTACAATGTAAAAATAACTTGTGTAATAGTGTTGTGTACCTACACAACACTATTACACAAGTTATTTAGTAAATCAACAATAACGCGTCTTTTGAACCAGACACACTTTTTTAGACAATGATTCTTCACAAATATATGTAATTAACAGTTAATCACTAATACTATTATAAATCAAAATTGATATCAACGGCATCCGCAAGAAACTATCTCAGATACCCACACATATGAAATATAATTTAGTTGCACCGGCGCAAGCGCGTCATCATTGCTATCAGATTCGGCGAGTATGCAGTGATGCGGTAGACGGTATCGATTGTAAGTATCGACATACGGTAGCGTCGATAAACGTGATAACCCGATACTAGATATTAATTTATTTTTGTGATTTATATTTGTGTATTTATAAAATGTTAATGTTACTTTATAAATGAACTTTTTTACTGTAGGAAATTTAATCTGCAGGTGTAGAGTTTTGAGATTCGTACAGAATGGAGTATTATGTGCAATTTTTAAAGCTTTATTTTGCAGAACTTGCAATTTTTTCAAGTTGGTTTCGCAAGTGCTGCTCCAAACGGGTGCAGCATAAGTGAAACATGGCCTTATAAGAGTTGTGTATATTTTAAGTTTAGTACTAGCGCTTAAATTACATTTCCTATTCAAAATAGAACTAAGAGCACCCAACGCCTTAAGCCCTTTTGCTTTCGCTTTTTCAACATGGAAAGTCCAGTTCAATTTGACATCAAGATTGACACCAAGGTATTTAACTGTTCTAGACCATGGTATACGATGTTCGTTGATAACTAAAGTACGATCAGGAAGTTTACGTTTTCTCGAAAACATAATTTAATTTTCTTCTGTTTTGGAACTGTTCAACTTTAGTTTCCATCTAGTGAAGTAGTCAGTCAGCAATTCAATGGACAGTTGAAGCCTGTTTATAATTAGGTTTTCATCATTAAATGAGGTGTACGATGCAGTGTCGTCAGCAAAGCAGGCCAAACTGGTTCGAGGTTGTTTAGGTATGTCGTATAAATACGTCAAAAATAATAGTGGTCCTAAAACGGAACCCTGGGGAACTCCAGCAGGGATTTGTAAGGACTCAGATTGAGTTGAGCCAATATGCACTGACATTTTACGATCAGAGAGGTAAGACTGGATAAGTTTAATTAGTTTAACAGGTACCCCACACAACAAAAGCTTATGAAATCCGTGTCGAATGCTTTTTCAACGTCTAATAGCACCATGCCAGTTGATTGTTTCAAGTTCAGATTATGCGAAATATGTTCACTAACGCGAGCAAGTTGTTGTATTGTACAATGTGAATTTCGAAAACCAAACTGCTCAGGAATAAACTGACACTCCAGATGAGTCATCAGACGCTTATAGATAATGCGCTCGAAGAGCTTAGCAAATGACGGCAACAAGGAAATCGGGCGGTAATTAACAGCAAACGAGTGGTCTTTCCCTGGTTTGGGCAGGGCAATTACTTTAGCTGACTTCCAATAACTAGGAAAGTAATGTAGTTTTAAGCACGCGTTAAATAGTTTAGTCAGGAGAACAATACATTTTCGGGGAAGGTTTTTTAGAAGAATGTTATGTATGTTATCATAGCCAGGTGCCTTGCGGTTTTTGAGTTTGCGTAAATAAACACTTATATCACGTGGACGCACTAGTTTTATTAGACATTCCTTAGCAGCAGTGGTATTAATAAGTTCCATCGACGACTGAACCAGTGAGGATGCTTCAGCATCAGACCATTCAGCGCTTAGGCTCATATTATTTATAAATGTATTCGCTAACTCGTTACACTGATCAGTTACGGAATTGGTTAATTGATTATTTGATTTTTTAAGAGGTGGTATAGTAGATGATTGATTTTTGAGGGACTTAGCGATACGCCATAGGTCATTATGGGAATTATCAACCTTTGACATTTTATCCGACCAAATTTTATCATTGAAAATTTGTACAGCAGTTTTTATTTTACATTGTAATAGGTTAATTTTATGTCTAAGAATTTTGCGTTCAACAGCGTTATTGGTTCGTATTTCGCGACCTTGTAAATTATTTTTGGTTTTAATAATTTTTTTTATAAATTTAGGTAATGGTTTAGACTTATACTCAATTCTAACCTTAGGAATGAAGTAATCTCTAGCCTTAGAGATTTCATTAGTTAGCTTAGCTACTTCATTCTCGATTATATTTACCGAATCAATAGTTTTACTTGTTAAGGAAGTATTGTTATTTACATAAGTTCGATATTTTTGCCAGTCAGCGGAACTATATTTATAATGCATGTAAATTTTTCTTTCAACTGACATGCACATTGATACTAGTACGGGCAAATGATTGGACGAAAGAGCGGTAATTGCTTTTAACTTTTGAACGCAGGGCAAATTGTAAGCTATAACAAGATCAGGTGTCGATGGTTTGTTGTTAACAAAATGATGTACCAGAGTTGGGATAGATGGTGCGTAGATACTGTAGTTGCGATCAAGCATGTGCTCAAAAAGGACTTCTCCGCGACGATTAGTGTCACCCACACAGCACCAATGGGGATGGCGGGCATTGAAATCGCCCAATAACATAACCCTCCTGCCAGTGTTTAGTAAAGTTTCTAGATCATTAATCAAAATATCAAGATTAGGTGATTGGTATACAGAAAAAATTAAAACTTTTTGGAAAGACCAAGTAATTTCAATACCCACCGCCTCCAAATACCCGAGAACTGGTACACGGACTTGCGAGTGAGGTATATTACTTCGTATTAGGATAGCCACGCCTTGACCACGACCGTCGTGATGCTTATCTTGACGATAGCAACTGTATCCCGGAATATGGAGAGAAATCTGTTCGTTAATTCTGGTTTCATTAACACTAGAAAGACCAAGGCAGTCAAATTGACCGCAAGGCAATTTCATTGTTAAATATTTTACAAACCATGTTTTAGTTTCTTTTCATATTTTATTTTTATTTATTTATTTATTAACACTTCTGTATAACAAGCATACGATGGCGGACTTAATGCCGGGTGGCATTCTCTAACAGTCAACCATGGGGTGATGCAGAGATGTGCAACAGTAGGTGTAATAGGTATTTTATGACTTTTTCTAATTTGCTATTCTTAGGCTTAATCTATATTTATAGAAAAAATAACTATATGTTGTATATGAGTTTCGATTACAAATACCTACTAAGATCGCGCACCGTCAATGTGACGGCATACATATAACGACAGCGATAAGAATAGTGAACAACGATCTCTTCAAACTAAAGTGGATACTTATGTTTTTATTTATGTTGGGTTGAATTCTGACTAATTTATTAATACCTAACTTGTTTACATTTTATATTAGACATTGGTTCCGTTCGCTGAGCAGTCTTGTAGCAAGTGACGGCACAGAAAGGACTTTTGTTTCTCCAAACGCCAGTGAAGAGGGACGTCGTAGCTAGGGCCAAATAGTAACCTCTGACAACTTTTTCACATCACTAAATTCGGCTAAAACACTATTGGCCGAAGACTAGTATTGTTGGAACAATGCGGCGTGCAAGACAGAAGTACCACTGATTTGTAGAGATATTCATACTACAAGATATAAAACCTTCATAATAAAAACCGTTCCCGATACAACCCTTACTGTCTATCAAGGAAAACCAAGAACACATGTTATGATTTTGAGTACTCTGCACCTCAACATAAATATAGGTACTGACAAAAAAAGTTGCCTGAAACAATTGAATTTTACAATAGGTACAACAAAATTTAGTGTAGACATCAGCGATCAAATGGCACGCAAGTACACCGTAAGAGCTGGAAGTCGGGTATGGCCTGTCATATATTTTACAATATACTTGATTTAGTAGCTATAAACTCATGGATTCTTTATCAAAAAGTTACTAGGAATAAAAAATTCTCGTCATGATTTCGTCATTCAACTACAGAGCGTACTACGTGAAGAGTATGTGAAAAAAATCTACTTCAACTATATCACAGAACCAAGAAACTAATTCTGAAACAAGTGTACCATCTACTAAAAACAATAAGAGGCGGTAATGTCAAATCAACAGTACCTATTGTAAAAAAATAAAACATGTGAATACTGCATTATCTGTAAAAAAACTTGTTTGTGGAAAATGTAGAAAACAGTTTAAAAAACTATTATATACTTGCTACAAATGTTACTCAATTTAATGCATTTTTTTACTATTAGTAAAAATATACATTAATTTTATTTTAATGCAAAATATGCAATAATTTCATAAGTATTCTGACTTAATCTCTAGTACCGTCAAATTGACCGCTGCGGTCTTTGAAGGTATAGCATGAAGCCTGGCCCTTCTAGTGTTAATAGCTATTATATCTGAACATAAGTCACAAACAGCAAGATCTATAAGCTGAGACAATTTTTCACGAATGCCGTCCGCATTCCAGTATAAAATGCGAAATATATCAGACTCAAACCTAGGTGAGTAAGTACTAGAATAACTTTGTCCATCATAGTGGGACATGTTTGAAACTGAGTTTTGATACTTTTTATGATGTTAAAGATCTGACGCATCTCGGTGGTGATTTTTTCGCTTCCTGCGGTAGTTTCGAACTCAGAAATATATGCAGTTCTTCTAGAATCCATTGGTAGCTGATACGACACTGGCCCAGGTGCGATCACTTAGTACAGGTAGTTACATTGACGGTAGTTTGCCGGGTGATCTGCTTTGCAGTTACAGCACAGAGCCGTTTTGGTTCTGTCTTTCTTGACACAACTGCTGGTAGCATGATCACCGGTGCACTTTACGCAGCGTTCGAGCAGATTACAATTTTTAGATGCATGTCCAAATCTCTGGCAACGATAGCATTGAGTACCAAAGTTGTAGTTTGGCTTAAATCTCTCGATTTTTACGGCACAGTAACACAGGTACTTAATTTGTTTAACTTTTATGTGATTTCTGTTCCGGTAGGGAGCTGTACCAAAATTGGTGGGCATGTGGATGTGTTGGATGACGACGACATACGCTTTAAAATGGTCACAACAGCTTCGCTGAACCCAAGGGTTGCTAGTTCCTCACTAACGGAGTCAACTGCCTCAGTAGGGAGGCCTCGAATGACAACCTTGTGTTTTCTCTCTTCCTTTCGAGAGTGCGTGTGGAACAATAGCTTTTCAGCACGTAGGCCATCGACGAGGGTTTTATGACCTTGGTTAGAATAGCAATAAATCGCTACTTTACCTGCGCTTCTATATTGCAGATGAAATTCTTCTGTAAAACGTCTGACAGTATCCGTAATTGTCTTGTGAGTCCACTCTTCGCATATTTGTAGTACAATTGGGGGTATCCGAATTGACTTAGGACGTCCGGAAGCATGCCTGCTTTGTGCGGTCACACCTTGACCTTCATCAGGATTATTTGGTAGATCCTTAAACCGATTTGAAGTACTCACCGGTATCTGATTAGGAGGCGGCCTAGGATTAATGTTGTAGTGGCCAAACTTTCTGTAGATGAAGATCTTTCTAGGAATTTATCCATTCTAGGTTGAAGTGGCACAATATCGGTATCGATAATAACTTTATCGACTGCTTCGTACCACTAGCATGTCGGATGACTCATATTGATGTACTTATACGACGCGGAACAACCAGTAAGCGTGTGAACTCACTGTACGAGTCGAACGACGAATGAATAATACCATTGATTCCTTGGATAAAAGTGGTACTTACAAATATCTAGGGTACATACAACAGGAACGGGGTGGTTTTTAGTCAGTAAGAGTCTGACACTCCCTCCCGCCTCACCCAGACGGAAGCAGTCATTCGATGATTTTCCCACCTTAAAAAAAAAGGGTACATACAAATCAAACAAATCTTGTATGAAGAAATTAATAGCCAGCTCACAAAATAATTTAAACACAGACTAAAAATAATATGTAATACTCAATTAAACTGTCAAATACCAAGCGGTCACCGGTGACCGCAACCTATTGTTCTATAATTGTGTCTGCAAAACCGGTACTCGACGAGTTAAACGCCCGAAATACTATAAAAGCTATTAACAATTACTCTATTCCAATTCTGACATATTCATTTGGTATCATAAATTGGTCCAAATCTGAACTTTAGAATTTACAACGCAACATTAAGGCACACACCGAAGAAACGACGAAAGAACAGGTATTATAAATATCCCCAATTCAGATAATAAACAAATTACAATTTTGAGACCTCACACCATTGAACATGGCCGATCAAACGACACAAAACAATGAGACACAGACTGATCGACAAATCAAAATCACGGCATGGGCTCAGAAGTCTTCACATGGGAGACACTACCTCGACCTTAATCAATCAAATGTTGATAAAGTTGCATCGAATGAATGGTTAACGCGCAGTAAATTATTTCTTGAGATTGAGGGGTTCATGTTCGCGATATAGGACTAGGTAATAGAAACCCGCAACTATCAAAACATATTATAATGCATATTTCCATACCCGCCGACATTTGCAGGAGCTGTAATAGTGCATCTGAAACTATTCAGCATGTCACAGGTACCTGCAAAGCCATAGTTCAATCTGATTATAAGCACAGACTCAACTAAGTGGCAAATACCATTCACCAAAACTTTGCTTTAAAATATAATTTTATCTCCGGCCCACCAACACCGTATTACAAATACCACCGAAATCATTCTTGAAAACTCTGCTTTTACAACACTTTGACCGTACAATTCTTACCAACAAAACCACACAGTTCAATAGACCAGACATCACACTCATTGATAAGACCAACAAAAGTGCACAAACCATAAATATAGTCATTCCAAATACGAATAACCTCCAGGCGTATATCTATAAAAATACAACACTAGTTAGTTGAGTGTTACAAATGTCCAAAACCAACATAGACAAAATAATTTACGAACAAGATGGCCACAAGGCCATAATTGTAATCAGTTGCTCAAATATAAATGTAATACTCACAGAAAGTATCTAAGTCTTCCCAGTTGTAATTTCGTAGCAGTGGCGTCGCCAGTGGTGTCAACGGTGGGTTTGGTGTCTGCTCCGGCTGTGCAACTACAGAGATACGACACTATAGTTAGTTGTGTGTTACAAATGCAACCTGAATAGACATATCTACTCCAATACAAATCTAATACTAACAGAACAGATCTTGATGATCTATGTCTCGCTCGAACGGCAACTCTAGCTGTAGCGATGCTGTGATGGTGATGGTGATGTTGACGGTGCTGGGCGTTTCATCGTGACAGCTGCAGTACTGCCGCTACAAAAATATATGACTAGTTAGTTGTATGTTATAAATGTAACCAAAATAGACAAAGTAAGCTACGCGTAAGATGGCCACAAAGCCATTATTGTAATCAGTTGCTCAAATATAAATGTAATACTCACAGAAAGTATCTAAGTCTTCCCAGTCCCACTCGTTATTTCGTGGCCGTGGCATCGCCAGTGGTGTCATCGATGGGTTAGGTGGTAATGCCACTGATGGCACTACCACTGGTGACTCGGCGTTAACCGAGGACAGCTGTTCGGCCACTACAAAAATATAATAGTGGTTAGTTGTATGTTACAAATGTAACCAAAATAGACAAAGTAATCTACGCATAAGATGGCCACAAAGCCATTATAAAAATCAGTTGCTCAAATATAAATGTAATACTCACAGAAAGCGTCTACGTCTTCCCAGTCCCACTCGTTATTTCGTGGTCCGGGTCCGGCTTCGGCAAGGTCAGCAGGCGATGTCATCCAACCCACTACTGCTGGCATTTCCATCCCACCGAGCCGCATACGTTTGGCATCACTCGTATGACTATTAGACGGTTTGCGTTTTCGAGTCTGTAATTTAAAAGAAATTAATGTGTTAATAATCTTCCAGTAAGTGTACTATCAAGTGTGCGCTAACTGCCTACGCCGCGGCGTATGGCAAATGAATAAAGTGAGCGTATCTTACGTTGGGCTCTTCCGGCTGCACCTCCTCTTCATCATCGCTGACGATGTAATCCGGAGGCAACTGCTCTATACATTTGGCAACTGTAACAAGACACACATTCATGTTAAGGAATTTGTTTACTCGAACAAACACAATAAATTGAATGGTTATGGTAATAATGTTTTGTTTTACACTTACTTTGTGCCTCCAGATCCAAATTACCCAGCCTAATGGTTTCTGCTGGAATCGTCTCCTGCAGTTTTGTGATGACGAGAGTCATCAATTCGGCCATCGATATCTACAAAAAGAAATGAAAATGAGACATAACGCATCGTAAAATAACAATAAAGTCGGCGCACCTTGAACTCGAGTTTTGTAAACTTACATTAGGATCACAGCCCGCGGCCTCTGCCAGCTCCGAGTGAGCTTCGGCCAAGTCCTCTCGCCTTTCACGCTCATACTGAGCGTTCCTAGCGCGCTTTTCTTCCTGCAGGTGAAGTTCATTATTAATATATTGTTCAGTCCCAAAGATAACTTACAGTGTATATTACTTGTGCCATTTGTTTCATACGAACCAGGGACAGAGGGGTCCGGTATGCACCGGCAGGCCTGCCACGCCTCGGCTTCGATGCTTTAGTCCCTGTAGACGTTGAAGGCTGTTCCTGGCTCTGGTCCTGAGAAAATAATAAAAATCGGTTTAGAGACAGCACTAAATAGACAAAAAAAAACATCATCATTACGAATAAATGAGACTTACCTCCTTCAAATTCTTCGATGCCTTTCCTGGTTCCATCGCGATTGTAATCTGAAGCAGAACGCCTTGCAGTTGCAGTGGTGTGCATGTCTCGGTCACTAACTAAGTAGTAAGTACTGAGAACTGAATGCAAAATTCGTGCTGTCTGCGCGTACGCAGGGTTGCGGATGGGGCTAGGGGTGGGGGTAGTAAACCGTTAGAACACTGTGATTGGTGGAAATGGTCCCATTGTTTGCGGTGAAGTTGGTGATAACGAAATCACAGGAATCGTGGTATTTGCACATAGAGCAACCGCCGACTAATTTATTTTTTAATATGTATTTAATAAAGGGTAGCAAATCGATTTAGAAGTCCGCATGAATACGTTTCATATATATTCATTGTTAATTATTTTATTGTTTGCATAATTACTATTTTATTTTTTGCAATCAAACTCCAGGAGATCGCTACTCCTTCATTCAAACAGTAATTTACGTAAAAATACGAAGTAAAAGAGTGATAAAGCTGATTTTTTATTTACACTTTATGTAGGTAGGTATTGTATATGGACGGCGGCACATTAAATTAAATTCGACACAATACGAATAAGATGTAAACGAAAATATTTTGTGAAGCTACTCAACATGTAACGAAATTCGCAGCCAACCAACCTGCATGAATACACGGCGTAGCCTGTTTAATAATATACCTCTAATGATGATATCGCAGTATAATTCTGGTGGCGAGTCCATTTCTGTGTGAGTCGCAGTTCCGACCTAACCGGGCGTACATCTGTAGGCCATTCGTCAAGGGTCAGTCTGAGCTGTGAGATAGCATATGGATATAGTTAGGTTACATTTAGAATTAGTTATTGCTGGTAGTAGTACATATGTACCGATGTCGTTAGAAATTCATCTAAAACTAAAAAAGTTGCCGGTATCTACGCGCCGCCAGCCGGCCGGCCCGATAGGCTCCGTACAACGTTCTTAGATACCACCCAACGCGTCCAGTACTACAGTGAGGTAGTGGACTTTGAGAAAACCCTAGTCTGGGCTACGTTCTGGAACAATTGTTATAATTTCATTACTAAGAATGAATAGCTGACAAATAACATACACATTACGGCAAGTAAGGGAAGATATTACGTATATGAAATGAAATGAAGGAACCGAAGGGTAGGTCTGGTATGGGTTGGTCGAGTGAGAGATAAGACGATACAACGGCGACTACCACAAGTTCTATGGACTGTTTCGAGATATGAGGTTGTAATTAAGATTGCTATGCTTTGTATCGATTTCTAACGTGACCATTTATATTTTGAGTCGAAACGGGACATTCGTTTTTTAGACTTAGAGGTAGTGAGGCATCTAGTAGATAGATCCTATTATGGAACATGTAAACACGAACTTTGTGCCGACAACAAGAAGGTTAACATTACTTTACAGCACAAAAATTCAACTAAATAGGTACCTACTTAAAGTTTTTTCGACTTCAAAAATTAGCAAGGTATGTATGACGCCGTATCGCTCTTCGTTCGAACGGTCGTGATATATGTTGCACCCAGATCAGATCAGCACCAAAATCCAAGTCATAGTCCAGTTATTAATTAATTACATTAACTTATGTGTTATCCACGAAAAAGTACACATTGTCCCAGTCTTTTGATTCTTGTTGCTACAATTCTTTACTTTTCGTCTGTGTTTTTGGTTACGTTATCCCGAATAGTGCTACAGTATTATGGAATCATGAATTCTAACCCAATGGCTTTAGCTCTTTGGAAATAATGTAATTTTTTGACGGACCAAGAATTTGCAAATTTCACCGAAGTTAGTCCACCAAATTAGGATTTTAAAATGGTTTACCACTTTTCACGTTATTTCTTAACGTCGACACAAAAAAATATTTTTCAGCGAAAAACTCCGTTTCGAACAATTTATTTGGTCTTACTAAAATTTATTCTATTGTAGCATGAGCAGCATTCGTCGGAAATATTGTCGGACAGAGACCTTCAAAAAAGAGTGTTCAACAGCTTCTGATATGTCAGAACCGGATTTTGTAGTCGAACTTCCAATATCAAAATTGTTTGCCACTAACTACTTACGTGACCTGTCGCACGTCCGCACGGCTATTACAAAACATGCGGGCGTTATAATTAAGATTAGTTACTATGCGTTGTTTCCACTTTGTTATCCAAGCGAACGCGAACGCCTTGAAACTGCTTTGACAAAAGAACGTTATACCTACCTGAGCCAGCCATGGAAACTTAGTTCTGTCGAAATGTTGGAATGTTGCTATCCAATGATTATGAAAATCACTTAGAAATGCGAAGAATGTTTCCAATTGACTATATCAAATCTGTTCACCATTTTATGCAGTGTATCTCTGAGTTTGTTTATTTTCTTTTATTTTTCATATCTGCTACATCGAGGGGTTTGTCCTTCTGCGAATTTATGATGGATATCTGTAATCTGTAACTGGTCCGAGGTGGGAGCCTGGAGATCCGTCACACAGGGAATCCTAGTATGGACTCCAGTCTCTCACAAAGGAGTACATTGTTTGCATCTGATTATTGTATCTTATTTCTGTAAATTATCCTTTGTGTAGAGAGATAATAAATAAATTTATTATTATTATTATATTATTATTATTTTACCAATTTTAACAATTTTAATTTTTTTTTAATAATAGTTCATATATTTGCTGTCTGCAGAACATATATGGTGTTTCGCCATAGTTTTCGTGCTCGCCGCTATTCTATTGTATAGGTATGTACATTATTATAAAATGGGTCGACGTTAGGCCACTATTTTGCTTAGTGGTAAGCGACGATGCGGACTAAGATGGACCACGTCTGCCCATAATCAAACTATTCACTTGGGTCTTGGAGACACCAACGCTTTAGGCGATTCCTCTTTTCGATAATACGAATCTATGACAGCTAGAGAGCAGACCAAGTATATTGACGGATACAGAAAATAGACAAGGAGTGTTCAACAAGTGACAAAAAGCTTCTGATATGGAAGAATAAGACTTTGTAGAGGAAATTCCAATACCAAAAGGACGACGGATTCAAGTGGTATGTGGCCTACGTGGCCTGTCACACGTACGCGCGACGACGTTTCGGGTGCGAAGGTGGCGCCAAGGCTCTCACACATCATCTCCTTTGAGAGCAGTAGATATATCGAATTCTTTTGGTAGTAATTATTAAATAATTAATAAATAAATTAACAAAGAAATAATTACTTGATCTATCAAGGAAATGGCTAACAGTTTGCTTGCCGAAGGGTACTTCAAGGCCTGAGT
The DNA here is from genome assembly GCA_038387885.1 of Spodoptera picta. Lineage (NCBI taxonomy): Eukaryota > Metazoa > Arthropoda > Insecta > Lepidoptera > Noctuidae > Spodoptera > Spodoptera picta. The sequence goes on from JAZHFQ010000284.1 coordinate 121,008, forward strand.
TAATGTTACTTATAAGCAGACGTGCTCCATCGTGGGTCGCATCATTGACTAGTTATAAGCTACGCCACGAGCTATTGTAACCTAACGGCTTTTTTTTTTATGGGGGGACATCCTCATGGACTGCCTCCGCCTGGGGAAAGGCGGAGGGGTGTGCCGCCGGACTCTTACCGGCTAAAACCACCCCAATGTCTCCTCGCACGTGCGTGCCACGGGAGTCCAGATTCATCCGCAGCCCTGCATTACAGTGCCGGCCCGTAAGTCAGGGCCCCGTCACTTGCACGGAGCAGTGCACCACGTGCATCGCTTCAAAGGCGCACGCCGACACCAGCGCGCGCCTTCGACTCGGGTCTTTGAAATCGGGAGCGAGGACTTCCCCAAGTCCTTCGCCCCTGGACCCATTCATGGGGGCCGGAAGAGGGCGTTGTCGATCCTTCTCCTACGCCCGGTGCGCCTCCTGCGGTTGGGAAAGGAGGTCAGTAAGATCTCCCTCTCCCGTTCCGCAGTTTCCTTCTGCGACATCACATCCTCGCAGAAAGACACCACCGCGTCACACGACTCTGCGCTGTCCACCATCTTCCGCACTACGACCGGCAGCGACAGATCGCTTCCTACTTCATTTCTGAGGACACGGCGCTGCTCCTCCCAAGCTACACACTCGGCGAGCGTGTGTTGCGCCGCGTCCTCCCCTCAATGGGCGCAGTGGTGGCACCGGGCGTCCGGCTCCCTCTCTATGCGGCACAGGTACTTGCCGAAGCAGCCGTGCCCCGACAGCACCTGCGTCACCCTAAACGACAGGGAGCCGTGCTTCCTCCCGAGCCAGTCGTCGAGTACTGGCCGGATCGCCTCGACGGTAGTATAGCCGGCGGTGGGGTGCAGCAGCCTTTGCCGCCATTCCGCCACCAAGACCTGACGGAGCTCCTCTCGGCGCCGCTCGATTTGGCGCTGCACCGGCCTCGAGCACCGTGTCCGCTCTTCCTCGCGCCATCGGTATAGTGACGCGAGTACTTTCGCCTCTAGGTCCCAGGGCGGGGATCCGGCCAGGACGCAAGCCGCCTCGTAGGAAATCGTGCGATACCCGCGGACGACTCTGACAGCCATCGCCCTCTGCGGTTTTTTTAGGATGGCGAGAGTGTTGGCCGTCAAGTCTAATGCCCACACAGAGGCCTCGTACAGGACCATGGATCGCACGATTCCCACATACAGCCGCCTACAGGTGGCGCTTGGGCCCCCCAAGTTGGGAAGCAACGTTGAAAGCGCGCCCGTTGCACCCATCAGTTTGGGCGCCAGCCGCCGGAAATGGGGTCCGAATTCCCATCGACTGTCGAGCACCAATCCCAGATATTTTATGGTGGACTCGACAGCTATGCGAGCCCCGCTGACACCACGATATGCGATCCCGGCGCCGGCGCACGTCGGGGGCCGTGGAACACCATGGCCTCCGATTTGTTCAGGGCCACCTCCAGGCCCAGGCGCCGGATGCGGTTCACAACCTGTGACACCGTAGCCGTGGCTATCAACGTCGCCTCCCTGTGCGAGCTCCTCCGGGCGGTTACGAGCGTGTCGTCCGCATAACACGTCAAGTCAGCGCCTGCGCCAGGGAGCTCACCTCTCAGCACCCAGTCGTACCCAATGTTCCACAGGAGCGGCCCTAAGACCGATCCCTGTGGAACACCGCAAGACATGAGGTGCCGACCGGCACCGTCACATCCCCCATAGGTGACACACCTGCCCTCCAAAAAAGCCCCTACTGTACGGCGGAGGTAGAGAGGCACGCGATGGTATTTTAGTGTCTCTCGAATAAAACTCCAGGGTAGGGTGTTGAATGCATTGGAGATATCCAAAGACACCGCCAGCACCACCCCACCTTGGGACACCGTCTCTTCCACCAGGGTCCTCACGCGCATGATGGCGTCTATGGTGGAGCGCCCCTCACGGAAGCCAAATTGATGGTCGTCCAGGTTCGGTCCTTCTCTGCACAAGTGGCTAACGAGGCGATTTGCGATAATACGCTCGAAAAGTTTGCCCGCCTCGTCGAGCAGCACTATGGGCCGATACGCGGATGGCGAGTCCGCAGGGCGCCCCTCCTTCCTGAGCAGGACCAGTTTTCCCTCCTTCCATATACTGGGGAACTGACCTCGCTCGAGACATGCCGTGAGAAGCCCTCTCAGCTGGGGTTCTAGCACCTTCAGAGCCAGGACGAGAGCTCGGCCAGGGACGCCGTCGGGTCCGGGCGCTGTGTTCTTAGCCCGGAGTCGCAACACGGCTGCTCTCATCTCTGCTTCTGTCACCTCGGGGACGTCGGTGCTCTCTTCTCCTGGAGAGTCTGTGGCTGACGGCGAACCCATCGCCGGTTGAGCGTGCTCTGCTCACTCTGGGAAGAGAGCCGAGCGCGGTACACCTCGTACAGCGCGTCCTCCTCGGTGGAATCCCGACGACGTCGTCTTCGGTATCGGGTGTACCGGCGGCGAGTCACAACGCACGCTACGCGCAACTGCGCGATCTCGTCCGTCCACCAGTACACTTGGCGCCTTGCGGACTGTTGGCGGCCACGGGGCATGGACGCGTCGCAGATCTGCGTCACCGCCCCGCGGAACCACAACGCCATCGTCTCGACGTCGACGGGGCCGTCCGTCGTCGACTCCCAGACCCAGGATTGAACTAACACAGCTTCTTCGAGTAGTTCCCTGTCGATGCGCTTGAGCGCCCAAAGCGGGCCGTCGTTAATCGGGATTGTTGGATGGCGGCCGCTCGCGGTCTGGGCAGAGACGTCAAGTCGGATATACCGATGGTCCGACAGCGTCTCCACCTCTACGGCGACTCACCAGTCGCGGACTCGGCTGGCGACAGAGGGGCTAGCGAACGAGACGTCCACTATCGACCCGCCCCGCTGCCGCACACACGTGTATTCCGAACCCCGATTCAGGACGACCAGCCCAGTCGTCAGCCCACTCTTCTAACACCTCACCCCCAGGGTCAGTAACTGGAGATCCCCACGCCGATGACTTGGCGTTGAGGTCCCCGAGCACCAGGACGGGACGAGGGTGATAGCGGCCTACGACAGCGCCCAACTCGACAAGGAAACTCTCGAAGTCGGCGAGCCTCTTGTTGGGAGAAAAATACGCCCTCACTGTGACAATACCGCTCGAGACCGCAGCAACCCAACCGCGGTCACGAGATAGGTCGCTTAGAGCCTCGCGAATAATAGCCACCGAACTTTCAGTGCATCCCAGCCGGTTGTCACGGGCGGGGATGAAGTACGGTTCGGCGACCACAGCCACGTGAATCGACCACTCTGCCATGCTCTGGAGCAGGAGATCCTGAGCTCTGGCACAGTGATTGATGTTGCCCTGGAGGAAATGGAGTTGTGCCATTATTGACACTGCATTCCCTCGGCAACGGTCATGGGCCGGGTGTCGGCCGCAGAGCTACTAGCCTGCGAGGGTGGCGAGGTTTCCCCGGCAGGTTTAGAGCCCCTCTTTTTATTATTTTTGGCCTTGTTGGCAGGCGCACCACAGGCCTCTCCGCCTACTATGTGTCCCGCTGGTCTGCCCGCAGCCGAGCACAAGCTACAGTTGGGCGCCGCGGTGCACTGGGCCGCCTTGTGGCCGGGCTGACCGCAGCGATAGCAAAGGTCACTACGGTCGATCTCGGCGGTACATTTTGCCCGGACGTGCCCCTTCTCCAAACACCGGAAGCACCACAACGACCGAGGCTGCAGGAGTTTGACCCTCGCTGCAACCCAACCAACAATCTGCCGCTATCGGCGAGTTTCTTCGCCGAGGCTATAGGGTACTGTTATATATTAAATAACATTAATAAGAATATAATAATAAACAGCTGACGCTGCAACACGTGTATTCCACTGCATTACGTGTACTTATTTTACATTTTTCCATTGACTCAGCATTTTGCAAAAACTTAGAAATTATACCTTAGTACATCAGTGTGGATTTGAACGTCGTCGCGGATAATAGGTTTTTTTTTGTAAACCTTTTTATTAATTAAATATTTTTCCGGTTCTATTAAAAGTATTTTTTTTTAAAAAGCTTATTTAGACCCACCCCGTAACAGTGGTGTCAGAAGTGGGATACCAGTATTGAATGTGCTGGTATTTCAACACGTATTACGCGAGTGATAACTTGAACTCTGTATCTACTACAAACTCTTTCGTGTACAGCGATATATCAATATCGCCAAGTTCGAGAACTCGGCTTGTGTCTAACCATTGTGCCGCGATTTCACATGAAACATTCTGAACTCTGACTCGAACAGTTTCGTGACTCCTTCACATCGAACTCCGGCACCTGAAAATTACCTGACTTAGAAAGTGAGTCTTGTCAGCCCACCATTGCTGAGCTACCGGGTCGTCGACGCCTCTCCTGCTCTCGCTGACGCGCTGCAACGTGTCCTGTCCTAGAGCTACGTACCACACGACCCCCACTGCCGCCCGATCTCGCTGCCGTCATTGGTCCAGTACCTGGTGTGTTCAACTTACCTGGTCACCTCTACGAAGTCTGCGATGTACTCCACACTCCTGCTCTCCGTGCTGCTGTGAGTAGAATATCTTATCTCTTGTTATTGCTAATCCTATTCCCATTTCAAATAATTCCAAATCCTACAATCTCAAAATCTTTATCTAATTTATACCTAATCGTGTCTCTAACCATTTTTCAAAATGTCTAGGACCGAAGTGTCACTCAGTGAACAATATCCTCTTAAAATCTTATGTGACTTTATTGATATATACCGAGGAGATCGTGAAACTTTACCTGCATTCTTACCGAACTGCCAAAATGCGCTGAATCTTGCCTCAGAGAGCCAAAAAAAGTTGATCTTAAAATACATATTGTCTAAATTACGAGACAAGGCTCAAATAGCATGTTCAAATAAAATTTTTGAAGTTTTCGAATCATTGCAATCATTCCTGCGACAAAACTTCGGAGAAAAGAAACATTACAGCCACTTATTCTTTGAGCTGCAGTCATGTAAACAGCAGCTCAACGAATCAGTATCGCAATTCGCGTTACGTTTAGAAACATGCTTAACAGACATGCAAACCGAGATACATAACTCTGTTACTACTAAGAAAGATTTGTCAGGACGGATTGCTATGACAGAGGATCTTGCCCTTTATACTTTCAACTTCGGTCTAAATCCGGGACTTAGTAACATGGTGAGATGCCTCAATCCTAAAAATCTTAATGAGGCTATAAATATAGCTATCGAGGAAGAAAAAATACGAAACTTCACCCTTAACGTTTCTGCAAAAATGTCTAAACATTGCAAATTTTGCAAGAAATCAGGACACCTAGAGAGCGAATGCCTAAATAAAAAGCGCAGTTCGCAGCCTCAATCTCAATTCCCAAAAAATGAACCTCACCAAGTTAATAAGCCACCAGGGGTTATAATATGCAGATATTGCAAAAACCCGGGGCATGACATTTCACAATGTTACAAACGAAAACATGCCAATCTAAAGAAACAATCCAATTTCAATAATTCCGCAACCCAACATAACGTCGCGGTGTCACCCGACTTCGTTGAATCGTGGGACGGAGCGGAAAATGCTGATTTAAACTAAAAAGTCGGGTGTCGTTTTCGTGCCGTACTACGCCCGACCGTGAGAAAGGCGCATTACAATTTCGAAATACCAAATCATTAATTACTAATTCTACAAATTCCTTTACCAAATCTACTAAATCTCTTACTAAATCGAATATACATCCGACCATGCAAAAGGGTAATCAGCCCCAAACCGAAGGTCGGTCATTTCAACATCTACAGGTCACACAACAGGGTAAACAACCCCAAAACGAAGACCTTTCTATTGCCTTTACACATCCGACCATGCAACAGGGTAATCAGCCCCAGACCGAAGGTCGGTCATTTCAATCTCTACCGGTCACACAACAGGGTAACCAGCCCCAAAACGAAGGCCGACACCATCGTGATTTATCTCAACATATTCCACAAGGAATCTCTGCTTCGTTGAGTCAGTCGGAAGAGCATAAAAGCATTCCGATTCATGAAATCAAAACGTACAATGTCGCACTACCTTATGTGTTTCTAAACACGAATTATTCGAATAAACCTCTCTGTTTCCTCATTGACACTGGAGCCAGTGTTAGTATTGTTAAGTTACAAAACTTTGTTACAACCCCACATTTATCAAATGATAAAATCAAACTCAAGGGTCTAAGTGAAGACGATTCTCATTACGAGACTTTGGGGTCATTCCAAATCCATTTTGAGTATATCTTTCCTACCAATTCTAAACTTCATTTTAGCTATATACTTAACGCTGTCAGCGATAGAATTAGGCTTAACTACGATGGTATTCTAGGCAATGACTTCTTAAGGAAACTCGATTGCGATGTAAAATACTCCCAAAATTCTCTACTAATTCAAGGGCATTTTATACCTCTAAACTTCGACTGCCCAGTCTACGTCATTCCACCTCGATCTGAGACAATAGTAGAATGTCCTATTTCAAATTCCTTAAACGAATTAGAGCACATGAAAGATGCCCTAGTCCTCGATCATACATACTCAGAGGGAGTTATCCTAGCAAACTGTATCGTTAAAATTAAACCTAATCATTGTATCAACATCTCAGTGCTCAATACTACCGAGTCAGAAATCATATTTAAAGATTACTATGTCCATTTACTTCCGTATGAAACCAAAGTTGTTTCCTCTGCGCCTCTTAATAATGACAGTTATCAGAACATAAATAATCTTTCCAATATCTCAAACGATAGATCGCAACAAGTGCTAGATCTCATTCGAACCGAACACCTCAATCCCGAAGAGACGAAAACGCTCTTAGAGTGTTGTTCAGACTACACTGATATTTTCTACCTCGAGGGTGAGCCTTTGACACATACCAATGCTATTGAGCATTCGATAAACACAGGTAACGCTGCTCCGATTCATGTCAAATCCTATCGTTTTCCCGAGTGCCACAAAGGTGAAGTCGAATCTCAAATCAAAAATATGCTAGATCAAGATATAATTCGTCCTTCCAAGTCACCTTGGAGCGCCCCAATTTGGGTAGTGCCCAAGAAGGTAGACTCTACGGGTAGACAGAAATGGAGGTTAGTCATTGACTATAGGAAACTAAATGACGTGACAGTCACCGAAGTTTATCCTATACCCCTGATCACAGACATCCTAGACCAACTGGGCCACTCAAAGTATTTCAGCACTTTGGACCTCGTAAGTGGTTTTCATCAAATCAAATTAAACCCAAAGGACGCATCCAAAACTGCTTTCACCGTCGTGTGTAACGAAATATCCGGGCATTATGAATTCACAAGAATGCCTTTCGGGTTAAAAAATGCTCCGGCTACGTTTCAAAAGCTGATGAATACTGTACTTTCTGGCCTTCAAGGCCTACACTGTTATATCTACTTAGATGACTGCATTATCTATAGCCAAAATCTCCAATCCCATATCGATAAGCTTAAACTAATCTTCGATAGGTTTCGTGAATATAATCTCAAATTACAGCCCGCAAAATGCGAGTTCTTACGGCGCGAAGTAGCATACTTAGGTCATATAATTACCGATAAAGGCGTTTGTCCTAATCCAGAAAAGATTAAAGCCGTCACTCAATTTCCAATCCCTAAAAATCCGAAAGATATAAAATCCTTCCTGGGCCTGGTCGGCTATTATAGACGATTCATTGAAAACTCTTCTAAGATTACAAAACCCTTAACCTCCCTTTTAAAAAAGGACGTGTCTTTTGTATGGTCGACGGAACAGGAAAACGCTTTTAATGCTCTAAAACAAAAGTTAACAACGGCGCCTCTATTACAATATCCAGATTTTTCTCAGCCGTTTCTGCTGACCACTGACGCTTCCAACTACGCCGTGGGAGCTATACTATCTCAAGGCGAAATAGGCAAGGATAAGCCCATCGCATACGCATCGCGAACATTAAACAAAGCCGAGGGCAACTACTCAACAACCGAGAAAGAGCTCTTGGCCATCCTTTTCGGCGTTAAAACGTTTCGTCCCTATCTGTACGGATATAAGTTCAAAATCGTCACCGACCACAAACCCTTAGTTTGGCTATTCAACGTCAAGGACCCCGGCTCTAGACTAATACGTTGGCGCCTAAAATTAGAAGAGTACAATTACGAGATAGTCCATAAGCAAGGCAAATTAAATTGCAACGCAGACGCTTTGTCACGCTTCCCATTACAACAAGACCCTGATAGTAATTTAAATCGCCCAGTATGCGCTATCGAGGATGAGTCTCCGAACTCAAATATCCCGAATCCTCCGGAGTCGCATTCTCCAAGCTCACCCCTCGACAATCCCTCGCCATGCTCGTCAGATACTTATGAGAAATACCTAAAACAATCTAAACAACTTAACTTTTGTTTCGATACTACTATTCAAGAATACAACGAATCATTGTTAAAAGCGAAATGCAAATTAATTGCATATCCTACCTCAATCGATTTGGATGACTCTGTCCCTTATTGCAAGGACATTATAGACTTATCTACAAGCCAACCTAGCGTTCGTGACATTGAACGTGAACTTTATACCTTATGCAGCACTTCTAATGATAAACATTTATTCACCCATTTATTCATGCGTGTTCATCACTATGATGAAATGTCATATAAGGATATTTTTAGACTATTAGTCGAATATAGAGATATGGTTAAATATTGGTACTTAGAGGAGAAGGAACTTGCAATTTCAGACTTCTCCGACCCATTCACCAAACTTTCTTATACTAAAATCTACAATATAATAGGCTATGTATTTCATAATACTGGTATTAAAGTAAATATCTATAGAAACTCCATTCTATTCCCCACACCTGAGGAAGTTAAAAAGATACTTCATGACAATCATGACCTACCGACAGCTGGTCACCCTGGCATAACACGTATGTTTGAAAGGATAAAGTCCATGTACTGGTGGAAAAATATGCGGCAGGACGTCGAAGATTATGTCAAAAACTGCAAATCCTGCCAGAATAACAAACCCCTTCGCCAACTTCATCGTGCACCTATGATTATTACTTCCACCGCAACAAAACCGCTCGAAAAAATATTCCTTGACATCGTTGGCCCTCTGCCAGAGACGTATGAATTTAAATACAAATTTATTCTTACCATTCAGGATGATTTTACAAAATACTCGCAAGCCTACCCCTTATTAACCTGCTCATCGGATGAGACCGCTAAAAAATTAGTTCACTTTATATCTCATCTCGGAATTCCTAAAATGATCGTCACTTACCAGGGCACTAATTTTACCTCCGAGGTCATTAAGCAACTTACAAAATTATTCGGAATAAAACACATCCTAGCTTCGTCTCATCATCCACAAACTTGTGGCGCCCTGGAGAGGAATCATGCTACCCTTAAGGAATACTTAAGGCCATTCGTGAACGAAAATGCCCATACTTGGGACTTATACCTCAATACAGCTATGTTTTCTTACAATGCAAATGTTCATTCGACTACCAATTATTCGCCATTCGCATTGCTATTCGGTTTCAAGCCACATATCCCTAAATCTATAGACACTATAGAAAATAACACTTACACTGACTACGTCCGAATACTAAATCACAGACTTTATTATAGTAGGCAAAAAGCACTACAAAACATTCAATTATCTAAAGAAAGATCTAAACGTGTCTACGACTCTCATGCCAAGCCTGTTACGTATAACGTTGGTGACTCAGTCTATCTCAGGTGTCACCACAAGCAAAATAAAGCCTTGGAAAGGCCCTTTTAAAATAGTCAAATTAAACGGTAATCACACTGTCACCTTATTAATAAATCGTAAACACGTGCGTCATCATTATGACGAAATAAAGTTGGCGTCAGACGACGACATATTTTAATTTTATCATTGCAGGCACTTTGGTTCATCAACTTCGTGTCATCAGATCGTTACGCCTATAACTACAAGTGCAGGACTGTATTTCGATAAAATTAGCAATTTAAAATTCACTAACGATAACTGGAACGTCTTAACTTATCTAGATATTAGTAGAATACATTCTCACCTTACTATTGTAGAATCGCTATTTTCTAAAGTCAACACATATTGCAAAGATTATAGCTCTTCTAAAATTCAACAAGAATGTATAAACGCATTATCAGCTTTACAAAGTCAACACAATAACAACGTTAAAAAGTATTCCTCTGTCTCGTACTTGGTTAATAGTAATAAAAGGTACAAACGTGGCCTCATAGACGCTGGTGGATCTTTACTAAAAACGTTTTTCGGTACTCTTGACGCAGATGATGCTCTGAAATTTTCTGATGCAATCGACCAAGTACAAATGGATGAAAAACAATTAGCTCATTTAATGAGAGATAATATCCATATCATTAAATCAACTATTACTACGTTCAATAATTCTATCTCTAAACTAAACGAGAACGAAATACGTCTAAATAAAAATCTTGAGGTCATCAATAAAGGACTTCAAGTTATTTCCAACTCTAATGATAAATTAGAAATCAAGTCAAATATTAATTCACTATTAAGTGCTCTTGACAGTATTATCATTTCATTATCATTTGACATAGAAGACATTAATAATGCGATTTTATTCAGCAAGATTAACGTATTGCATCCGACTATACTTAGTCCACACCAATTATATAACGAACTTGAGCAAAATAGGAATAATATGCCAAGGCATTACGAACTCCCGGTATCCCTATCGTTACAAAACATCCATGAACTAATTGACATTTCTAAAATCATTTCTTATTTTCATAATAACAAAATAATTATCGTCATTAAAATCCCGCTCGTCCTTCCACAAACATATGCCTTGTATCGCGTGATCCCAATGCCTGTCCCTTATGATGTATCGCAACCTGACACGTTTGCACTTATCGCTCCCGCTCATCCTTACCTAGCAATAACAACCGATCATATGTTCTATTCATTGTTGCGTAGTGTAAATCAGTGCAAAGTGATTCCGGGTAAATTTCATGTGTGTGAATTGGAAAGTGTTTTTTCGAGTGTCGTTAATCCAATATGTGAGACTATCTTAATTACTGAAGTAGTAAGTAAGTTACCTAGCTCTTGTGAAATTAAGCTACTAAAAGGCTCAGTACAAGTATTCCACAAAATGAATAACAACAATTGGATTTTTGTTCTGTCTGAGCCAGGCAAGTGTCATATCTCTTGTGAGAATGATGGAAATAATTTCGATGAAACCTTGTTCGGCACTGGCATACTATCTATACCTAAAACCTGTAAAGCGTTCTATAAAACTTTGCAATTTGTGCCACAATCGAACGCCATTCTCAATGTAAGTTCACAGATTATCTCTAACTTTAATCTAGTAGACGATGATTGTTGTGATAGAAGTAGAGTCAACAAAACACTTACCAGATTACCTTACTTAACGTTAAATGACGCAAATAATCTGGATTCTCTGTTGCAGGCTAGCTTGCATTTAGATTCATTCGAAAAGGATTTAGATAGCCTTGAAAATCCTAATCACTTTCAAAAATATGGCATTCACTACATGTCTCTGTCTTATGTACTTTTCATTGCATTCTTTATATATCTACTTTATAGAATTATAAACTAGAAAGTATTACTGGGTTTTTTTAAATTCTCAGTAGTAGCACGGAGTCTGGAAATGTGCCCGGTATATGGCAATAGGCTCACCCCCTATTACATGGGACTCATAACAACTAGTGAAAAGTGGGTGTTACATTGTACTGTGGTAGAATGTGCACCTCTGCCTACCCCTTCGGGGATAAAAGGCGTGATGTTATGTATGTAATTAGAAGATATTTTTGTCCAAATTCGAAAGATCATTGTTGTATACAGATATTTAACCAATGTAATACTAAGAGAGTTACCGAAACTCGCCAACCTACTGTTGAATTATCCGTCTTAAACGAAAACGGCGTGGCCGATGAGATTTATGCATCAGTGTCAAGGCCAGCCCCAATTAAGCGTAATCTTTTAGTATCTAAGGTGAATTAGAATTTAAACTTAACCTTTTTAATTTCTTTGTTCTTATTATTAAAACATCTAATATTAATTTGGAATAATTTGTGTTGAGATGATATGTTTAATTTTTGTTCTTCTATTTCAATTTTTGTTCTATCTCATTAAGATTACCTATTATAGTAGTATTCTTTGACTATAGTTTGTAAATCTGAAACGACGTTCATCTCATAAATTTTATATCAATTTCGCATCTTTTTCTCCCAGATGCTCCATTTTATCCGGGGGGCTGTTATATATTAAATAACATTAATAAGAATATAATAATAAACAGCTGACGCTGCAACACGTGTATTCCACTGCATTACGTGTACTTATTTTACATTTTTCCATTGACTCAGCATTTTGCAATAACTTAGAAACTGATGTACCTTAGTACATCAGTGTGGATTTGAACGTCGTCGCGGATAATAGGTTTTTTTTGTAAACCTTTTTATTAATTAAATATTTTTCCGGTTCTATTAAAAGTATTTTTTTTTTAAAAAGCTTATTATTATTTGTCCTTATTTCTTGTGTTGATATTATGTATATCACTATGCTTTTTACATAAACTTTTCTTTTTATGAGCATATACTACATTTTCATAAATGTATTGAGAGGAAACAGTCATACATTAGTTTCTTTAAATAGTTCCCTGAGAGAGTACCTCGGACTAAGATTATAAATTCATCAAATGGCCCTCTTCTGCAGAACAAAGATAGACTGAATATCAGCAGCATTCCCCCATAGGAGAATACCATATGACATGACACTATGAAAATAACTACCTCTACTAATTGCGCTGTATCTACATCGGTTAAATTTCTAATTTTTTTAACGGCTTATGCTGCAGGTCTGAGCCTTTTTGATAACTTATCTATATGTGGAGCCAACTGGAGCTTAGCGTCTAGGATTATACCTAAAAAGACAGTAGTATCTACAGGGCTCAACTCCTCACCCTTAATGAGCACGCTGGTTTTCACACGTCCAACATTTGGTGTTGTAAATGTAATGCATTTAGTTTTAGTTCCATTTAGTAATAGGTTGTTGGCATTATACCAGCGTACTATCTCCGAGAGAGCACTGTTCACATTATCAATGACTAATTGTCTACGTTTCAGTTTAAATAACAACGAAGTATCATCCGCGAACTGTACTATCCCGTGGTTATCCCTTACAAAGTGAGGCATGTCATTAATATATATAAGAAACAAAAAAGGGCTGAGAATTGACCCCTGCGGAACCCCCATCCTAACAACAAACCCGGCGAAGACTTTTCCGTTTATCTCAACTCTTTTTCAATCTCATCTCAATTTCAAAGTTACTAAATGTAGGTAGTACTGAAATTGGTCTAAAGTTAGCGGGGTCAGAAGTACTACCTGATTTAAATAACGGAGTTATTTTACTATTTTTCATAAGATCAGGAAACACACCGCGGTCGATACAGTTATTAAAAATTAGAGCTAATACAGGTGCTATAATAGCTATAACAGAGCTGGCGATCTACACAGAATTACCCCACAAATCTGCAGTCCTTTTCGTATTTAACTCGTCGAGTACCGTCATCATAGACACAATTATAGAACAATAGGTTGCAGTCACCGGTGACCGCTCGGTGTTTGACAGTTTAAAGTATGGAAGGTTTTGACTATATCTGTATAATCTATGTGTTCAAAAGAGAACCCATGTTGCAAGCTATAACATTTTCTTTTAGAAAAGATTCTGCAACATTGGGAGATGAATTCAATGACTTAGTCGTAGATATAGGAATGTCCGAAAAGAAACTTTCAAATGCAGCTGCAACTTTTGCGTCTGATTTTATTACATTACTATCAATTAGAAGACTATATTCATTACTTTTCTTTTTAGAGCTTCACGTCTCACTGTTAATAATACTTCAGGTCGCTCTGATGACGTTGGAACTGTTCTTTATTTTCGAGCTCAAGTAATGCAACTTTGCAATGGCGCAGATCTTTTTAAACAATTTAGAATATTTCCTAACATATATATTAAATCCGATTGTATTAATAAATGTCCTCTCATTATAAAGCTCATAGAGGCGTTTCCTACTTTTATAGATGCCAGTGGTTGCTCATTCATTGAAAGACACATTGCCATTAACTGTTATAGTTTTAGGTGTGAAGGTAGATTTAAACTCGGTACCTATGGTACGTATAAAAAAAACGTTATTCAAATTATTAGGATTTTTATTCCTCAACAAAGGTACATTTTGAGTGACTTTAGATTTGAAGGTTTCAATGCGTCTTTCAGTCTTTGGGTTAACAGTGATAAATGATTTAGACATTGTACATGATTTGTTATTGGAATTAACTGTCCGCAATGATCTGAATCTAGCAATGATATAATTTGTTTCTTAACTGGTACAATGTCAGTATAAATATTATCCAGGCAATTGGCACTAGTGTGCTCTAGAAATAAGTTCGCAAGGTTAAATAATTGCCTCATTTATAAACTTACAATTATAGTGCTTAAACTAGAATTTTCTAACAAATTTACATTAAAATCGCCACAGGTAAATGATGATTTTTTTTGAATTACTGTGTTTATTTAATACTTCATCTATTACTGTTTCAAAACAGTCATACAAACCTGAAGGTCGTCTATACACACTTAAAATAATAAACCGCTCTAATTCCTCTAATTCCACACAAGCTATTTCAACCGTTCAACAGAGCAACTAACTATATCCTTGCGTACTTTAAATTTAAGTTTGTTGGTTATTAATATTAGTGAACCACCATGTATAGCGTTCTCTCTGCTGAACGAGCTATCAATCTGGTGTTTACCAAAATTGAACATTAGTTGATGAGATTTCAGCCAATGCTTTGTAATACACAAAATGTCAACACTATTACAATTCAAAAATAACTCTATTTCTAGTTTCCAGCTCATAAAACCTTGAATATTTTGGTGAAACAGACTGATAACACTACTGTTTGATTTGCAAGAGGTTCCCTCTATTGTCTTGCTTTTTCATTTTAATTATTATAAATGTCAATATTTAAAGGATTATTATTAATAGTGTCCACATTTGAAAGTTCCTATGCTCAATAGGAGCAACCTGTTTAGCCAAGTTCTTGGCTGTAATATTTAAAAAATATGATAGTGATACCGCTATTTGTCTTATACAATATTTTGAAAGATAGTACCTTTCTTTGATCATATATAAATTTTTGCCAACTAAATGGTTGGTGTCCATTACATGTATGTTGCTATTGATCTTTTTCTTCCTGTGGCAAGCTATTGCTCTAAGGTAATGTAAACAAAATGATCTGATTTATTTTAAGTTCAGTAAGTGAATTATAAAATTGTAATAACTTTTTTTTATTTAGAGTACCTCTATTTCCACAAAGAATTATGAGGGTAGAATCTTGTTTATTTAATTATTTTTTCCAAAATATTACTGAAAGAATATCCATTCAGTGATTTATTATTGATTGTCCAGGGTAACTATTTGTCAGTAAAGAACGAATGGCTAGGAATCAATGAACTGGCACCTTGAGGTAGGGTGGCAGGCAGGCAGTACATTATCAGAATTACATTTCTCACATTGGTTTTCCTGTGACCGCACTAACTCTTTCATTGCCAACATATTGTATTCCCTCATTTTTTTTTCAGATGCACTATATTTATTGGTCATGGTGTGCAACTTTGCTGTTAAGTGATCTAGTTCTGCTTTTAAGTTTTGGGTGTCAGTGTCATATCTGTTAATTTGATTTAATAGAATAATTTTACATAATTTCAATTTTAAAATGTTTAATTTTATAAAGAACTTTTGTCTTTTAACTAGCCTGTTAGTTTTAGTTATATATTTATTAATTTTAATGTTTTTTTTTTTAATTTTTTTATTTCTACAACAAAGTGTTTTATAGAATCACAAGAAGCACTATCATAAGTTAAATCTGTAGTTACTGGATTCAAGTCTACATGTTGTGATTGAGAAGCACGGGCTGACACCAACTCGCTGAAGAGATTGTTATTTAGACTGGTCGTGATCTTAGGGTTTAATGTTTCTAGATGACTAATTTGACTATTGGCCTCTGTAGCTGTTGTTCTAATAGACCTTTGTCATATAATGTTTGTTCATACTCATTGCTATGTACATTGACTGAATCCATCCACAAGAAATTGGAGCCCATCCCGGGTCTCAATGGCTTAGGTGTGTTCAATATGTAACCGAGCCATTTCAGATGTCAGCTTCTTATCGTTATTTAAAATATCCAAGAATTCCCTCTCATTCTCATCTCTCTCCCTCAACAGTTGATCACACAACTCCTTTGATGCATTTAATTCGCTCAAAGCCAGGTTGAGTTCAGACTCCTCTTAGCAAGCATGGGGTTTCCGAGTAAGAATCATTGTAGAAGTTTTAATTATATGAATATGAAAATGAAAAGGTGAAGCTAATTTAGTCAAGGAAACTGCTAGATAAGTTAAGTAGATAGACAAAGGTGTTATGTTTAATAATAATTTTGAACTTTATTGGTCTAATAACTAAATTTTATTAACTGATATCGTATTAAACACGAACATTATCACGCAAAATAAGCAATTTCGCCAAAAACAATACTGTATTTTACCTGATATCGAGATGACAATCTAGCAAATCCTTAACCGGTATCCATAAATTTTTATTTTTAATTTAAAAGCATTTAAAAGCTATTATACCATTAATCGACCAGTTGGGTAAGCGTCGTCTGGCTGTAGTATTGCAGCTGAATGTTGCAGTCAACAAGTCGGTTAAACGACGTCCAGTCAAAGGGCTACTAGCTGTGAGATTGATTTTAGCCATTAGGCTGCGACATCTACACGGTTACTCTGAATCGTTACGCCCGCCGTGGCACAATTTACTATATAAAATGACAAATGGCCCGTCGCTTTCGCGGCGGATTGAACTACTGCACTGGTTTCAATTTTACATTCAATTGTCAGTGTCTGAGTATGTGTAAAATAACTAACATAATAATAATAATAAAAATGTGGTCAATATAAAATACGAAATAATTTACAGAGTTCAAGAAATCGACCTAATCGCCTAGTTACTGTTTTCAAGTAAAATTATACATATAATAGTTTAAACGAAATTTTAAATAGTGTCTATTTGTTATTTCATTACTTTTTTTGTTATAATGAATCTAATGCTTCCTGCATGTGCATGACTCCAGCCAGCCGATACAAACACGCTGGAGATCATTCATCCCTTAATTATTTACCCTCAATGGGTTAGGTGTCGGCTCTGGCCGTATGTCTACAAAAATACAACACTAGCTAGTTGTGAGAACCTAACTCATCACTGTAGACATGTGTTTTATAATTTTGTGTATTATTTGTTTGGGTATTTATTGCAACTTGAGTAGGTAGCAAAAGTGAAATCTCCGGGGTCTGAGGTTAATTCACACAACTGCATTCTAGGTTGTTAAGGATTCATACCTTTCTGCGTTGTTCTTCACCAAATCCATCAGCTTAGAGGCCACAAGCAGGTGCTCACTCAACTGTTGTTGGGAATGTTTGTATTTCTCAAATATCTCCCTCGACATACCTTCCTTTGTCATTAAATCATTATGAAGGCTTGTTATGTTTGAGTCATACATTAATCTGCAGCGGCCAAACTCAGTGGTGCAAGACTGAAGATCTCTAAATAAATTAATTTTATCTTTTCTTAGACTCAGGTTTACTTTTCTTAATTTATGTTTTTTAAGTGATTTCTGAGTTCGTTTAATTAACTTATTAATTTTATTATACTTTTTTAATTTATTGTCAGATTTAAAGGGGCATATGTGTACAGTGTAATCACCAGTCAGATCAATTGTAACTGGCTCTGGTACCTCACAGTGTAACCTACTACCTACTAACTCATCAAACAATGTATGAGTGTGTGTATTTTGTTCTTTAAATTTCTTTATTTGCGAGGAAGAGATTATCCTATGGGCATCGCACAATTCAGACTCTAATTCGGCAATTCTGTTTAAGGCTGATAATTAGTGTGTATCACTACACTCCTGGAACGTAGAGATGGTGAACTGCAGCTGTTTGTGTTGGTCGAGTATGTCCATATACTGGACGTATAATTCAGCCAGTTCGTTCTTGAGGGATGTGTTCTAATCGATTATGTTCTTAACTTCGACTTCACTATCCTCTCGTTCTTGTAGTAGTAGTTGTTGTTGTTGTTTTATTATGCAATAAACTTCTGAATGCACGTAGAAATAAAGAACAAATTTGTATCACCGAGTGTATTCGGGAAGCGTCGTGATCGTTCGGGTAAATTCGTAATTCTGCACGTGAGTGGCAAGCGCGAGGCGAGCTGCATTATGATTATGAACTACCACACTGGGTATTAGTGAGTATGGCGTCAGACCCGGTCAATAGGGCCGTACTGTAAGTTCTGTCACAGACTATACAGTCGTCCAACGACGATGTCTAGACAGGGCAATCGTGCGGGGTGTGAAGGGCGAGACGCGGGTAGGCCGATCGCGAGCTGACAACAAAACGTTGTTAGTAGCTCGGCATATATTATTCAGGGCTAACGCGTGTTTGTTTTTACCGACTTCAAAAAACGAAGGAGGCACTATGTTTGAATAATTGTTTCTTTTTTATGTATGTTTGCCGTTGCATGAAATTTTCAATTTATCGTCATGGGTATCGTTTTCATGGTATTCGAGGGTAGTAAAACCGATCGATGGTGCTGACAAAATGTAAATGATGCCGGCTGCACGAAATTTTTAATTTATCGCCATGGATATCGTTTTCGAGGTTGGTAAAACCGTTGGTGCTGTCAAAATGTAAATCCAAGATGGCCGCTGCTCGAAATGTTTAATTTATCATCATGGGTATCGTTTTCATGGTTTTTGAGGGCGGTGAAAATGATGGCGCTGTCAGAATCCAAGATGGCTGCATGAACGTAACTACATTGTGTTTGGGTTTGTATAACTTGTATTGATTAGAACTTTGCACCTATGTGGATTATAAGTGGCAAAACGGGTCTATGTAGTGTTACACTGAAAATGACAACATAAAAAAAGTGCGTTAAAAACCCGACTTCTCAAAAAACCTAAAAACTAAAAACAAATAAAAAGTAAAAACTAAAAAGCAAAAAAATAACCATACACGAGATCAAAGGTCATGAATATGAACGGAATGAATAGTGACCGGGTTTCTGCTTACTGGTAAGCTCAAACTAGGTATTTATACCTGTACCAGTAAAGACGTGTCATCCCTAAAGTAGAAGTATTTACTTCTGAGTTTGAATAGTGCCAATCGTTACAGTGAGTGTAACGAATTCGTTAAGTCGTGACCACGAACAGACGATTTGCTATCATACGAGACTGTTCAACACACCGATCTTAAAAATTTTGTCGGTTTTGTATATTGCTTTGATATTTTCCATAAAAATACCTTAAAGAAAAAAACCAAAAACCTTTTTGTATCATGCTCCGGGTAATTCAACCGCTAATATAGTATATAGGGAAGCATTAACGTAATCAACTAGATACCACTATTACCGAATAAAAATATACTATAGTCAGGATTTTTATTGGCATAAAAAAAAATACTACACCACCTTCTTGAGTGGAGTTCATATTATATAGGCCACTGTTATCAAAACGATGTTGTTTTGTTATGCAAAAATTTATATACGACTAAAGATAGGTACTATCTTTCAAAATATTATATAAGACAAATAGCGGTGTCGCTATCATATTTTTTTAATATTACAGCCAAGAACTTGGCTAAACAGGTTGCTCCTATTGAGCAACTTTCAAATATTGACATTATTAATAATAATTCAATAAATATTGACATTTCTAATAATTTAAATTAAAAAGTAAGACAATAGAGGGAACCTCTTGCAAATCAAACAATAGTGTTATCAGTCTGGTTCACCAAAATATTCAAGGTTTTATGAGCAAGGAACTAGAAATAGAGTTATTTTTGAATTGTAATAATGTTGACATTTTGTGTTACTGAGCACTGGTTGAAATCTCATCAACTAATGTTCAATTTTGGTAATCACCAGATTGTTCAATTTTGCTGAACGAGCAGCAGGGAGAACGCTATACATGGTGGTTCACTAATATTAATAAATAACAAACTTAAATTTAAAGAACGCAAGGATATAGTTAGTTACTCTGTTGAACGGACTGTTGAAATAGCTTGTGTGGAATTAGAGCGGTTTATTGTTTTAAGTGTGAATCACCTTCTGGTTTGTATGACTATTTTGAAACAGTAATAGATGAAATATTAAATAAACTCAGTAGTTCAAATAAATTCATCATTACCTGTGGCGATTTTAATGTAAATTTGTTAGAGAATTCTAGTCTAAGCACTAAAATTGTAAGTTTATTTGCCTCATAACCTTACGAACTTATTTCTGGAGCCCACTAGGATAACTCCCACTAGTGCCACTTGCCTGGATAATATTTATACTGACATTGTACCAATTAAGAAACAAATTATATCATTGCTTGATTCAGTTCATTGCGGACAGTTAATTTCAATAACAAATCATGTAAATACAATGTCTAAACCATTTATCACTGCCAACCCAAAGACTGAAAGACGCATTTAAACCTTCAAATCTAAAGTCACTCAAAAATTACCTTTGTTGATGAATAAAAATCCTAATAATTTGTATGATGATTTTTTTAATATGTACCATACCGAGTTTAAATTTACCTTTACACCTAAAACTATACCAGTTAATAGCAATGTGTCTTTCAACGAATGGGCAACCACTGGCATCTATAAAAGTAGGAAACGTCTCTATGAGCTATATAGTGAGAGGACATTTATTAATACAATCGAATTTAATGTATATGTTAGGAAATAATTATTCTAAATTGTTTAAAAAGGTCTGCGCTATTGCAAAGTCGCGGTACTTGAACTCCAAAATAAAGAACAGTACCAATGTCCTCAGAGCGACCTGGTATTATTAACAGTGAGACGGGAAGGTCCAAAAAGAAAAGTAATGAAAATAGTCTTCTAATTGATAATAATGTAATAAAATCAGACGCAGAAATTGCAGCTGCATTTGAAAGTTTCTTTTCGGATATTCCTATATCTACGACTAAGTCATTGAATTCATCTGCCACTGTTGCAGAATCTTTACTGAAAGAAAACGTTATAGCTTGCAGCATAGGGTTCTCTTTTGAACACATAGATTGTACAGATATCGTCAAAACCTTCCATACCTTAAATAAGAAAAAGACTGCAGATTTGTGGGGTAATTCTGTGTACATCGCCAGCTCTGTTATAGCTATTATAGCACCTCTATTAGCTCTAATTTTTAATAATTGTATCGACCGCGGTGTGTTTCCTGATCTTATGAAAAATAGAAAATAACTCCGTTATTTAAATCAGGTAGTACTTCTGACCCCACTAACTTTAGACCTATTTCAGTACTACCTACATTTAGTAAAATGTTTGAAAAAAATATTCTAAATCTAATGCAAAGATTTTTTAATAGAAATAAATTGTTACATAGTAACCAGTTTGGTTTTACCAGGGGTCGTTCAACAACTGATGCCGGTGTTGAACTTCTTAATCACATATATGACGCGTGGGAGGACTCAAGCGATGCTTTGGGCATTTTTTGTGACTTATCCAAGGCGTTCGATTGTGTCCTTCATGATACATTGATCAGGAAGCTATCCCATTATGGAATAAGAGGTAAATCTCTGGATCTTCTTACCTCATACTTGAGTAACAGGATTCAGAGAATCGAAATAAACGGAAAAGTCTCCACCGGGTCTGTTGTCAGGATGGGGGTTCCGCAGGTGTCAATTCTCGGCTCATTTTTGTTTCTTATATACCTCTATATAAATGACTTACCTTACCTTGTAAGGGATAATCACGGGATAGTACTGTTTGCGGATGATACTTCGTTATTATTTAAACTTAAACGTAGATAATTAGTCAGTGATAATGTGAACAGTGCTCTCTCGGAGATAGTACGCTGGTATAATGCCAACAACCTATTACTAAATGGAACTAAAACTAAATGCATTACATTTACAACACCAAATGTTGGACGTGTAAAAACCAGCGTGCTCGTTAAGGGTGAGGAGTTGAGCCCTGTAGATTCTACTGTCTTTTTAGGTAAAACCCTAGACGCTAAGCTCCAGTGGGCTCCACATATAAATAAGTTATCGAAAAGGCTCAGTTCTGGAGCATATGCCGTTAAAAAAAATAGAAATCTAACCGATGTAGATACAGCGCGATTAGTATACTTTAGTTATTTTCATAGTGTCATGTCATATGGTATTCTCTTATGGGGGAATGCTGCTGACATTCAATCTATCTTTGTTCTGCAGAAGAGGGTCATTCGATCAATTTATAATCTTAGTCCGA
This sequence comes from Spodoptera picta, assembly GCA_038387885.1. Lineage (NCBI taxonomy): Eukaryota > Metazoa > Arthropoda > Insecta > Lepidoptera > Noctuidae > Spodoptera > Spodoptera picta. The sequence continues at coordinate 143,376 of JAZHFQ010000284.1, forward strand.
GGTACTCTCTCAGGGAACTATTTAAAGAAATTAATATAATGACTGTTGCCTCTCACTACATTTATGAAAATGTAGTATATGCTCATAAAAACAAAAGTTTATTTAAAAAGCATAGTGATATACATAATATAAACACGAGAAATCAAGACAAATATGTTATTCCCACTCAAAGTCAAAGTCAAAGTCAAAGTCAAAATCATTTATTTCAATTAGGCCAGAATGGCACTTTTGAACGTCAAAATAAAATTAATATTAAAAGTGAAGCTATTTGCTCATTCCAAGGTGTAGATTCCTATGGAGAAGAACGAGCAAGAAACTCCAGAGGTTACTTTTTTTCAATCAGGTTCACAATACAATTTACTAGTTACATAGTTTTGCTGTTTGGATTGTGCGAGAACAATGTAACACCAAAATCCAGTCAAAGTGATCAAGAAAGAAAATAACCTTAAGAACAATAATACAGTCTGGAGCTGACCAGTCCCAGTTGACGGCGCCCGTTCACGAACATGACACGTACACCAGCACCGCCCAACTCAACCATATTGTAGGGAATCGAGCGATCCACTGCACGCGCCACCGCCAATGAGACCTTTGAGTGAGCATGACAACTCCAAGCTGACACAAATGACTTCTATTAATCTAATTTAATATTAAGTTAATTACAGGGCTCTCACATTTACATTGGTTATATAATTTAAAAAATATATACAATTTAGCAATATAGCTGTATTATCTACGATTTCATTAAAACAACAGTGTTTTTAGTTATCCTGTGGAGCCGGACTAGCCTGCATCCAAGCATTTTTATCCTCTATATATTCATTAAGTTTGTAATATGCTTGTCTACATAAAGTTTTCTTTATACATAATTTAAATTTGGATTCATTTAGTTGTTGTACATCGCCTGGTATCTTATTATAACATTTAACACAGAATCCAATGAACGATTTACTTACTTTCGCTAATCTCGAAATTGGCTGACTTAATCTATTCCCATGTCTAGTTTGATAGTGGTGTCTGTCAGCCACTTTACCAAATAACTGTAGGTTTTTCCTAACATACATGATGTTTTCATAGATAAATTGACATGGAACGGTCATAATGTTGATCTCCTTAAACCTTTCTCTGAGAGATTCGCGACGACCTAGATTGTAGATAGCTCTGACGGCGCGCTTTTGTAAGATAAAAATAGATTCAATGTCAGCAGCGTGTCCCCACAGCAAAATGCCATACGACATAATGCTATGAAAGTAACTGAAATACACCAGTCTTGCCGTGTCAATGTCAGTTAACTGTCGTATCTTCCAGACAGCATAAGCTGCAGAGCTCAATCGTCCCGCTAATGATATAATGTGAGGACCCCATTGCAATTTGTCGTCTACAGTAATTCCCAGGAAAGTTGTCTCTTTTACAAACTCTAATTTCTCACCATTCAATAATATGTCACATTCGTTGCTTTTAACATTTGGCAAAACAAATCTAATACATTTTGTCTTTTTATTGTTTAGTACTAAGTTATTTAATGTAAACCAATTTTGAACTTGCATTAGGGCATTATTTACGTCGTCATAACTATTTGTGCGTCTATTAATTTTAAAAACTAATGAAGTGTCATCAGCAAATAATACCATCTGCGGTTCATTTTTAAATAAATGGGGCAAGTCATTTATGTACGCTAAAAATAAGAATGGACCTAGTATCGAGCCCTGCGGTACACCCATAGATATGCTAGCACCCTGTGAATTTACTTTATTTACTTGTACTTTAAGTTGCCTATCCTGAAGGTATGATTTCAACAGATTTAGCGACGTCCCCCGAATGCCATAGTGTTTCAGCTTCAGCAATAGCGTCTCATGTTCAACACAGTCGAATGCCTTCGATAGATCACAAAATATGCCGATGGCATCCCGTGCTTCTTCCCAAGAGGCGAACACCCGCTTAATTAGAGCTACTCCCGCGTCAGTAGTGCAGCGACCTTTGGTGAATCCGTATTGTTGATCATGAAAGATAGAATTCATGTTAAAGTGACGCAACATCTGAGAAAGCATCAGCCTTTCAAACACTTTGCTGAGCGCTGGTAAAATAGAGACCGGCCTATAGTTATTGGGTTCTGCACTATCACCGGATTTAAACAATGGAACTACTTTACTATGTTTCATTAAATCCGGGAAAACTCCGTGATCTACACTTTTATTAAAAATGAAAGCTAAATGAGGCGCTATAGTCTCTATAAAAGACCTACACACCCTAACAGACATTCCCCAGAGATCCTCAGTAGACTTAACTTTGATCTCTTTGAACGCTTTAATTACTGCTTGGGGGTTTGTGTATTGAAATCGAAACTCAGAAAGGCACTCCTTGATATTACTTTTAAGAAGTTCGACGGAAAGAGTCGGAGATGATTTCAATGCTTCCGTAGTTTTTATCGGAATATTTTTAAAGAAACTTTCAAATTCCTGGGCAACTTTCAAATTTGAATTGATGTGTCCATTCGCAGTAATTAGATTAAATTCAGCATTACGGGATTTATTTCTACCTGTCTCGTTATTAATTATATTCCAGGTAGTTTTTATTTTATTTTCTGCAGTCTTAATTTTATTAGTAATGTAAAGTGCTTTAGCCTGCTTGCAAACTAATTTAAACGTTTTCGAATATTTGGAGACATAAATGTGAAAAGCCTCACTATGATTAAATGGTTTCATACCGTAAAGCTCAAATAACCTTTCCCTACTTATGCGTATACCTGGTGTAGCCCAGTCACAGAATACCAACTTACATTTAATGTTTTTGCGTTTTACAGGGAATAATTTATCAAATTGAGTTTTAATAATTGACAATAGGTTGGCGTAAATCTCACTCGGGTGTTCACTATCACGCATTTGACCGCATAAATCATTTTTTAAATTATGATTTAATGACTCAATTTTTTTATTTGAGATCTGTCTAAACATAATTTCACTTTTTTGAACAGTTGTGATGGTGTTAAAGGTGACTGTCAGCCCACTGTGATCAGATGATAATTTATTAACAACATCTTTATGTAAATAATCACAGTTACAAAAAATATTATCTATACATGTTGCCGTGGTGGATGTTACACGGGTGGGCTCAAGGAAAACATTAGATAAATCAAAAGATTTGAAGAGACTTAATAAGTTAGTACAAATAGAGTTATTTTCCAAGAAATCAACATTAAAATCGCCACATATTATGGTACATTTACTACTAGAACACGTTTTGTGCAGTACATCTTCCATTACGGAGCTAAAACTATTAAAATTTTGTAACATAGGAGGTCTATAAACACAGACTACAATATGCTTATCCAGCTCAACACAGGACAACTCTATTGTGTGCTCTATTGACAATAATGTAATATCTTGTCTTTCTTTATATTTCACTGAATTGTTAACTAAAATTAGGCTACCACCATGTATCATTGTTTGACGGCTAAAATAGTTTCCAACACAATAATTTTTAAAATTTATAGATTCTACTTGATAATCCTTCAGCCAATGTTCAGTAATACAAACAATATCATAATTAAATTTTTCTAAAAATAATTCAATTTCTAGAGATTTTGATGAAAAGCCCTGCATATTTTGATTAAACAATGTTAACAACTTTTCTTGTTTTTTCTTCTTATGTACTACTTTCATAGATTTAGACTTAAATATATTGCCAGAAGATACCTTTACAATGCATGGAACATTTGTAGTATTTAATTGTTTATCCTCTGTTGTCTCATTATTCAGTTTAAAAAGTTATCCAGAGTACCCACATTTGTCATCAAATCATGAGTCTCTTTCGTACTATCATAATAAGTACAGCTAATCTCTATATTATTAGATTGTCTACATAATATAGATCCGTCACTTAAACTATTATAAACTAAATTAATACTATTTGCTAGCAAACTAGCAAGTAAAACTTTACATTTTCTAGGAATAAACATGTATTCCTTGGTCAAATTAAAACCACTAACAAATTTGTTAGTGTCAAAAAATAATAATTTGTCTTTATGACAACATGTCAGCATAAATATTACACTACTAGACTAAAGAAAATAAGTGGTTCATTTAGATGTCAGAGTATACGCTTTTACAATAAAATTCCCAGCCATATCCAAAAATTGAGTCTAAATGTAAAAAATATGAGAATAAATGTAAAAATGTCATTAAAGATAAATTTTATAGTAAAGCTTATTATAAAATAAAAGACTACGTAGATGATAGTCTGGCTTGGGAATAAGCTGCTGTAACGTCCACACAGGTCATGTTGACATGTTTGTAACATATAGTTACATTTCTTTTTTTATATGCAATTTGACATTATTGTTTTATTGTGACATTGTTTTTCATATGTTGTTCTAACTTGGCATTTACTTTTTATTTCACAATTGTTAGTGCTAGGACCGTGCAAGACTTTGCCTCACCATTTCTTTTCTAATTACCCATTTCTGACAGTTTGAGTATTTGTGCGTCCCACGCAAATGTTCTTTAGGTTGGTATTGTTCGTCGAATCAGTCAGCCTCACCTGTTAATTGAGCTGACTGTAAGCCGACACATGCCTACTGCCTTCAGAACGGGTCCGCTCAAACTGTTGTGGTTCTTTCCTCATAAGGCCACTACAGAAAGAACTGGCACGGTTCTCACACATAATCTGTTATACATATTGTCTGGACTTTAAAAGAGACAGACCTCTGAGTTTGTTTCGGCATTTCTTCTCAGAGTAGTCAGTTAGGAAATGTCGACCTCATCGTTCGCTTGATAAAATTGACGTGTAAAAGTGCTGCCTTGTAGCCTATTTGCAGAAATAAATTCACTTGTTTCACTTGTTTTGTTTTCGACAACCAGGCCAACGAAGTCGCGGGCACAGCTAGTTCTAAATAATTAACAGAGTTCAAGAAATCGATCAAATCGCCCAGTTACTGATTTTAAGTAAAATTTCACCAAAATGTATTCATATACATATCATGATTAAAGGTATTTAGGATTGCTTTTATGTTTTGTTCTCATAAATCCAAAGATGTTCATCGAATATCTGCGTGACCCGTGAGAACTTCGCTCTGTTAGTGGTTCTGATGTAGCATGTTGCTGAAAATGATGATTTCGCAATTAATATCATAGGCACAAGATGCATTAAAAAAACGATCGTAACCAAACTGCTACGCCAACCTCTTACATCTGCTACGGCGTAGCACTTGTGCTACGGCGCACCGTTGTACTTTACTGATGTTCATATTGTTGTTTCATCATTTTATACTTGTTACTGTTGAAACCATTTTCAGATCGCGTGTATCTTAATTAAAATTAGGTTTTACTAACTTATTTGACTGCCTCGTTGGCCGAATGGTTGCAGGTGCGACTGCCAAGGAAGGGGTCTCGGATTCGATTCCCGGGCCGGACAAAGTAATACTCTGGTTTTAAAAATTTGTCAGTAGTAGAACGGAGGCAGGAATCGTGCTCGGTATATGGCAATAGACCCCTTTTTACACAGAACGCATCACATAAATAGTAAAAAGGTATCATATTGTACAGTGGCATAATGTGCATCTATGCCAACCCCTTTAGGGATGTCGCGGAGAACCTAACGGGTTACCGGGGTCCAGCTCGACGGGCAGCAGATGGAACGGGGTGGTTTTTAGTCAGTAAGAGTCTAACACTCCCTCCCGCCTCACTCAGGCGGGAGCAGCCATTCGATGATTTTCCCCCCCTTAAGGCTTTGGCTGCCAACAAATAATTGTTGAAGGCAAATCCTCCGCTAATGTCGGTCACCGGTGACTGCCATGGCGTTTAACGTAAAAAAACACTTTTGGGATAAAAAGCGTGATTTTATGTTATGTTATATTTTACTAAATCACTTTTTTAACTTATTTGTATATAATGTTACAAATCATTTTATTCCTATCGAATTAGGGTTAAATAAGACCTAATTTAACCTACAGATATAGTTGCGTCTATGTAAAACTTCTATATCTGTAAAACTACATACCTGAAAGAGTTATTATTTTAAAGAGGTGAAAGTAGATTTGGTTTCATTTTACATTCAATTCTTTTGATTGTATTTGCGATGGTATTTGGTACACCAAATCTTAAGATAAAATTATCAACTAGAGCTTTTGCTATACTTACCGTTTCCTTTGTTTTTAGAGGATACGCCTCTACAAACTTAGTTAACTCGCACTGCAGGCTTCATATATAACGATTACCTTCAGAATCTTTTTCTAAAGGGCCTACAATATCGAGAAAGATGTTTTCAAAAGCATATGAAGCAGTTGTAGTTATCTCCATTGGCGCCTTGATATATCTACAATGCTTCATTTTCTGACACTTTGCGCATTTAGTCACAAATTCCTTAACATCTTTATCTAGTCCTGGCCAGTAAAATTTTCTTTTAATGTTATTGGTCATCCTACGTACACCAGCATGTCCTGCAGTGGGTAGTAGATGAAAGTCATGTAAAATATAATTTCTTTCTTCTTTATGCTCAATTCTTTTAACACCTTTTAATACATACATTTGGGGACCGGTCCATTCCTTATTACTTTTTATTTCTTTTAATATATCCTTAATGAAACTTTCGTGTTCCTTAACTTTTATTATGCATAATTCTTTTATCTTCATATTTGTGCAAAATTCTCCTAACTTAGTCACAAATTCGACTCGCGTAAAATGTGCCTTGAAGTTAAGATTAATAAACAACGTTTTTCTACATCGACTATAAACAAAACATTCCTTTTCTACATCTATATTATTTTGGCTTCTTAATTTATTTAATTCGTCATTTTGTATAAAAGTAAATTACACGCAATCACTTGGTGCTCTTAGTACCTCAACTACATGTGGTTGATCAGGCCACGATTCGTCGGGTCTATTAACAACAGGTGAAGGTAGGTCTTGTTTGTCTAAATCTAAACGCCTTTTCTGCGCTCTTGTCATAATTAACATTATTTCTTCATGCATTTGCTTTAAGTTATCTGATGTTATATTTATCCTAGACAAACACTGTTCTCCTTTCCTTTTACATATAATATTTTAAACTGATATTCTTCTAGAGCTAATCTGAATTTGGTTAATCTACTTGATGGATCTTTCATTGAAAATAAATATATTAGAGGCCTATGGTCTGTCATAATTGTGAATGTTTTACCGTATACGTAAGGTCTAAAGTACTTCACAGCCCACACAATAGCTACTAATTCTTTCTGGATTGTTGGATAGTTTAGTTCAGCTTTATTAAGTGGTCTGCTAGCATATGCTACTGGTTTCATGTTTTTATTGCACAGAACTGCTCCAACGGCTGTACCCGAAGCATCTGTTTGAATGACAAATTCATTATCTTCAGAAAAATCTGGAAATTCTAAAACTGGTGGCGTCGTCAAAGCAATTTTTAATGTGTTGAATGCATTTTGACACGCATCAGTCCACTTAAATGGTTCATATTTTCTGGTTAATTTATTTAATGGATAAGTTATTTCCGCAAAGTTTTTAATAAATTTTCTATAGTAATTACAAAAAGCTACAAATCTTTTTATTTCGTCCGTATTAGTTGGTATGGGATAATTTTTTAGTACTTCAACTTTTGCTGGATCGGGTAAAACGCTATTTTGAGTTACTAAACGACCTAAGTAGAGAATTTCTTTACGCAAAAAGTTGCATTTTTCTGGATTCAATTTTAAATTAATTTTTCGCAATCTTTCTAAAACATCTATCAGGTTTTTATTATGTATATCTAAATTCCTACCGAAAACCACCAAATCATCTAAATATATAAAACATCTGTCAAATGTTAAACCAGACATAGCTACTGACATGACTCTGCTGAAAGCACTTGGACTTGTTTTGAGTCCCATGGGCAATCTTTTCATTTGGTACTGCCCTGTGTCAGTTGTAAACGCAGTATACTCCCTACTATTTTTGTCTAAAGCTACTTGGTAATATCCTTGATTTAAATCTAAATGTGAAAAACAAACTGATCCAGAAAGTGAGTCTAAAATTTCGGAAATGTTGGGTAATGGAAATTTGTCATCTACAATGCTATCATTGAGTTTACGGTAATCGACTACAAGTCGCCATTTCTTATCATTTCCGTACCAATTTTTCTTCGGTACCAATAAGATGGGACTCGACCACTCGCTTTTCGCTTCTTCTATTATATCATTATCAATCATTTTTTCTATCTGCTTTTTCACTTCGCTTTTCAAAGAATGTGGTAGGCGATATTGCTTTACATAAACCGGACTAGTGTTAGGTTTTAAGGTTATTGATTGCTCATAAACGTTAGTTGTAGTTAGCTTATCGCCAGCTAAAAAGAAAACATCCGAATATTTAGAACATAACTCTTCAATTGATTTTCGTTCCTCTAAGTTTAAATGATTTAATTTTAAAATGTTTAATAAAGTTTTAGCCCTCTCTAAACTGTTGCTTTTAGATTTAAAATCGCATAAATCATAGTCTTGAATTGAGTGAATTTCAGGTTGAAACATCGATAAAGTGACATCATGTTCATTGGTATTTAGAATTTTTACAGGTAACCTATTATTTTTAATTTTACCAATACATCCTGCAAGAAAAACATTTTCCGCCAATTGCATACTATGTATAACACAGTCGTCATTTAAGTTATTATTGACAATTAAATAGTGTATTGATTCACTTCGAGCCGGGATATGTAACACTTCGTCAAAATAATCGATAGTATCACGAAGTATCAGGGAATATTCCATTCCATTTTTAGATAGAGTCATGATGTTATTCTCTAAGTTGATATTTGATGCATAGCGACACAGAAAATCTAAACCGAGAATGCCATCAGCCTTAATCGGTATGTTATCAAAAACTTGTAGCTTGATATTAAAATCAACACGTTGTTGCTCATCACGATGAGTCAGATTGAGCTTAATAAATCCAGTTGCTTGAATTTGACCACCAATACCATTTATGATAGTATCATTTTCAATTATGGAACTGTTACTAGGCAATGCGATTCTCTTTATTATGGATAAGGATGCTCCTGTATCTATCAACCAAAAGTATTTTTTATTACCTAAATATAAGACTAAGAATTTTCCTTTGCCTGTTAACGTCAAAATGTTATGTTTCAGATCGAAAAAACTGCATTTGATCGTTGTTTGAAGTCTCAGCTTCAGAAGTACTAGGTTGATCAGTACAAAACACGCGATGATTATTGCCACTACCACGAGTTTTGTAACTCGATGGTTTCTCGCTTGAAACACGATAATTATGTCCTCGATTAAATGAACCTCTGGTTCTACCACGAGAAGGATAAAAAGATCTTCCACGTGAATATCCTCTGGTATAATTATTACCAACTTTACTTTGATGATCCCCTGGATGATAATACCCTCGTTATCCACGTGACTGATGATTATAAAATTGCCATTGGCGAGAATTATAAGCATGCGACTTACCTCTACCCCCACGCGAAAACTGCATGACATCACCGCTTTCCTGAGTCGATGACGCTGTTAACTCTTCATCCTTGGCCGCCTGGATCGCGTCCTTTAAGTTATCGTAGTTACGCGCAGCAATATTGTACTGAGTCGGGAGTCACTCAACCCATCCGCGAATCGTTTAATAGCAATTCTTTCATTTAAGGGTTTTAGTACAGCATAATCCTGTGGGTTACCATTTGCCTGCGATATTGTCAGATTTGTGAATAATTTTTCAATTTCTGTTCCGTACTGGTCAATTGTACGCCAGCCTTGGGTAGTATTTTGTAACCGCGATTGTATTGCAGTAAATGATTTCTTAGGTAAAAGGGTGGAACGTAAATCTCTGACAAGATCGTTTGCAGATGTATAACTATTGGACATTCGTAATTTAGCATTTTCCGTCAGCCTACTCTTCAAAACAAATGTTATAAGTAACTTTTTCCCTGCTTCTGATAACATGTCTGCATACATTTCTATGGAATCAATGGTACCCTTGATGTTATTCTCATTATTACTGCTCATCACAGGAATCAAGTTACACGCTGTTTTTAAATCAAACTCCATGATTATATCTATATTTGGGATTGTGTTACAAAAATCACTCTCACTACTAGTACTACTACTACTATCTTTCCTACTTTCAGTACATAATTCAGTAATTTGCAAATAACATGCCTTTATTTTGTCCCTTAATAAAGTTATACGTGTCAATATTTGAGGTTTTATTCCTTCCTTATTAGACAAGAATTGAATTATTTTCTCACTTCTCTTAAATATAGTTTCTGTTTCTAACAATTTATTTTTTATAACATTACCTTTAAATCTTGATTGTCCTTTTTTAATTAAATATTTCTTAATAATCGTAAGGCTATCTAAGCATTAAAGTAACTCATCTTCCATTCCTATTAAAATAATCTAATATTATTAAAATACATACCAAATCCTCATGGTGAGTTACCGTAGTAGGGGTCACAGGACGTAACTTGATATAGGAGTGCAATCGCGCACCATACAAAGAAAGATAACGCAAACAATGTATTATATCATAATTTTTTAATGCTAATTTTAATTTTTAGTTTAGAGTCATTAATAAAGTTCATTATTTACTTTTTATTTATATTATGTCGCACTCTATCTACCACGGTCGGTCGCACTTTTGCATTTTAAAACAATAGAACCCGCACTAAACAAAACACTTCATTTTCTTCTACTTCATCGGTATATTGACTTCTTGCTCGTCTCCTCGATTACCTCTAGGACGGTTAAATGATCGTCGAAGGTTATTTTGTAAAATCTGCGTCCGGATCCATGAGTGGTGACATTTCATGTATTGCTTGTAGATGAAATATATAGCGCCAAGACCCAAAATTGTACAAATTATCAGTAAGACAATGCTTATCGTTGACATGTGCAGCTTAATTTCTTCAACATGGGCAGAATTTGAACCCGCAGCATTTTGGTTCAGGAAAAATGTCTCCTTTTCCACGTTTGAACGACACATTATTTTCCACTGGTTTTGTCTTAATTGTTTCGCCGATAATAATTGCTCAGTCCGATAGCGTTATTCTACACCGAGAGTGACACTGCACCGCGCTCTCCAACTATGGCAAGGGTCGCCATGAAGGGAGTATGTTTTAATGAAACGTCTGTTCCCGATCGATTACCTTTTATTACTACTCATACAAATGCATACATTACATTATATAACATAGATCTTACATAGACACTACACCTCATATTAATACTTAACTCGAAAAAAGTGGTTTATCAAATAATATCTCTTTGCCAAGTATATTTATAAAAAAACTGGTTGCAAACAAATGAAAACACCTTTGTCTTAACAAGGCTTTGAAACATTAATGATTATTATTATAGGAGTCATTATTATACATTTATAAAGAATAGGTCGGCTTATAAAATACGAGCATTCCCAAATGGGTTTCAAGTAGTATTTATTGTTTTTTACAAAGGCGGAACCACTGAGACGGCATAACCAAATTCTTTGAGGCTGTCTACACTATGGGCTACTGATGATAATGTTTATTCAGTAAAACTCTTATTTGCTTTACTTAATTTAAGTAATGCCTTATTTAATTGACTTGTAAAATAAACTTTATTATCGCAATGTCTAGCCCAATCACGGTAAGTACTTCCACAAACTAGGCTCTGGGACTTTAGATGATAATAGTCATTAATTAAGATTATGTAAAAAAAAAACGGCGCCGTCATCAAATTCTCAACAGCAATCTTGCTACTTAATCTTACTCTGTTAAAACTATAAAATTATTTATGAGAGAACACATTTAGCGATTATTAAAATTACATGCATTTGGAGTCTCTCTTATATTTACGAATTGCCTCAAATAAACTATAACAATATAACTTTATTATAGAGTAATTTTGGACCATAGACACACTATCTTATTTAGCAATTGTATATTGTATATCAGGGGGCCTAGAATTGAGTAAAAAATTTCTAATATGATTGATTTCGCGGTGTTATTACGGCGGACATCGCTTATATGAGGTGCGCTAAATGTAAGCAGTATTATGATTTTCTATGTGCTAATTTTACTGCTGAGATATTTACTACGTTATCATTGGAGTTCAAGAAAGCTTGGACGTGCTTTGAATGTCGCAGTAAAATGCCAAAGAATGACAATTCGCAAACACCTGTACGCCAACACTTGAGTCATGATATGAGCATCGTTAGTGACTGCCCGGAGGTACAAATGAGCACTCCTGACAATATCACGGTTCGCACTGGGAAGTCCTATGCGCAATCGGTCGGGCAGCGTGTATATAATAGCCCGCAAGACAACGTCGCTGCTTCTTCTTTAATGTAGGGAATTGGAGAATTACAAAAGGAGTTTGAAGCACGCCTAACCAACAATATCTGTCGACTGCTTACTGAACAATTCAATTGTTTTAGAACCGATGTCCTTGGCAGAATCAGTCAGTTAAGTCGCCAAGTTGATGAATTAAAAATACAAATTGAAGCCATTACTCAAAATAACCGCGTAACAATGCAGGATACTGTTCCCGGTAATGGGGAGGTACAAAATTCTTCAAAAATTGGTATCAAAGTTCAGACTCCCCCACAGAAGAAGAAAAATCTACAAAGACTAATACACCACGGTCTTCCACGATTCCACCTCCTGCTCCAACTTCCGGGATTGAGATTGTGAACCGGGACACTTATGTAAAAAGTCAAGCTGTAGTAAACAACCAGGATGAGTGGGTTGAAGTGGGACGGAAGCAAGCTCGCGCCACGCTGCTCGGCGTGCTCCGCGGTACGGCAGCGCCAGGTACTACTTCGCTGCGAGCGTCCGAGAGAAGGAGGTACCTGCACCTTTACTACCTCTATGTGCAAGAAGGCACTACAGTGGAGCAGGTGCGTGCTCACCTTCACTCAATTTGCGGAAGCGACGTTTGCACTGTGGAGGAACTAAAGTCCCGTGGACGTTATTCATCTTTTAAATTGGGAGTCCCATCAAAGTGCGCTGATAGTGTTATGTCACCGAGTAACTGGGCTGAAGATATTTGTGTGAAACCATGGCGACAGAACTTTCGTGCCAAAAATGCAGCAGAAAACAGTACGTAATCTTGTTATATACTACCAAAATGTGCGGGGGTTGCGTAGTAAAACCAATATTTTTATAAAAAATATGACACAATGTAACTTTGACCTTGTAGCTTTGACTGAAACTTTTTTAAATAGTTCCAAATGTAATGGTGAACTGTTTCCATCGCACTATGTGGTAGTGCGCAAAGACCGTTTGGGTGACTCCGGATAGGGAGGAGTGCTCTTGGCTGTGCGAGACTGCTTCTCAGTGCGTGAAATAACGAATATTGACGGCCTCACACCTGACATGGAATTAATATTTGCTGTTATTGGTGTGAAGCACCGTAAACTTCTTTGTTGTGTGGTTTATTTACCGCCTAATTATAATGACGATCAATATCTTCGTGTCCTGACCTGAATAGAAAATGCTGTTTCGACATACCTATGCTGGCCTCAATTTTTTAATCTTAGGTGATTTTAATTTAAACTCGTGTACTTTTAATATTTAGACAATTTTTAATTCATTTTGTGACTTTTGTGGACTGCAACAGTTCAATAATGTGTGTAACAATCGTGGTGGCATGTTGGATCTCGTCTTGGGCGATCATAGCCTCGATCAGATATTAGTGTGCGCAGGAACTGAACCTCTAGTGCCTATTGATGAGTACCACCCTCCTATTGAAGTGATAATCAAATTTCCTTGCGCTGGTATGGCAATGCCAGTACCGTTTTCATCGCTCGCCCCGCGCTCTAGGTCCAGTCCGGACTGGAACTGGCGCAAAGCGGACATACAGGGCCTGTACGCGGCTTTACAAGACTTGGATTGGTCGGAGCCGGTTGTATTGAGTGACATTGACATTGCAGTTGATCTTTTCTATACTAATCTTTATAATTGTATTAGTCTTTATGTCCCAGGTAAAACCCATCGTACGAAAAATTATAAGTATGTGTATCCGAAATGGTATAACGCTGATATAATACACAATATACGTCAAAAGTATTATCATTTAAAACGATATAAGGCTGGCGGTAATATGTTTAATAAAGAATTATTTAAATATTATAGATGGCACGTAAAAAATTTGATTGACAATGCATATAAGCAGCACTTACATTTGACACAACGTAAAATTGCTGACGACCCGGCTAAGTTCTGGGAATTTATCAAAGATAGGAAGAATGACAGGCGCTCTGTGGACGTTTATTCGTATGGGAAGGATGAAGTGATGGGCCAGGCCGCTGCTGACGCCTTTGCGGAATATTTTAGTTCGGTGTTTCAAAGTGAGGTGCCATCGTTGAACCCACTGGACGCTTCACTAGCAGCAAGCATTCATGCTGATGCCACTTTGATTTCTGTCAGTACATTTGACGAGTCTGAACTGAGGTTGGCAGCAAGACGGTTGAAACCAAAATCGTCTGGGGGTCCCGATGGCATTCCGGTTTGCATAAAGATTGCATAAAGATTGCATATCCATTCTTAAAGTCCCAATCCTGTATCTCTTTAACTTGTCGCTTGCACGCTCAACTTATCCAGAGTTCTGGAAATTGTCTAGAGTAACTCCTGTGCCCAAGGTTGACGCAAATAATGATGTCACATCGTTTAGGCCACTTGCAGTATTGTCAGTTTTTGCAAAAATATTTGAGATACTGTTGTGTTCACGCATCAATAAACAAGTGAAAAATCTCCTACATGATAGCCAGCACGGATTTAGAAACGCTCGTTCAACAACCACAAATCTTGTGGCTCACGTAGACTACATTTATGCTGAAATGGATGCGGGTAGGCAGGTGGATACCGCCTATTTTGATTTTAAAAAGGCTTTTGACTTGGTTGACAATGACATCCTGTTGTATAAGTTGGCGGTAATGGGCTTTTCTCCAGGGCTGCTTGAGTTTTTCTCAAGTTACCTCTGTAATCGGCGCCAATTCGTTAAGGTTAGACATTTTGAATCTAATGATTATTACACTCGATCCGGAGTGAGCCAGGGTAGCACCTTAGGGCCCTTACTTTTCCTGATTTTTATCAAGTACCTTCCTCAGCGTGTTGGTCTTTCCAAATGTCTGCTGTTTGCCGTCATCAGCAAACAGCAGACATCAGGTCATCCTCAAGCTTAGTCTGGGTGTAGGGACATCAACAGATTGCGAAGCTCTGCAAAGGGACATAGACGCGGTAGGAGACTGGAGCAGCGAAAACCGTCTTCCATTTAATATCGATAAATGCAAAATAATCTCCTTCTCGCGTAAACGCCAGCTGATTAATACACCTTATACTTTATTCGACGCTGCCCTTCAAAGGGTAACAGATATTCGTGACTTGGGTCTTCGGTTGGACTCTGGACTTGACTTCCGTGACCATGTGACGGCAATATGTAAGGTGGCAAACAAAATGCTTGGATTTGTCATGCGTACGTCATCTGAGTTTGATAATTTAGGTGTTACTGCTACTATTCTCTATAATGCCTACATACGTGCCAAACTTGAGTATGGTGCCATAGTCTGAGCTCCATCTGAGGAGAAATACAATATTATGCTTGAAAGGGTACAACGTAAATTCGCACGATGGTTATATAAGAAAAGGTATGGCTACTATCCTTACTTATACCCTTCTTCATTTGTAGCTGGTATGGTTGATCTGGAGACTCTCAAGTTCAGGAGGGTGTTGCAAACAATATTGCACTATCTGTCAATAATGCACCACAAAGTAGACAACCCTGTAGTACTAGACATGGTGAGATTACTTGTTCCCAAACGACTGGCGTGGAATGAGCAAGGGACAGTTGCGCCGAGGCGTCGGCCTCGCCTTTTGTGGTCGCCTCAAACGCGCACCAACTATGCGTCACAAGCATCTACTGTTCGCGCATTGGGCCTTGTTGGGGATATGATCGCTCATGACAATGATATCGATATATTTGCTGACCACTTTAAAAAACTATGTTCTAAAACATAAAACATTTGTCAATAAATTATTTAACGCTATTCAATAATGATGACCTTTTGACCTAAATGTCACCTAAATGTGTGATTTGATATTCGTAAATATGATTTGTTACTTCTTAATTATTAAGGCTCTTCGCAGTTATTTCTATTGTAGAGATATTGACATATTGATTCTTTTTATTTGTAGATTTAATTAAATACAATATCCTAGATTTTATAAATTTGGACATGTACTACAAATATTTGACATTTATTAATTTGACATTATTTATTTGTATTGTATTCTATTTTTATTATTTTTATTTGGTACCCACTGTAAGCCAGTAAGTGCATTTAAAAAAATAATAATAAATAAAAAATAATAATAATTCGATGGACTGTAGGACAATCATCTAATCAGGACATCATTTATTTCTTCTGATTAAAAATTAATGACATTGACGTGTTTGGTAATTTTAAATTACGTATTTGGATTTTATTAAATTAAAACAAAGAAATGACTTGTAGGCAATGCTATTTCGAAGTTTAATCTCGTCAAACTGCGTATGTGTCGAGCCAATAAATAAAAAATGTAAAATTTATTAAATATTTTTATTTAGGAGTCGGGAGCCTTCAGAACGATGTCTTCTGCCGGGAGTCTTCAATGTCCTATTTGATCAAGAGCATCGTAGATTTCCTCCAAGTCGTCTTGAGCTGAATAGAAAAAAATACAATAACAGATAAGTTGTATGTTGCAAATGCAATCAAAATATGACTAGCACCACACAGAAACGCCGCACAAATACGAATCTAATACTCACGCAATAATGAACTTAAATCTAGTTGCGGTGGTAGGTGCAATGTTGGTGGTGATCGGGGCTCCTGCTCTACTACTAAAAAATTCAAAACCGGTTAATTGTGTGTTACAAGTGCGACCAAACTAAACATAGTTCCTCCAATCAAATTTAATACTTACAAGAAAGATCTGGAAAATCTGCCTCTGTGGGCAATATTGATGGAGACGCAGTCTCGGCGGGCTCCTGCTCTGCTACTGAAAATTCAACACCAGTTAATCGTGTGTTACAAACGCGACCAAAATAAACATAGTTGCTCCAATACAAATTTAATACTTACAGAAAAGATCTTCAAATGACACATCCTCAAGCGATGGTAAGGCCATGGCATGGCAGGATGGCAATGTTGTTTGACACTGCGTATCGGGCTCCTGCTCTGCTACTAAAAATTCAACACCAGTTAATCGGGTGTTACAAACGCGACCAAAATAAACATAGGTGCTCCAATACAAATTTAATACTTACAGAAAAGATCTTCAAATGACACATCCTCAAGCGATGGTAAGGCCATGGCATGGCAGGATGGCAATGTTGTTTGACACTGCGTATCGGGCTCCTGCTCTGCTACTAAAAATTCAACACCAGTTAATCGGGTGTTACAAACGCGACCAAAATAAACATAGGTGCTCCAATACAAATTTAATACTTACAGAAAAGATCTTCAAATGACACATCCTCAAGCGATGGTAAGGCCATGGCATGGCAGGATGGCAATGTTGTTTGACACTGCGTATCGGGCTCCTGCTCTGCTACTAAAAATTCAACACCAGTTAATCGGGTGTTACAAACGCGACCAAAATAAACATAGGTGCTCCAATACAAATTTAATACTTACAGAAAAGATCTTCAAATGACACATCCTCAAGCGATGGTAAGGCCATGGCATGGCAGGATGGCAATGTTGTTTGACACTGCGTATCGGGCTCCTGCTCTGCTACTAAAAATTCAACACCAGTTAATCGGGTGTTACAAACGCGACCAAAATAAACATAGGTGCTCCAATACAAATTTAATACTTACAGAAAAGATCTTCAAATGACACATCCTCAAGCGATGGTAAGGCCATGGCATGGCAGGATGGCAATGTTGTTTGACACTGCGTATCGGGCTCCTGCTCTGCTACTAAAAATTCAACAACAGTTAATCGGGTGTTACAAACGCGACCAAAATAAACATAGGTGCTCCAATACAAATTTAATACTTACAGAAAAAATCTTCAAATGACACATCCTCAAGCGATGGTAAGGCCATGGCATGGCAGGATGGCAATGTTGTTTGATACTGCGTATCGGGCTCCTGCTCTGCTACTAAAAATTCAACACCAGTTAATCGGGTGTTACAAACGCGACCAAAATAAACATAGGTGCTCCAATACAAATTTAATACTTACAGAAAAGATCTTCAAATGATACATCCTCAAGCGATGGTAATGCCATGGCATGGCAGGATGGCAATGTTGTTTGACACTGCGTATCGGGCTCCTGCTCTGCTACTAAAAATTCAACACCAGTTAATCGAGTGTTACAAACGCGACCAAAATAAACATAGGTGCTCCAATACAAATTTAATACTTACAGAAAAGATCTTCAAATGATACATCCTCAAGCGATGGTAATGCCATGGCATGGCAGGATGGCAATGTTGTTTGACACTGCATATCGGGCTCCTGCTCTGCTACTAAAAAATTCAACAATAGTTAATTGTTTGCTACAAATGCTACCAAAATAAACATAGGTGCTCCAATGCTAATTTAATACTTACCGAAAAGATCTGGAAAATCTGCCTCTGTGGGCAATATTGTTGGAGACTGCATGTCGGGCTCTTGCTCTGCTACTAAAAAATTCAACACTAGTTAATTATCTGTTACAAATGCAACCAAATTAAACACATTAAGCAAGAAATATAAAAACCCCAAAGCCTATTCTTACTATTATCATTGACTCCAATACCAATCTAATAAGTCATGCTAAAATGTCGTACCTGGCTGCGGTGTTGATGGCGCGACTTGTTCTGCCTGGTCGAGGGCCAACTTTAGCTTTTTTACTACAAAAAAACAACAATAAATAAGCAAATACTCGTACAGACACTATAAATTTATTATTTCAAGAAATTTTAGTTTTACACTTACTTTTTTTCTTCAATTTTCTATTCACGCGTTTAATGTCTTCTATACGTTCTCTTCTTTTAGTTTTCAAGTGCATGATAACATGCACCATTAAGTTGGCCGACGTTATCTACAAAAAGAAATAAAAATGAGACAAAACATAAAACAATAAAGTCTATCTTACTCGCAAACATTTCAGATTTCGTAAACGTACATTAGGGTCACACCCTGCGGCCTCTGCCAGTTCGCATTGGGCTTTCGCCAACTCCTCTCGCCTTTCACGCTCATATTGAGCGTTTCTGGCGCGTTTTTCCTCCTGTAAACATGTAAATGTGGTTCATCAATCAATGTACGTACAATAAAACTGTAGAAAAGTGCTATATGTAGAAAAAACATAGCAGAGCCTGTTATTTAGAGGTATATATGTCTATGATGGATGAAATTTGGGACAGAGGTAGATTATGGTTTGGAGTAACACATAGGCTGGGCACCTGGAAACTCGGGCGAAGCCGCTGTGAGAAGCTAGTATATATATATAGATAACAGAAATTCAGACCAAAGTTATAGATTTTCAATCTCTATAATATCTATATCCACACACATAAAATAACATTACGCCTTTTATCCTCGAAGGGGTAGGCAGAGGTGCACATTACGGCACTTAATGCCAGTGTACAATGGAACACCCACTTTTCACTATTCATGTTATGACTCCCATGTAATAGGGGTCAGCCTATTGCCATACTGAGGTTTTTTTTAAAACCCTGTACTACTTTGCCCGACCCAGAAATTGAACATGAGACTTGTACTTGCGACCACTTAGTCTCCGAGGCAGGCATATACACACAAATGTCATAAAACGCATAAGTAACGAAACATTTTCAATAAACTTGTAAATGTCTTTGATCATCACTATAGACGCGGACGCCCTGCGATATGTACCTCTAGGTTCAGAGAGAAGTTCTAAGATGTCCAAATAAAGAAATAAAGAAATCCAATCCAAATAAAGAAATTTTATACAAACCAAAGACAGTGGGGTGCGATTTGCACCACGGGGCCTTCCACGCTTTGGTCTGGTTCGTTTAGAGTCGGTCGATGTGGATGGCTCTGGTTCTTGGCTCTGGCGTGGCTGCTCCTGATAAAATAAAAAAACTTTTTAGATACATCTTTCAATTTCAATAACACATTGATTTTACAAATAAATGAGACATACCTCGTTCAAGTTGTTTGAGTCTTTTACTGGATCCATTACTATCGAAATCGTTATTCCTTTGTAAGAATGCCTTGCAGTTGCAGTGTGCGTAGTCACCGAGTGAGTGCTGAGTAGCGAATGAAAAATTTTTTGCTGCCTGCGCGTACGCAGGGTTGTGGGCGGGGCGTAAGAAACCGTTAGACCGCGGCGATTGGTCGAAATGTTGGCGGTAACGAAATTTGAAAATTGAAAATTGGGGTTTTCGCTTGCAACAAATTTACCGGCGTCTAATTCATAAAGTAATGGAAAGTAATTTATTTGATATTAGTCACGAGTGGTTTTTTATTTAACATTTTTAACACAGGTTCTGTTTTAATCATAATTTGAAGTATATTCGAAGAAAAGAAGAAGAAAGGAAGCGTTCAGAACACTTTTTAATCTAATAGTTTCTTCTGATACTTTACTCAATAAAGCGTTGTAGAACTGACTATTATTTAATTTACACTTAATAAAATAACTATGCCTTTTACACTAAATTCCTCATTAAAGAATCACAATCACATTATATTATAATATGAATGCACACAATATATTTCTAATTGGTGACAACTTGTTATTAATGTAATGAGTAATACATCAACTATTTCTTGTTTCATACTTTCTTTGTTTCCTTCTAATTGACTTTGTAAGTAGTTGTGAATTACCATGCGGTTATGGAAACTTAATAACACCGAAGGTACGAACAAAGCTACGTGGTATTTTTACACGAAGTAAACGTTCATTTCCAAAGCATTGCCACGAAATGCGTCAAAAAGCGATCGTAACCAAACTACTACGCCAACCCCTTAAATATGCTACGGCGTAGCAAGTGTGCTACGGCGCACCGTAGCCCTATACTTTACTGATATACTGTTGTACTTACATTTCTCAATGTAGTGTCAAGTCTCGATTTTTACTGATTTTTAAAATACTACAAAAAGGCATGACGTAACAGCACGCCTTTTATCCCCGAAGGGGTAAGCAAAAGTGTATTTATTGTCACTGTACAATAGAACATCCACTTTTCACTATTTATGGTTTGAGTCCCATGTAATAGGGGTCAGCCTCAAGCCATATTAGGTACTGGAATACCAGATTCCCTGCTACCACTAAGAATTTTTAAAAACCCAGTAGTACTTTGCGCGATCCGGGAATCGAACTCGGCCAACGAGGCAGTCAAAAAAGGCGTTTCTCAGTTTTATTTATGTATGCATGTTTGTGCGCGAGTGTCTCGCGATTCGCTGAACTGACGCTGAGGAGAAGGTTTTATTATACTAATTAACTAAGTGACTTCAGAAACAAAGAGAAGTGAAATAAATCTTATTAAACGTAGTTTATAAAATAATTGTTCAAGTCTAATTGGTGTGAGGTTTAATGAAGATGTGAGAATAGTGTTTTGAGAAGCTAAATGACGAGGTTCTAGCGCATCTCTTGTGCTTCTCCGACATTCATTAATTTCTTCATGAATGCTCGTTTATTTAGGGTAGTACACGAACGTGGTGTGTTTGTCTTTTGACGAGAAATATGAATGAATTAAGTTTCTATTTAATTACGATTGTAAAGAAAATCATACGCAATAAAACAGGCATGAACTAGTGCATATATTACGAAATGCTGTTTGTAGTATGTTATCACTCTTGAATTATGTTATCATGAATTTAAATTTAAGCCTTTGATCAATAATAATTGACTTGTAATCTAGGAACAATAGAAAATGTGATTGACTAATAAGTGAATAATGAAATTGATCATAATTATTAAAATTTTCTGAATAGGTACTGAAGGTATTCATAAAAGAAGCTCAAATTCAAAATAATTGTTTATTTTCATGAAAAAGCGACAGAACCAAGTTCCCGCGACTTTTTCATATCTGATCCCGGACGTGACATAGAAACAAACCTGATGATGAGTAATAATATCTGTGGTACTCTTCCTCGAACAAGTCAGCTCATGTGCGATGCTTCAGGGCTTAAAGAGATTAGAGGTTCGAACTATGACAGGTTTAAATCACTGTCGAGGTTTTAATACCACGAGGTAGCGCGGCCACCATGGTACGGGGTCGCGTCGTCTTAGCAACAATTTACCTAATAATAGTTTTGGGATTCTTTTGTGTGAGGAGTTAAAAATATAAGTTTATGATGAATAAAACAAAAGCTTGTGTTCCATGAATGTGCCCGCATGTCCTAAAACAATTATTCATTCAAAGAAACATTTGTGCTGCTTATCTCAATATCGCTAGGTAACATAACTCTTTTATTCAGAAACAGAGCCATTTTCCATTTTTAACTTTTGTCTGTTGTTTTAAAAAGGTTAGTTAATACCGGTCGTGCCATTAACCAATGAACGAATCGAATGAATGGTGCTAGAGGTAATGCAACTATCGATTATTGTAGGGCTTCACTGATCGTTTTGACTCTTTCGTTTCTGTTTTTACCCATACGGAAATCGGTTTATTAATATTTATGGCACGTATCTATAATACGATCAATAAAAATTATCTATTATAGTAAGTAATAACTTACAATCACGTTGTAAAATAGTTCGTTTGAAAAGAAATTTGTGAACTAATATTATACAGCTATATTATTATTACCTACATGAACAATATGCACCGCCAATAAAACAGAAAATGCTGCCTAATCCGGGCAAGTATTTACAACTCCTTAGAACGGCGGCAAATTCCAAACAGTTTTGCAGAAAATATGTCAAAGTCAAAGTCAAAAGCATTTATTTCAATTAAACCATAATTCGATACATTTGAAACGTCAACAAATACAAAATAAATAATCTGTATAAAATATAAAATAGTCTGTCAGTCAGTCCGTCAATGAAGCTAGGTGCTCATTCCAAAATTTAGATTCGAATGGAGAAGAACGAGCAAGAAACTCCATTCGTTACTCTTTTTAAAAAAGTATGTTCTACAATGTCTCTGATACATATTTCAATATTGTACGCATAATATGCAAGAACAATGCAAACACACGCTTGACGTATTATACTAATAACTTACTAAAATAAGAAATAATACAAATCTTATAGTCTAACATGGTGCTCACATATGCATACTGACAGTCCATAGAAATAGTGCTTCTATACAAGAAAAAGGACACTCTTTGTTTCAATAAAGAAAGAAATGCTGGATACCATAAGGAAACTAGATTGTCTACCTCTACATTAGAATTAAAGTATTGATTTATGATTATGGTCATTATCTACTATCCACTACCAGGCGGTTTTTGTAGTGGTTATTGATGATAGTGTGATGTTTCATAGCATATAGCCTTCTTCGATAAACTTAGTATGTAACATGAATGGAATTATTAAATTCGAACCAGTAATACTGGAGCTTACGGTACTAGCTACCTACTACCGCGCGCTTTCACCCGCCGTCTCTATTGACGATGTTTTACAGCATACGACTAGCCTTTGGCGTTATATAGAGGTAATATTCTTCTTCAATAAATGGACAATTCAACATACAAAGAATTATTTAATTCATACAAATGATTTCGGAGATTAGCGCCTTCAAACAAATTCAATCAAATAAACCAATCAACGATTTCTAAAACCATGAACGATACACCCTCTCACCTCTCAACACGCCTCAATCTACGAATAAGTAGGCAGAGACGCACATATGTATGTATTTCCCACTTTTTACCAATTATGTTACGGAACCAATATATTAAGTGTGCCTACTTACCATGTATACCGGGTACTATTCCAGACTTTAGTGCTGAAAAATGTCCGAAATAGATAGGAAATAATACATTACTCAGTCTGGAAATTGAACCGAAGACCCTTTGCTCAGCAGGCTCGCTTGATAAGGTATCTAGTAAGGAGTTTTTACGTGGACGTACATACATAATCTTATACCATTTAATGAGTAAATCTAGTATGTGTATGAATCAACGATTTTGGAAACAGTTTCAACGATTTTCTTGAAATTTTGTATTTGGGGGTTCGGGTGCGATTAATCGATCTAGCTAGCTTAACATTCAGAACACGTCGTTAACTAAAAAACAGCGAGTAAAGCTCGGAAGATGACAAAGTTGACTTCTTATGGTTATTAAAATATTGCATTTCCAATTTTATCTATGATGTTACTAAAATTTAATGTTTCCTGACAAAAAAGAAAAAATAGAAATCGTTCATGCGTATTGCTGTGCTATAGAACAATAGGTTGCGGTCACCGGTGACCGCAACCTATTGTTCTATAATTGTATCTACAAAACCGGTATTCGACGAGTTAACTAACTTAGATTGATGTACGTAGATGCGAAAAATGATTTTAAAGGATGTTCAATTAAATTACATGTAGGTACTTCAATTTAGAAACGCTAAATTTTTTCTGGAGCAATTCATCAAAATTATAAATCGTCGAGGATGGTGCAAATCTGCGAATCTACTTAAAGTAAAGGTGTCTGCAATAGATCCAGTTTTACAGACGAAGTTATGCGTATTGTTTTTTTATAATAATATGTCTATATTGTTTTATCTACAAATGGATAGCGCACATGTTCAATTTAACACATACTTTTCTGGAGTTATAATTGAAGTCCCATGTGATGGAATTTAATTCATTTGTAAACATAAATTTCATTAAAAAATCAGCCATTTCCATTACGTGCATATTATAGTTATCTAAATAAAATAAAAAAGGAGTCGCATATTCCTCGCAGTGGGGTGTGTAATACCTAAACATGTGTCTCTGTCCGTTCGCTTTCGGTTTCGGTTCCGGCCGAGTATCTGCCAAAAATCAAGTTTCGGCGGCAGTTTCGGCTTCGGCCAAAATCGGCCGTAACTATTGCCGAAACCCAAACTTATGTCGCATGTTCATGCACGTTCATGCTCGCCTAACTTAGTTACCGCGGCAACCCTTTGACGGACGCTGTCGGCCCTGTTTGAGAACGGTCAGGAACGGGCGTACGCCTTTCGGATAGCACTGGAGCAACAAAACTTAGTGCGCGTGCACCCGACGCAAACATTCTTTGAGGATATGTGGAACTGATTACATGTAAGTTTATGTTTTGTTTCTGTACTTAAAGATTTATATAGTTAATTAAATATTGAGTCAGTAACAAATCAAATGTAAAAAGAGATTGTAAATGAAAAATGTGAAGAGTCGACTTTGTTCGCGTGAAAATATTTGTATTTCTTGTTATTTTTATACCTTTTTGAGGGGACAACGTGTTGATTGGCGAGATGTGTTTGACAGCTAGTGCGAAACGGAACGTTTATTGTCTACTCAAGATGGCGACTACGGTCGGTTGTCTGTCAGTGTCATTAAAATGAATTAATAAAACGAAATAACCTACATAATCCGAATTTTGCGAATATAAATTATCGACTCGAAATCGATATTTTTTTATGTTTTGTTATTGAGGTAATGTTTCGATCGAGTCTACCGTACCCCTTAACGAAATTATTAATATAGATATGATTACAAAACATTTAATATACTGTGTTTCCACTTCATGCCCTCATTAATGCAAAATAATAGGTAAAATGCAGCAAACTTCAGTATTTTAAGAAATTTTATAGTTACGTTGTGACTTTCGGTTTCGGTTTCGGCCGAAACTGAAGCCGCAACCGAACATTCGGTTTCTTCGATTTCGACCGGAAAATCAGTTTCGGTCGGACACTACTTTATTCCTTGGATTCCTGGGTATCGTTCGACTTGATGGACTTCTATGTTACTACATAGTATAAACATCGAGCTCCTCGATTACATAGGTGGAGTGATAGCTAGAAGCATACACTAGTGTAAATGCCGTGTGGCAGTAAACTTAGCTCCACTAAACTACGTCCCACCGAAGAAACGGACATTTCTACATCGTCGCCGTAGTGTAAGCAGCGAGCACCGAAAACTTTAATAGCGCGATTTAGGATAGCTTAGTAGTTAAATCCATGGGGTCCACTTACTCAGGAAGTTAGTTGTTTTTGAGGTCACTATTGAACACAATAGCGGTCAGTGCGACAATGCGATTGTTACTTCATTGGAAGAGACGTCCGTGTAGACTGCAAATTGATGATCCAACATATAACAATAACATGGGACATCACTAACCCGTGTAGTTTTCATGGTGTAGTTAAATATTTATAATTATTTGAACAATTAATCTATGAAATAGACAACTGTTTGGGAGTCTATGAGTTTCTTTTAAAAACCGATTTCGTCTAAAAAAGTACAGTAGTGAAAAGTAAAGTATTAATTATACATTCCTTTATGTGGTCACTCGAAGGTTAACTGAAAACCAGGTTTTACTCAGTACTATTGTTAACTGAACGTAAATAACAAATTTGTAAATTCCAAACAGTTTTACAGAAGATGTGATTAAGTATTACTTATTACTTATAATATATTTTATATTTTAATTTTATTTTACCCAAAATCACAATTAATAGTAGTTCATTCAATTCATTTAGTAAATGTAAATGGGGGATTAGAGACCGTAAACAAACTCTTAAATATAATGTTCATTGTAATTCTAGAATAAAACAGATTGACTTTCCATTTGAATTTAGATATTGTGCAGACAGGATTTGTAATGATGAGTATCATAAAAGACTATTGAATAATATGTATAATAATATAGTGAATATTTTTACAGAATCTGCTAAAATAAGCTGCAACAGAACTAAACCTAAGAATCGTAAAAATGTAACAGGGTGGAATAGATATGTCGCTGATGCTCACGGGTGGGCAAGCAAGACTTTGTTTTCGGACTTGGGTTTCATATGGAAAACCAAGAACGGGTCCTGTGTATGACGGATATGTACGAGTCGAGAAAAATCTTTAAAGCCAAACTAAGGAACTGCCAGAATAAGGAGTCCCAGATTAAAATGGACATAATTGCGGAAAATCATGCAAATAAAGAGGTACCTGCACCTTTACTACCTCTATGTGCAAGAAGGCACTACAGTGGAGCAGGTGCGTGCTCACCTTCACTCAATTTGCGGAAGCGACGTTTGCACTGTGGAGGAACTAAAGTCCCGTGGACGTTATTCATCTTTTAAATTGGGAGTCCCATCAAAGTGCGCTGATAGTGTTATGTCACCGAGTAACTGGGCTGAAGATATTTGTGTGAAACCATGGCGACAGAACTTTCGTGCCAAAAATGCAGCAGAAAACAGTACGTAATCTTGTTATATACTACCAAAATGTGCGGGGGTTGCGTAGTAAAACCAATATTTTTATAAAAAATATGACACAATGTAACTTTGACCTTGTAGCTTTGACTGAAACTTTTTTAAATAGTTCCAAATGTAATGGTGAACTGTTTCCATCGCACTATGTGGTAGTGCGCAAAGACCGTTTGGGTGACTCCGGATAGGGAGGAGTGCTCTTGGCTGTGCGAGACTGCTTCTCAGTGCGTGAAATAACGAATATTGACGGCCTCACACCTGACATGGAATTAATATTTGCTGTTATTGGTGTGAAGCACCGTAAACTTCTTTGTTGTGTGGTTTATTTACCGCCTAATTATAATGACGATCAATATCTTCGTGTCCTGACCTGAATAGAAAATGCTGTTTCGACATACCTATGCTGGCCTCAATTTTTTAATCTTACGTGATTTTAATTTAAACTCGTGTACTTTTAATATTTAGACAATTTTTAATTCATTTTGTGACTTTTGTGGACTGCAACAGTTCAATAATGTGTGTAACAATCGTGGTGGCATGTTGGATCTCGTCTTGGGCGATCATAGCCTCGATCAGATATTAGTGTGCGCAGGAACTGAACCTCTAGTGCCTATTGATGAGTACCACCCTCCTATTGAAGTGATAATCAAATTTCCTTGCGCTGGTATGGCAATGCCAGTACCGTTTTCATCGCTCGCCCCGCGCTCTAGGTCCAGTCCGGACTGGAACTGGCGCAAAGCGGACATACAGGGCCTGTACGCGGCTTTACAAGACTTGGATTGGTCGGAGCCGGTTGTATTGAGTGACATTGACATTGCAGTTGATCTTTTCTATACTAATCTTTATAATTGTATTAGTCTTTATGTCCCAGGTAAAACCCATCGTACGAAAAATTATAAGTATGTGTATCCGAAATGGTATAACGCTGATATAATACACAATATACGTCAAAAGTATTATCATTTAAAACGATATAAGGCTGACGGTAATATGTTTAATAAAGAATTATTTAAATATTATAGATGGCACGTAAAAAATTTGATTGACAATGCATATAAGCAGCACTTACATTTGACACAACGTAAAATTGCTGACGACCCGGCTAAGTTCTGGGAATTTATCAAAGATAGGAAGAATGACAGGCGCTTCGTGGACGTTTATTCGTATGGGAAGGATGAAGTGATGGGCCAGGCCGCTGCTGACGCCTTTGCGGAATATTTTAGTTCGGTGTTTCAAAGTGAGGTGCCATTGTTGAACCCACTGGACGCTTCACTAGCAGCAAGCATTCATGCTGATGCCACTTTGATTTCTGTCAGTACATTTGACGAGTCTGAACTGAGGTTGGCAGCAAGACGGTTGAAACCAAAATCGTCTGGGGGTCCCGATGGCATTCCGGTTTGCATAAAGATTGCATAAAGATTGCATATCCATTCTTAAAGTCCCAATCCTGTATCTCTTTAACTTGTCGCTTGCACGCTCAACTTATCCAGAGTTCTGGAAATTGTCTAGAGTAACTCCTGTGCCCAAGGTTGACGCAAATAATGATGTCACATCGTTTAGGCCACTTGCAGTATTGTCAGTTTTTGCAAAAATATTTGAGATACTGTTGTGTTCACGCATCAATAAACAAGTGAAAAATCTCCTACATGATAGCCAGCACGGATTTAGAAACGCTCGTTCAACAACTACAAATCTTGTGGCTCACGTAGACTACATTTATGCTGAAATGGATGCGGGTAGGCAGGTGGATACCGCCTATTTTGATTTTAAAAAGGCTTTTGACTTGGTTGACAATGACATCCTGTTGTATAAGTTGGCGGTAATGGGCTTTTCTCCAGGGCTGCTTGAGTTTTTCTCAAGTTACCTCTGTAATCGGCGCCAATTCGTTAAGGTTAGACATTTTGAATCTAATGATTATTACACTCGATCCGGAGTGAGCCAGGGTAGCACCTTAGGGCCCTTACTTTTCCTGATTTTTATCAAGTACCTTCCTCAGCGTGTTGGTCTTTCCAAATGTCTGCTGTTTGCCGTCATCAGCAAACAGCAGACATCAGGTCATCCTCAAGCTTAGTCTGGGTGTAGGGACATCAACAGATTGCGAAGCTCTGCAAAGGGACATAGACGCGGTAGGAGACTGGAGCAGCGAAAACTGTCTTCCATTTAATATCGATAAATGCAAAATAATCTCCTTCTCGCGTAAACGCCAGCTGATTAACACACCTTATACTTTATTCGACGCTGCCCTTCAAAGGGTAACAGATATTCGTGACTTGGGTCTTCGGTTGGACTCTGGACTTGACTTCCGTGACCATGTGACGGCAATATGTAAGGTGGCAAACAAAATGCTTGGATTTGTCATGCGTACGTCATCTGAGTTTGATAATTTAGGTGTTACTGCTACTATTCTCTATAATGCCTACATACGTGCCAAACTTGAGTATGGTGCCATAGTCTGAGCTCCATCTGAGGAGAAATACAATATTATGCTTGAAAGGGTACAACGTAAATTCGCACGATGGTTATATAAGAAAAGGTATGGCTACTATCCTTACTTATACCCTTCTTCATTTGTAGCTGGTATGGTTGATCTGGAGACTCTCAAGTTCAGGAGGGTGTTGCAAACAATATTGCACTATCTGTCAATAATGCACCACAAAGTAGACAACCCTGTAGTACTAGACATGGTGAGATTACTTGTTCCCAAACGACTGGCGTGGAATGAGCAAGGGACAGTTGCGCCGAGGCGTCGGCCTCGCCTTTTGTGGTCGCCTCAAACGCGCACCAACTATGCGTCACAAGCATCTACTGTTCGCGCATTGGGCCTTGTTGGGGATATGATCGCTCATGACAATGATATCGATATATTTGCTGACCACTTTAAAAAACTATGTTCTAAAACATAAAACATTTGTCAATAAATTATTTAACGCTATTCAATAATGATGACCTTTTGACCTAAATGTCACCTAAATGTGTGATTTGATATTCGTAAATATGATTTGTTACTTCTTAATTATTAAGGCTCTTCGCAGTTATTTCTATTGTAGAGATATTGACATATTGATTCTTTTTATTTGTAGATTTAATTAAATACAATATCCTAGATTTTATAAATTTGGACATGTACTACAAATATTTGACATTTATTAATTTGACATTATTTATTTGTATTGTATTCTATTTTTATTATTTTTATTTGGTACCCACTGTAAGCCAGTAAGTGCATTTAAAAAAATAATAATAAATAAAAAATAATAATAATTCGATGGACTGTAGGACAATCATCTAATCAGGACATCATTTATTTCTTCTGATTAAAAATTAATGACATTGACGTGTTTGGTAATTTTAAATTACGTATTTGGATTTTATTAAATTAAAACAAAGAAATGACTTGTAGGCAATGCTATTTCGAAGTTTAATCTCGTCAAACTGCGTATGTGTCGAGCCAATAAATAAAAAATGTAAAATTTATTAAATATTTTTATTTAGGAGTCGGGAGCCTTCAGAACGATGTCTTCTGCCGGGAGTCTTCAATGTCCTATTTGATCAAGAGCATCGTAGATTTCCTCCAAGTCGTCTTGAGCTGAATAGAAAAAAATACAATAACAGATAAGTTGTATGTTGCAAATGCAATCAAAATATGACTAGCACCACACAGAAACGCCGCACAAATACGAATCTAATACTCACGCAATAATGAACTTAAATCTAGTT
Organism: Spodoptera picta; assembly: GCA_038387885.1. NCBI lineage: Eukaryota > Metazoa > Arthropoda > Insecta > Lepidoptera > Noctuidae > Spodoptera > Spodoptera picta. Next base: position 174,369 of record JAZHFQ010000284.1, read on the forward strand.
GCGGTGGTAGGTGCAATGTTGGTGGTGATCGGGGCTCCTGCTCTACTACTAAAAAATTCAAAACCGGTTAATTGTGTGTTACAAGTGCGACCAAACTAAACATAGTTCCTCCAATCAAATTTAATACTTACAAGAAAGATCTGGAAAATCTGCCTCTGTGGGCAATATTGATGGAGACGCAGTCTCGGCGGGCTCCTGCTCTGCTACTGAAAATTCAACACCAGTTAATCGTGTGTTACAAACGCGACCAAAATAAACATAGTTGCTCCAATACAAATTTAATACTTACAGAAAAGATCTTCAAATGACACATCCTCAAGCGATGGTAAGGCCATGGCATGGCAGGATGGCAATGTTGTTTGACACTGCGTATCGGGCTCCTGCTCTGCTACTAAAAATTCAACACCAGTTAATCGGGTGTTACAAACGCGACCAAAATAAACATAGGTGCTCCAATACAAATTTAATACTTACAGAAAAGATCTTCAAATGACACATCCTCAAGCGATGGTAAGGCCATGGCATGGCAGGATGGCAATGTTGTTTGACACTGCGTATCGGGCTCCTGCTCTGCTACTAAAAATTCAACACCAGTTAATCGGGTGTTACAAACGCGACCAAAATAAACATAGGTGCTCCAATACAAATTTAATACTTACAGAAAAGATCTTCAAATGACACATCCTCAAGCGATGGTAAGGCCATGGCATGGCAGGATGGCAATGTTGTTTGACACTGCGTATCGGGCTCCTGCTCTGCTACTAAAAATTCAACACCAGTTAATCGGGTGTTACAAACGCGACCAAAATAAACATAGGTGCTCCAATACAAATTTAATACTTACAGAAAAGATCTTCAAATGACACATCCTCAAGCGATGGTAAGGCCATGGCATGGCAGGATGGCAATGTTGTTTGACACTGCGTATCGGGCTCCTGCTCTGCTACTAAAAATTCAACACCAGTTAATCGGGTGTTACAAACGCGACCAAAATAAACATAGGTGCTCCAATACAAATTTAATACTTACAGAAAAAATCTTCAAATGACACATCCTCAAGCGATGGTAAGGCCATGGCATGGCAGGATGGCAATGTTGTTTGATACTGCGTATCGGGCTCCTGCTCTGCTACTAAAAATTCAACACCAGTTAATCGGGTGTTACAAACGCGACCAAAATAAACATAGGTGCTCCAATACAAATTTAATACTTACAGAAAAGATCTTCAAATGATACATCCTCAAGCGATGGTAATGCCATGGCATGGCAGGATGGCAATGTTGTTTGACACTGCGTATCGGGCTCCTGCTCTGCTACTAAAAATTCAACACCAGTTAATCGAGTGTTACAAACGCGACCAAAATAAACATAGGTGCTCCAATACAAATTTAATACTTACAGAAAAGATCTTCAAATGATACATCCTCAAGCGATGGTAATGCCATGGCATGGCAGGATGGCAATGTTGTTTGACACTGCATATCGGGCTCCTGCTCTGCTACTAAAAAATTCAACAATAGTTAATTGTTTGCTACAAATGCTACCAAAATAAACATAGGTGCTCCAATGCTAATTTAATACTTACCGAAAAGATCTGGAAAATCTGCCTCTGTGGGCAATATTGTTGGAGACTGCATGTCGGGCTCTTGCTCTGCTACTAAAAAATTCAACACTAGTTAATTATCTGTTATAAATGCAACCAAATTAAACACATTAAGCAAGAAATATAAAAACCCCAAAGCCTATTCTTACTATTATCATTTACTCCAATACCAATCTAATAAGTCATGCTAAAATGTCGTACCTGGCTGCGGTGTTGATGGCGCGACTTGTTCTGCCTGGTCGAGGGCCAACTTTAGCTTTTTTACTACAAAAAAACAACAATAAATAAGCAAATACTCGTACAGACACTATAAATTTATTATTTCAAGAAATTTTAGTTTTACACTTACTTTTTTTCTTCAATTTTCTATTCACGCGTTTAATGTCTTCTATACGTTCTCTTCTTTTAGTTTTCAAGTGCATGATAACATGCACCATTAAGTTGGCCGACGTTATCTACAAAAAGAAATAAAAATGAGACAAAACATAAAACAATAAAGTCTATCTTACTCGCAAACATTTCAGATTTCGTAAACGTACATTAGGGTCACACCCTGCGGCCTCTGCCAGTTCGCATTGGGCTTTCGCCAACTCCTCTCGCCTTTCACGCTCATATTGAGCGTTTCTGGCGCGTTTTTCCTCCTGTAAACATGTAAATGTGGTTCATCAATCAATGTACGTACAATAAAACTGTAGAAAAGTGCTATATGTAGAAAAAACATAGCAGAGCCTGTTATTTAGAGGTATATATGTCTATGATGGATGAAATTTGGGACAGAGGTAGATTATGGTTTGGAGTAACACATAGGCTGGGCACCTGGAAACTCGGGCGAAGCCGCTGTGAGAAGCTAGTATATATATATAGATAACAGAAATTCAGACCAAAGTTATAGATTTTCAATCTCTATAATATCTATATCCACACACATAAAATAACATTACGCCTTTTATCCTCGAAGGGGTAGGTAGAGGTGCACATTACGGCACTTAATGCCAGTGTACAATGGAACACCCACTTTTCACTATTCATGTTATGACTCCCATGTAATAGGGGTCAGCCTATTGCCATACTGAGGTTTTTTTTAAAACCCTGTACTACTTTGCCCGACCCAGAAATTGAACATGAGACTTGTACTTGCGACCACTTAGTCTCCGAGGCAGGCATATACACACAAATGTCATAAAACGCATAAGTAACGAAACATTTTCAATAAACTTGTAAATGTCTTTGATCATCACTATAGACGCGGACGCCCTGCGATATGTACCTCTAGGTTCAGAGAGAAGTTCTAAGATGTCCAAATAAAGAAATAAGGAAATCCAATCCAAATAAAGAAATTTTATACAAACCAAAGACAGTGGGGTGCGATTTGCACCACGGGGCCTTCCACGCTTTGGTCTGGTTCGTTTAGAGTCGGTCGATGTGGATGGCTCTGGTTCTTGGCTCTGGCGTGGCTGCTCCTGATAAAATAAAAAAACTGTTTAGATACATCTTTCAATTTCAATAACACATTGATTTTACAAATAAATGAGACATACCTCGTTCAAGTTGTTTGAGTCTTTTACTGGATCCATTACTATCGAAATCGTTATTCCTTTGTAAGAATGCCTTGCAGTTGCAGTGTGCGTAGTCACCGGGTGAGTGCTGAGTAGCGAATGAAAAATTTTTTGCTGCCTGCGCGTACGCAGGGTTGTGGGCGGGGCGTAAGAAACCGTTAGACCGCGGCGATTGGTCGAAATGTTGGCGGTAACGAAATTTGAAAATTGAAAATTGGGGTTTTCGCTTGCAACAAATTTACCGGCGTCTAATTCATAAAGTAATGGAAAGTAATTTATTTGATATTAGTCACGAGTGGTTTTTTATTTAACATTTTTAACACAGGTTCTGTTTTAATCATAATTTGAAGTATATTCGAAGAAAAGAAGAAGAAAGGAAGCGTTCAGAACACTTTTTAATCTAATAGTTTCTTCTGATACTTTACTCAATAAAGCGTTGTAGAACTGACTATTATTTAATTTACACTTAATAAAATAACTATGCCTTTTACACTAAATTCCTTATTAAAGAATCACAATCACATTATATTATAATATGAATGCACACAATATATTTCTAATTGGTGACAACTTGTTATTAATGTAATGAGTAATACATCAACTATTTCTTGTTTCATACTTTCTTTGTTTCCTTCTAATTGACTTTGTAAGTAGTTGTGAATTACCATGCGGTTATGGAAACTTAATAACACCGAAGGTACGAACAAAGCTACGTGGTATTTTTACACGAAGTAAACGTTCATTTCCAAAGCATTGCCACGAAATGCGTCAAAAAGCGATCGTAACCAAACTACTACGCCAACCCCTTAAATATGCTACGGCGTAGCAAGTGTGCTACGGCGCACCGTAGTCCTATACTTTACTGATATACTGTTGTACTTACATTTCTCAATGTAGTGTCAAGTCTCGATTTTTACTGATTTTTAAAATACTACAAAAAGCATGACGTAACAGCACGCCTTTTATCCCCGAAGGGGTAAGCAAAAGTGTATTTATTGTCACTGTACAATAGAACATCCACTTTTCACTATTTATGGTTTGAGTCCCATGTAATAGGGGTCAGCCTCAAGCCATATTAGGTACTGGAATACCAGATTTCCTGCTACCACTAAGAATTTTTAAAAACCCAGTAGTACTTTGCGCGATCCGGGAATCGAACTCAGCCAACGAGGCAGTCAAAAAAGGCGTTTCTCAGTTTTATTTATGTATGCATGTTTGTGCGCGATTGTCTCGCGATTCGCTGAACTGACGCTAAGGAGAAGGTTTTATTATACTAATTAACTAAGTGACTTCAGAAACAAAGAGAATTGAAATAAATCTTATTAAACGTAGTTTATAAAATAATTGTTCAAGTCTAATTGGTGTGAGGTTTAATGAAGATGTGAGAATAGTGTTTTGAGAAGCTAAATGACGAGGTTCTAGCGCATCTCTTGTGCTTCTCCGACATTCATTAATTTCTTCATGAATGCTCGTTTATTTAGGGTAGTACACGAACGTGGTGTGTTTGTCTTTTGACGAGAAATATGAATGAATTAAGTTTCTATTTAATTACGATTGTAAAGAAAATCATACGCAATAAAACAGGCATGAACTAGTGCATATATTACGAAATGCTGTTTGTAGTATGTTATCACTCTTGAATTATGTTATGATGAATTTAAATTTAAGCCTTTGATCAATAATAATTGACTTGTAATCTAGGAACAATAGAAAATGTGATTGACTAATAAGTGAATAATGAAATTGATCATAATTATTAAAATTTTCTGAATAGGTACTGAAGGTATTCATAAAAGAAGCTCAAATTCAAAATAATTGTTTATTTTCATGAAAAAGCGACAGAACCAAGTTCCCGCGACTTTTTCATATCTGATCCCGGACGTGACATAGAAACAAACCTGATGATGAGTAATAATATCTGTGGTACTCTTCCTCGAACAAGTCAGCTCATGTGCGATGCTTCAGGGCTTAAAGAGATTAGAGGTTCGAACTATGACAGGTTTAAATCACTGTCGAGGTTTTAATACCACGAGGTAGCGCGGCCACCATGGTACGGGGTCGCGTCGTCTTAGCAACAATTTACCTAATAATAGTTTTGGGATTCTTTTGTGTGAGGAGTTAAAAATATAAGTTTATGATGAATAAAACAAAAGCTTGTGTTCCATGAATGTGCCCGCATGTCCTAAAACAATTATTCATTCAAAGAAACATTTGTGCTGCTTATCTCAATATCGCTAGGTAACATAACTCTTTTATTCAGAAACAGAGCCATTTTCCATTTTTAACTTTTGTCTGTTGTTTTAAAAAGGTTAGTTAATACCGGTCGTGCCATTAACCAATGAACGAATCGAATGAATGGTGCTAGAGGTAATGCAACTATCGATTATTGTAGGGCTTCACTGATCGTTTTGACTCTTTCGTTTCTGTTTTTACCCATACGGAAATCGGTTTATTAATATTTATGGCACGTATCTATAATACGATCAATAAAAATTATCTAGTATAGTAAGTAATAACTTACAATCACGTTGTAAAATAGTTCGTTTGAAAAGAAATTTGTGAACTAATATTATACAGCTATATTATTATTACCTACATGAACAATATGCACCGCCAATAAAACAGAAAATGCTGCCTAATCCGGGCAAGTATTTACAACTCCTTAGAACGGCGGCAAATTCCAAACAGTTTTGCAGAAAATATGTCAAAGTCAAAGTCAAAGCATTTATTTCAATTAAACCATAATTTGGTACATTTGAAACGTCAACAAATACAAAATAAATAATCTGTATAAAATATAAAATAGTCTGTCAGTCAGTCCGTCAATGAAGCTAGGTGCTCATTCCAAAATTTAGATTCGAATGGAGAAGAACGAGCAAGAAACTCCATTCGTTACTCTTTTTAAAAAAGTATGTTCTACAATGTCTCTGATACATATTTCAATATTGTACGCATAATATGCAAGAACAATGCAAACACACGCTTGACGTATTATACTAATAACTTACTAAAATAAGAAATAATACAAATCTTATAGTCTAACATGGTGCTCACATATGCATACTGACAGTCCATAGAAATAGTGCTTCTATACAAGAAAAAGGACACTCTTTGTTTCAATAAAGAAAGAAATGCTGGATACCATAAGGAAACTAGATTGTCTACCTCTACATTAGAATTAAAGTATTGATTTATGATTATGGTCATTATCTACTATCCACTACCAGGCGGTTTTTGTAGTGGTTATTGATGATAGCGTGATGTTTCATAGCATATAGCCTTCTTCGATAAACTTAGTATGTAACATGAATGGAATTATTAAATTCGAACCAGTAATACTGGAGCTTACGGTACTAGCTACCTACTACCGCGCGCTTTCACCCGCCGTCTCTATTGACGATGTTTTACAGCATACGACTAGCCTTTGGCGTTATATAGAGGTAATATTCTTCTTCAATAAATGGACAATTCAACATACAAAGAATTATTTAATTCATACAAATGATTTCGGAGATTAGCGCCTTCAAACAAATTCAATCAAATAAACCAATCAACGATTTCTAAAACCATGAACGATACACCCTCTCACCTCTCAACACGCCTCAATCTACGAATAAGTAGGCAGAGACGCACATATGTATGTATCTCCCACTTTTTACCAATTATGTTACGGAACCAATATATTAAGTGTGCCTACTTACCATGTATACCGGGTACTATTCCAGACTTTAGTGCTGAAAAATGTCCGAAATAGATAGGAAATAATACATTACTCAGTCTGGAAATTGAACCGAAGACCCTTTGCTCAGTGAAGTAATCTCCTATGTAGTTAAAATTAATCTTCATTTATTGGATGATAGGTATAATTTGTAAACGCATTAATATACCAAGATTGTTTAACCAGCTCATTAAAATCGACGACATTAATAATTCTTATTCTACTGAACGAACGGCGTCATTGTTAATTCATTAAAACTCATTATTAAAGTTCATTAAAAACCAATTTATATATTGTTTTTGTAAAATTAGGTATCTAGTAAGGAGTTTTTACGTGGACGTACATACATAATCTTATACCATTTAATGAGTAAATCTAGTATGTGTATGAATCAACGATTTTGGAAACAGTTTCAACGATTTTCTTGAAATTTTGTATTTGGGGGTTCGGGTGCGATTAATCGATCTAGCTAGCTTAACATTCAGAACACGTCGTTAACTAAAAAACAGCGAGTAAAGCTCGGAAGATGACAAAGTTGACTTCTTATGGTTATTAAAATATTGCGTTTCCAATTTTATCTATGATTTTACTAAAATTTAATGTTTCCTGACAAAAAAGAAAAAATAGAAATCGTTCATGCGTATTGCTGTATCTAAAATAAATTGCCATTAATTAAATAACTTAGATTGATGTACGTAGATGCGAAAAATGATTTTAAAGGATGTTCAATTAAATTACATGTACTTCAATTTAGAAACGCTAAATTTTTTCTGGAGCAATTCATCAAAATTATAAATCGTCGAGGATGGTGCAAATCTGCGAATCTACTTAAAGTAAAGGTGTCTGCAATAGATCCAGTTTTACAGACGAAGTTATGCGTATTGTTGTTTTATAATAATATGTCTATATTGTTTTATCTACAAATGGATAGCGCACATGTTCAATTTAACACATACTTTTCTGGAGTTATAATTGAAGTCCCATGTGATGGAATTTAATTCATTTGAAAACATAAATTTCATTAAAAAATCAGCCATTTCCATTACGTGCATATTATAGTTCTCTAAATAAAATAAAAAAGGAGTCGCATATTCCTCGCAGTGGGGTGTGTAATACCTAAACATGTGTCTCTGTCCGTTCGCTTTCGGTTTCGGTTCCGGCCGAGTATCTGCCAAAAATCAAGTTTCGGCGGCAGTTTCGGCTTCGGCCAAAATCGGCCGTAACTATTGCCGAAACCCAAACTTATGTCGCATGTTCATGCACGTTCATGCTCGCCTAACTTAGTTACCGCGGCAACCCTTTGACGGACGCTGTCGGCCCTGTTCGAGAACGGTCAGGAACGGGCGTACGCCTTTCGGATAGCACTGGAGCAACAAAACTTAGTGCGCGTGCACCCGACGCAAACATCCTTTGAGGTTATGTGGAACTGATTACATGTAAGTTTATGTTTTGTTTCTGTACTTAAAGATTTATATAGTTAATTAAATATTGAGTCAGTAACAAATCAAATGTAAAAAGAGATTGTAAATGAAAAATGTGAAGAGTCGACTTCGTTCGCGTGAAAATATTTATATTTCTTGTTATTTTTATACCTTTTTGAGGGGACTACGTGTTGATTGGCGAGATGTGTTTGACAGCTAGTGCGAAACGGAATGTTTATTGTCTACTCAAGATGGCGACTACGGTCGGTTGTCTGTCAGTGTATTATACTGATCGTGGCACACCTGTCTATGCATGTTATCTTGATTTATCAAAAGCTTTTGACTTGGTGTGTTACGACAAGCTGTGGCAGAAGCTGGAGAGTGACACGGAGGTACCACGGGAGGTAATTTCATTGCTGAGGTTCTGGTACGCCAATCAGCGCAACAGAGTGAGATGGGCTGGTGCACATTCTGATGTATACGGTTTGGAATGCGGAGTTAGGCAGGGGGGAATTAGCTCCCCTCATCTCTTTAATTTGTACATGAACCGGCTCATCGGTGAGCTCAGTAACACTGGTATCGGATGTTCCATAGACGGAGTCAGTATAAATAACATAAGCTACGCTGATGATATGGTGTTGCTGAGCCCATCGATTGCAGCGTTACGGAAATTGATGTGCATCTGCCAGTCATACGCGGAAGCCCATGGGCTCAGATACAACGCTAATAAGAGTGAGTTCATGGTGTTCAAATCACGTAGCAAATGCTACTCCCATGTTCCTCATGTAACTCTGTGCGGCATGCGTCTGAAAAAGATTAGTGCCTTTAAGTATCTGGGTCACTGGGTGACTGAAGACTTGTGTGACAATGAGGACATCGAGAGGGAACGCAGGGCTCTGTCCATCCGGTGTAATATGTTGGCCCGCAGGTTTGCACGTTGTACTACTCAAGTAAAGATAACATTATTCAAGGCGTACTGCCAGACCTTTTACACGTGCAGCCTGTGGACTAATTTTGCGCTGCGGGGGTACAGTGCACTGCGAGTGCAGTATAACAATGCGTTTAGGATATTATTGGGGCTGCCACGTTTTTGTAGTGCTTCCGCTATGTTTGCTGAGGCGCAGACTGATGATTTTTTCGCCATAATCAGGAAAAGGTGCGCCTCGCTGTTAAGGCGTGTGCGTGGCAGCCCGAATGGTATTCTGAGCACATTGTCCCAGCGGTGGGACTCACCAATGCTGATGAGGTGGATGCGATTGCACGCGAGCGGTCCCTCATATTTATAGTTGACATACGTATATTATTGACTTGTATTATTATCTATTGAATTGTATTATTATCTATTGACTTGTATTATTATCTATTGACTTGTATTATTATCTATTGACTTGTATTATTATTGACTTATATTGAGATTGTATTGACTATTTATAATTGAAACTGACTACTTAAAATTAATTGACTATGTATGTTCTTTGTGTGTTTTGTGTAATTTATTATTTTGATTATTTGTCGAATGAACGAATTGATTATTATTTTAAATTTATGATACTTGCTATAAAATCAATTTGTTAATTTATATAATTTTGAACCTAAATTCGTTTTTAATGTAATTTTATGGATTTTATTATCTGAAATAAATTGGTATTATTATTATTATTATTATTATTATTAAAATGAATTAATAAAACGAAATAACCTACATAATCCGAATTTTGCGAATATAAATTATCGACTCGAAATCGATATTTTTTTATGTTTTGTTATTGAGGTAATGTTTCGATCGAGTCTACCGTACCCCTTAACGAAATTATTAATATAGATATGATTACAAAACACTTAATATACTGTGTTTCCATTTCATGCCCTAATTAATGCAATATAATAAGTAAAATGCAGCAAACTTCAGTATTTTAAGAAATTTTATAGTTACGTTGTGACTTTCGGTTTCAGTTTCGGCCGAAACTGAAGCCGCAACCGAACATTCGGTTTCTTCGATTTCGACCGGAAAATCAGTTTCGGTCGGACACTACTTTATTCCTTGGATTCCTGGGTATCGTTCGACTCGATGGACTTCTATGTTACTACATAGTAGGTATAAACATCGAGCTCCTCGATTACATAGGTGGAGTGATAGCTAGAAGCATACACTAGTGTAAATGCCGTGTGGCAGTAAACTTAGCTCCACTGAACTACGTCCCACCGAAGAAACGGACATTTCTACATCGTCGCCGTAGTGTAAGCAGCGAGCACCGAAAACTTTAATAGCGCGATTTAGGATAGCTTAGTAGTTAAATCCATGGGGTACTTACTCAGGAAGTTAGTTGTTTTTGAGGTCACTATTGAACACAATAGCGGTCAGTGCGACAATGCGATTGTTACTTCATTGGAAGAGACGTCCGTGTAGACTGCAAATTGATGATCCAACATATAACAATAACATGGGACATCACTAACCCGTGTAGTTTTCATGGTGTAGTTAAATATTTATAATTATTTGAACAATTAATCTATGAAATAGACAACTGTTTGGGAGTCTATGAGTTTCTTTTAAAAACCGATTTCGTCTAAAAAGTACAGTAGTGAAAAGTAAAGTATTAATTATACATTCCTTTATGTGGTCACTCGAAGGTTAACTGAAAACCAGGTTTTACTCAGTACTATTGTTAACTGAACGGTTGCCACATCTCTGTCAAGAATTTACGATTATCTACAAATCTGTCAATTCCAAACAGTTTTACAGAAGATATGATTAAGTATTACTTATTACTTATAATATATTTTATTTTATTTTACCCAAAATCACAATTAATAGTAGTTCATTCAATTCATTTAGTAAATGTAAATGGGGGATTAGAGACCGTAAACAAACTCTTAAATATAATGTTCATTGTAATTCCAGAATAAAACAGATTGACTTTCCATTTGAACTTAGATATTGTGCAGACAGGATTTGTAATGATGAGTATCATAAAAGACTATTGAATAATATGTATAATAATATAGTGAATATTTTTACAGAATCTGCTAAAATAAGCTGCAACAGAACTAAACCTAAGAATCGTAAAAATGTAACAGGGTGGAATAGATATGTCGCTGATGCTCACGGGTGGGCAAGCAAGACTTTGTTTTCGGACTTGGGTTTCATATGGAAAACCAAGAACGGGTCCTGTGTATGACGATATGTACGAGTCGAGAAAAATCTTTAAAGCCAAACTAAGGAACTGCCAGAATAAGGAGTCCCAGATTAAAATGGATATAATTGCGGAAAATCGTGCAAATAAAAATTTTAGTGGCTTTTGGAAAAATACAAATAAACTGAACCCAAAGTTAAGCTCACCTTTGAGTGTAGGCGGTGCACAGAACCCACGAGATATAGCTTGTGCTTTTCAGCGACATTTCGATGTTGTGTCTCCGCTCGGGCACGCGTCTCAGATGTTTGATGCTGGGAGCCGTCCTGGGGATATTAGTGTCAGATTTTCTGCCAAGGATATGGCTCAAGTTATGAAGAAGATGGTGAGAGGCAAGTCCCCAGGTCATGATAATCTCAGTATCGAGCATTTGAAGTATGCGGGTATGCATCTACCAAGAGTACTAGCACTATTTTTTAACTTGTGTATTAGTCACACATATCTACCCGTCGATCTATTGTACCTCTATACTGTCGTAGTACCAATAATAAAGGATAAGAATGGGGACTCAGCTGACCTGTCTAACTACAGGCCAATCTCCCTGGCGACTGTCATAGCGAAGGTGCTGGATAGTTTGCTTGACCGACAGTTGGAGCAGCGCACTCAGCTGCATGACGCTCAGTTTGGGTTTAAGAAAGGGTTGTCGACTGAGAGTGCTGTTCTCCGTCTCAAGCAGACTGTCCAGTACTATACAGACCGAAACACACCTGTGTACGCATGTTACTTAGATTTTTCGAAAGCTTTTGATCTAGTCAATTACGATAAGCTGTGGCAGAAGCTACAGTGCGAGACAGATGTGCCTCATGAGATTGTGTCCTTATTCAAGTATTGGTACGGTCAGCAAAAGAATAGTGTAAGGTGGGCTGATGCGCAGTCGGACGTGTACGGGTTGGAATGCGGGGTGAGGCAGGGGGGATTGTCCTCGCCTCGTCTTTTCAACCTGTTTATGAATGGGTTCATAGGTGAGCTCAGCAGCACTAATATAGGTTGCTCCATAGATGGGGTATGTATGAATAATAGAGGTATTAGTTATGCGGATGATATGGTGATGCTGAGCCCATCGATCAATGCGCTACGCAAACTGTTGTGCATTTGTGAGTCGTATGCCCGGGCTCATGGGCTCAAATATAATGCCAAGAAAAGTGAGCTAATGGTTTTTCAAACTGGTACCAAAGTTTACTCGTCTGTACCTCCGGTTATTCTGTGTGGCACACCGCTTAAGAGGGTGACGCATTTCAAATACTTGGGCCACTGGGTCACTGACGATTTGTGTTTTAACATGGACATTGACTGGGAGCGCAGGGCGCTGTCCGTCCGGTGTAATATGTTGGCTCGTAGGTCTGCACGTTGTACTCCGCCAGTAAAAGTGACCTTGTTCAAGGCTTACTGCCAATCGTTTTACACGTGCAGCTTGTGGCCCAACTACACGCAGCGGGCGTATAGCGCACTGCGTGTACAGTACAACAGTGTCTTCAGGGTGCTGTTGGGGTTACCAAGGTTTTGTAGCGCTTCAGCTATGTTTGCTGAAGCACGAACTGATGATTTTTTCGCCATAATTAGAAAGCGGGGCGTTTCACTTCTTGATCGCCTGCGTGGTAGCACTAATAGCATGCTGAGGGTATTGTCCGAGCGATGGGATCTGCCCCTTTTAAAAGTATGGATGAAGTTGCATGCTAGTGGATTCTTACGTTATAATATTTAATGTTTTGTCTTTAATTTTTATTTTTCAATTTTATTCTAATTATATTTTAATTTTACATCAATTTTTATTTTAATGTATTTTATTATTGTTTTTATTTTATTTTAGTTTAATTCAATTTCAATGACATTTATCATTTGTTTTTTAATGAAATCTGATTGTATAATAATTGTAATTGTAATTGATTATCAAATTTGTTTTACTAACACTAGTTGTATAAGAAAATTGTTACTAACCATTTATGAGCTCTGAGCAATGATCTACACAAACTAGAACTAACAACTACTGAAAAGAGGCTCAACCTCTGTTAGTGCTTAGCTCTGTTAGTGGTTCTGATGTAGCATGTTGCTGAAAATGATTTCACAATTAATATCATAGCCACAAGATGCATTAAAAATCGATCGTAACCACTTGTGCTACGGCGCACCGTTGTACTTTACTGATGTTCATATTGTTGTTTCATCATTTTATACTTGTTACTGTTGAAACCATTTTCAGATCGCGTGTATCTTAATTAAAATTAGATTTTACTAACTTATTTGACTGCCTCGTTGGCCGAATGGTTGCAGGTGCGACTGCCGAGGAAGGGGTCTCGGGTTCGATTCCCGGGCCGGACAAAGTAATACTCTGGTTTTAAAAATTTGTCAGTAGTAGAACGGAGGCAGGAATCGTGCTCGGTATATGGCAATAGACCCCTTTTTACACAGAACGCATCACATAAATAATAAAAAAGGTATCATATTGTACAGTGGCATAATGTGCATCTCTGCCAACCCCTTTAGGGATGTCGCGGAGAACCTAACGGGTTACCGGGGTCCAGCTCGACGGGCAGCATAAGGAACGGGGTGGTTTTCAGTCAGTAAGAGTCTAACACTCCCTCCCGCCTCACTCAGGCGGGAGCAGCCATTCGATGATTTTCCCCCCTTAAAGAAAAAAACACTTTTGGGATAAAAAGCGTGATTTTATGTTATGTTATATTTTACTAAATCTCTTTTTTAACTTATTTGTATATAATGTTACGAATCATTTTATTCCTATCGAATTAGGGTTAAATAAGACCTAATTTAACCTACAGATATAGTTGCGTCTATGTAAAACTTCTATATCTGTAAAACTACATACCTGAAAGAGTTATTATTTTAAAGAGGTGAAAGTAGATTTGGTTTCATTTTACATTCAATTCTTTTTATTAATACTTAACTCGAAAAAAGTGGCTTATCAAAGAAAACACCTTTGTTTTAACAAGGCTTTGAAACATTAATGATTATTATTATAGGAGTCATTATTATACATTTATAAAGAATAGGTCGGCTTATAATCCTGATCCTTTCACAATACAAATTGCTAAAATACGAGCATTCCCAAATGGGTTTCAAGTAGTATTTATTGTTTTTTACAAAGGCGGAACCACTGAGACGGCATAACCAAATTCTTTGAGGCTGTCTACACTATGGGCTACTGATGATAATGTTTATTCAGTAAAACTCTTATTTGCTTTACTTAATTTAAGTAATGCCTTATTTAATTGACTTGTAAAATAAACTTTATTATCGCAATGTCCAGCCCAATCACGATAAGTACTTCCACAAACTAGGCTCTGGGACTTTAGATGATAATAGTCATTAATTGAGATTATGTAAAAAAAAACGGCGCCATCATCAAATTCTCAACAGCAATCTTGCTACTTAATCTTACTCTGTTAAAACTATAAAATTATTTATGAGAGAACACATTTAGCGATTATTAAAATTACATGCATTTGGAGTCTCTCTTATATTTACGAATTGCCTCAAATAAACTATAACAATATAACTTTATTATAGAGTAATTTTGGACCATAGACACACTGTCTTATTTAGCTATTGTATATTGTATATCAGGGGGCCTAGAATTGAGTAAAAAATTTCTAATATGATTGATTTCGCGGTGTTATTACGGCGGACAGCGCTTATATGAGGTGCGCTAAATGTAAGCAGTATTATGATTTACTATGTGCTAATTTTACTGCTGAGATATTTACTACGTTATCATTGGAGTTCAAGAAAGTTTGGACGTGCTTTGAATGTCGCAGTAAAATGCCAAAGAATGACAATTCGCAAACACCTGTACGCCAACACTTGAGCCATGATATGAGCATCGTTAGTGACTGCCCGGAGGTACAAATGAGCACTCCTGACAATATCACGGTTCGCACTGGGAAGTCCTATGCGCCGGTAATCGGTCGGGCAGCGTGTATATAATAGCCCGCAAGACAACGTCGCTGCTTCTTCTTTAATGCAGGGAATTGGAGAATTACAAAAGGATTTTGAAGCACGCCTAACCAACAATATCTGTCGACTGCTTACTGAACAATTCAATTGTTTTAAAACCGATGTCCTTGGCAGAATCAGTCAGTTAAGTCGCCAAGTTGATGAATTAAAAATACAAATTGAAGCCATTACTCAAAATAACCGCGTAACAATGCAGGATACTGTTCCCGGTAATGGGGAGGTACAAAATTCTTCAAAAATTGGTATCAAAGTTCAGACTCCCCCACAGAAGAAGAAAAAATCTACAAAGACTAATACACCACGGTCTTCCACGATTCCACCTCCTGCTCCAACTTCCGGGATTGAGATTGTGAACCGGGACACTTATGTAAAAAGTCAAGCTGTAGTAAACAACCAGGATGAGTGGGTTGAAGTGGGACGGAAGCAAGCTCGCGCCACGCTGCCCGGCGTGCTCCGCGGTACGGCAGCGCCAGGTACTACTTCGCTGCGAGCGTCCGAGAGAAGGAGGTACCTGCACCTTTACTACCTCTATGTGCAAGAAGGCACTACAGTGGAGCAGGTGCGTGCTCACCTTCACTCAATTTGCGGAAGCGACGTTTGCACTGTGGAGGAACTAAAGCCCCGTGGACGTTATTCATCTTTTAAATTGGGAGTCCCATCAAAGTGCGCTGATAGTGTTATGTCACCGAGTAACTGGGCTGAAGATATTTGTGTGAAACCATGGCGACAGAACTTTCGTGCCAAAAATGCAGCAGAAAACAGTACGTAATCTTGTTATATACTACCAAAATGTGCGGGGGTTGCGTAGTAAAACCAATATTTTTATAAAAAATATGACACAATGTAACTTTGACCTTGTAGCTTTGACTGAAACTTTTTTAAATAGTTCCAAATGTAATGATGAACTGTTTCCATCGCACTATGTGGTAGTGCGCAAAGACCGTTTGGGTGACTCCGGATAGGGAGGAGTGCTCTTGGCTGTGCGAGACTGCTTCTCAGTGCGTGAAATAACGAATATTGACGGCCATACGGAATATTAATTCCATGTCAGGTGTGACCTGACATGGAATTAATATTTGCTATTATTGGTGTGAAGCTCCGTAAACTTCTTTGTTGTGTGGTTTATCTACCGCCTAATTATAATGACGATCAATATCTTCGTGTCCTGACCTGTATAGAAAATGCTGTTTTGACATATGCTGGCCTCAATTTTTTAATCTTAGGTGATTTTAATTTAAACTCGTGTACTGTTAATATTAAGACAATTTTTAATTCATTTTGTGACTTTTGTCGACTGCAACAGTTCAATAATGTGTGTAACAATCGTGGTGGCATGTTGGATCTCGTCTTGGGCGATCATAGCCTCGATCAGATATTAGTGTGCGCAGGAACTGAACCTCTTGTGCCTATTGATGAGTACCACCCTCCTATTGAAGTGATAATCAAATTTCCTTGCGCTGGTATGGCAATGCCAGTACCGTTTTCATCGCTCGCCCCGCGCTCTAGGTCCACTCCGGACTGGAACTGGCGCAAAGCGGACATACAGGGCCTGTACGCGGCTTTACAAGACTTGGATTGGTCGGAGCCGGTTGTATTGAGTGACATTGACATTGCAGTTGATCTTTTCTATACTAATCTTTATAATTGTATTAGTCTTTATGTCCCAGGTAAAACCCATCGTACGAAAAATTATAAGTATGTGTATCCGAAATGGTATAACGCTGATATAATACACAATATACGTCAAAAGTATTATCATTTAAAACGATATAAGGCTGACGGTAATATGTTTAATAAAGAATTATTTAAATATTATAGATGGCACGTAAAAAATTTGATTGACAATGCATATAAGCAGCACTTACATTTGACACAACGTAAAATTGCTGACGACCCGGCTAAGTTCTGGGAATTTATCAAAGATAGGAAGAATGACAGGCGCTCTGTGGACGTTTATTCGTATGGGAAGGATGAAGTGATGGGCCAGGCCGCTGCTGACGCCTTTGCGGAATATTTTAGTTCGGTGTTTCAAAGTGAGGTGCCATTGTTGAACCCGCTGGACGCTTCACTAGCAGCAAGCATTCATGCTGATGCCACTTTGATTTCTGTCAGTACATTTGACGAGTCTGAACTGAGGTTGGCAGCAAGACGGTTGAAACCAAAATCGTCTGGGGGTCCCGATGGCATTCCGGTTTGCATAAAGATTGCATAAAGATTGCATATCCATTCTTAAAGTCCCAATCCTGTATCTCTTTAACTTGTCGCTTGCACGCTCAACTTATCCAGAGTTCTGGAAATTGTCTAGAGTAACTCCTGTGCCCAAGGTTGACGCAAATAATGATGTCACATCGTTTAGGCCAATTGCAGTATTGTCAGTTTTTGCAAAAATATTTGAGATACTGTTGTGTTCACGCATCAATAAACAAGTGAAAAATCTCCTACATGATAACCAGCACGGATTTAGAAACGCTCGTTCAACAACTACAAATCTTGTGGCTCACGTAGACTACATTTATGCTGAAATGGATGCGGGTAGGCAGGTGGATACCGCCTATTTTGATTTTAAAAAGGCTTTTGACTTGGTTGACAATGACATCCTGTTGTATAAGTTGGCGGTAATGGGCTTTTCTCTAGGGCTGCTTGAGTTTTTCTCAAGTTACCTCTGTAATCGGCGCCAATTCGTTAAGGTTAGACATTTCGAATCTAATGATTATTTCACTAGATCCGGAGTGAGCCAGGGTAGCACCTTAGGGCCCTTACTTTTCCTGATTTTTATCAATGACCTTCCTCAGCGTGTTGGTCTTTCCAAATGTCTGCTGTTTGCCGTCATCAGCAAACAGCAGACATCAGGTCATCCTCAAGCTTAGTCTGGGTGTAGGGACATCAACAGATTGCGAAGCTCTGCAAAGGGACATAGACGCGGTAGGAGACTGGAGCAGCGAAAACCGTCTTCCATTTAATATCGATAAATGCAAAATAATTTCCTTCTCGCGTAAACGCCAGCTGATTAATACACCTTATACTTTATTCGATGCTGCCCTTCAAAGGGTAACAGATATTCGTGACTTGGGTCTTCGATTGGACTCTGGACTTGACTTCCGTGACCATGTGACGGCAATATGTAAGGTGGCAAACAAAATGCTTGGATTTGTCATGCGTACGTCATCTGAGTTTGATAATTTAGGTGTTACTGCTACTATTCTCTATACCTAATGCCTACATACGTGCCAAACTTGAGTATGGTGCCATAGTCTGAGCTCCATCTGAGGAGAAATACAATATTATGCTTGAAAGGGTACAACGTAAATTCGCACGATGGTTATATAAGAAAAGGTATGGCTACTATCCTTACTTATACCCTTCTTCATTTGTAGCTGGTATGGTTGATCTGGAGACTCTCAAGTTCAGGAGGGTGTTGCAAACAATATTGCACTATCTGTCAATAATGCACCACAAAGTAGACAACCCTGTAGTACTAGACATGGTGAGATTACTTGTTCCCAAACGACTGGCGTGGAATGAGCAAGGGACAGTTGCGCCGAGGCGTCGGCCTCGCCTTTTGTGGTCGCCTCAAACGCGCACCAACTATGCGTCACAAGCACCTACTGTTCGCGCATTGGGCCTTGTTGGGGATATGATCGCTCATGACAATGATATCGATATATTTGCTGACCACTTTAAAAAACTATGTTCTAAAACTGAAACATTTGTCAATAAATTATTTAACGCTATTCAATAATGATGACCTTTTGACCTAAATGTCACCTAAATGTGTGATTTGATATTCGTAAATATGATTTGTTACTTCTTAATTATTAAGGCTCTTCGCAGTTATTTCTATTGTAGAGATATTGACATATTGATTCTTTTTATTTGTAGATTTAATATACAATATCCTAGATTTTATGAATTTGGACATGTACTACAAATATTTGACATTTATTAATTTGACATTATTTATTTGTATTGTATTCTATTTTTATTATTTTTATGACATTTTTTTTTCTTATTTTAATTAACTAGCTTACTGGCGTGTTGGTACCCACTGTAAGCCAGTAAGTGCATTTAAAAAAATAATAATAAATAAAAAATAATAATAATTCGATGGACTGTAGGACAATCATCTAATCAGGACATCATTTATTTCTTCTGATTAAAAATTAATGACATTGACGTGTTTGGTAATTTTAAATTACGTATTTGGATTTTTTTAAATTAAAACAAAGAAATGACTTGTAGGCAATGCTATTTCGAAGTTTAATCTCGTCAAACTGCGTATGTGTCGAGCCAATAAATAAAAAATGTAAAATTTATTAAATATTTTTATTTAGGAGTCGGGAGCCTTCAGAACGATGTCTTCTGCCGGGAGTCTTCAATGTCCTATTTGATGAAGAGCATCGTAGATTTCCTCCAAGTCGTCTTGAGCTGAATAGAAAAAAATACAATAACAGATAAGTTGTATGTTGCAAATGCAATCAAAATATGACTAGCACTACACAGAAACGCCGCACAAATACGAATCTAATACTCACGCAATAATGAACTTAAATCTAGTTGCGGTGGTAGGTGCAATGTTGGCGGTGATCGGGGCTCCTGCTCTACTACTAAAAAATTCAAAACCGGTTAATTGTGTGTTACAAGTGCGACCAAACTAAACATAGTTCCTCCAATCAAATTTAATACTTACAAGAAAGATCTGGAAAATCTGCCTCTGTGGGCAATATTGATGGAGACGCAGTCTCGGCGGGCTCCTGCTCTGCTACTAAAAATTCAACACCAGTTAATCGTGTGTTACAAACGCGACCAAAATAAACATAGTTGCTCCAATACAAATTTAATACTTACAGAAAAGATCTTCAAATGACACATCCTCAAGCGATGGTAAGGCCATGGCATGGCAGGATGGCAATGTTGTTTGACACTGCGTATCGGGCTCCTGCTCTGCTACTAAAAATTCAACACCAGTTAATCGGGTGTTACAAACGCGACCAAAATAAACATAGGTGCTCCAATACAAATTTAATACTTACAGAAAAGATCTTCAAATGACACATCCTCAAGCGATGGTAAGGCCATGGCATGGCAGGATGGCAATGTTGTTTGACACTGCGTATCGGGCTCCTGCTCTGCTACTAAAAATTCAACACCAGTTAATCGGGTGTTACAAACGCGACCAAAATAAACATAGGTGCTCCAATACAAATTTAATACTTACAGGAAAGATCTGCCTCTATGGGCAATATTGTTGGAGACGCAGTCTCGTCAGACTCCTGCTCTGCTACTAAAAATTCAACACCAGTTAATTGTGTGTTACAAACGCGACCAAAATCAACATAGTTGCTCCAATACAAATTTAATACTTACAGGAAAGATCTGCCTCTGTGGGCAATGTTGTTGGAGACGCAGTCTCGTCAGACTCCTGCTCTGCTACTAAAAATTCAACACCAGTTAATTGTGTGTTACAAACGCGACCAAAATAAACATAGTTGCACCAATACAAATTTAATACTTACAGAAACGATCTGGAGAATCTGCCTCTGTGGGCAATATTGTTGGAGACTGCATGTCGGGCTCCTGCTCTGCTACTAAAAAATTCAACACTAGTTAATTATCTGTTACAAATGCAACCAAATTAAACACATTAAGCAAGAAATATAAAAACCCCAAAGCCTATTCTTACTATTATCATTTACTCCAATACCAATCTAATAAGTCATGCTAAAATGTCGTACCTGGCTGCGGTGTTGATGGCGCGACTTGTTCTGCCTGGTCGAGGGCCAACTTTAGCTTTTTTACTACAAAAAAATAACAATAAATAAGCAAATACTCGTACAGACACTATAAATTTATTATTTCAAGAAATTTTAGTTTTACACTTACTTTTTTTCTTCAATTTTCTATTCACGCGTTTAATGTCTTCTATACGTTCTCTTCTTTTAGTTTTTAAGTGCATGATAACATGCACCATTAAGTTGGCCGACGTTATCTACAAAAAGAAATAAAAATGAGACAAAACATAAAACAATAAAGTCTATCTTACTCGCAAACATTTCAGATTTCGTAAACGTACATTAGGGTCACACCCTGCGGCCTCTGCCAGTTCGCATTGGGCTTTCGCCAACTCCTCTCGCCTTTCACGCTCATATTGAGCGTTTCTGGCGCGTTTTTCCTCCTGTAAACATGTAAATGTGGTTCATCAATCAATGTACGTACAACAAAACTGTAGAAAAGTGCTATATGTAGAAAAAACATAGCAGAGCCTGTTATTTATATATGTCTATGATGGATGAAATTTGGGACAGAGGTAGATTATGGTTTGGAGTAACACATAGGCTGGGCACCTGGAAACTCGGGCGAAGCCGCTGTGAGAAGCTAGTATATATATATAGATAACAGAAATTCAGACCAAAGTTATAGATTTTCAATCTCTATAATATCTATATCCACACACATAAAATAACATTACGCCTTTTATCCTCGAAGGGGTAGGCAGAGGTGCACATTACGGCACTTAATGCCAGTGTACAAGGGAACACCCACTTTTCACTATTCATGTTATGACTCCCATGAAATAGGGGTCAGCCTATTGCCATACTCAGGTTTTTTTTAAAACCCTGTACTACTTTGCCCGACCCAGAAATTGAACCTGAGACTTGTACTTGCGACCACTTAGTCTTCGAGGCAGGCATATACACACGAATGTCATAAAACGCATAAGAAACGAAACATTTTCAATAAACTTGTAAATGTCTTTGATCATCACTATAGACGCGGACGCCCTGCGATATGTACCTCTAGGTTCAGAGAGAAGTTCTAAGATGTCCAAATAAAGAACTTGTACAAGTTTTTACAAACGATTTGTTTTATACAAACCAAAGACAGTGGGGTGCGATTTGCACCACGGGGCCTTCCACGCTTTGGTCTGGTTCGTTTAGAGTCGGTCGATGTGGATGGCTCTGGTTCTTGGCTCTGGCGTGGCTGCTCCTGATAAAATAAAAAAAACTGTTTAGATACATCTTTCAATTTCAATAACACATTGATAAACTTGTAAATGTCTTTGATCATCACTATAGACGCGGACGCCCTGCGATATGTACCTCTAGGTTCAGAGAGAAGTTCTAAGATGTCCAAATAAAGAACTTGTACAAGTTTTTACAAACGATTTGTTTTATACAAACCAAAGACAGTGGGGTGCGATTTGCACCACGGGGCCTTCCACGCTTTGGTCTGGTTCGTTTAGAGTCGGTCGATGTGGATGGCTCTGGTTCTTGGCTCTGGCGTGGCTGCTCCTGATAAAATAAAAAAACTGTTTAGATACATCTTTCAATTTCAATAACACATTGATAAACTTGTAAATGTCTTTGATCATCACTATAGACGCGGACGCCCTGCGATATGTACCTCTAGGTTCAGAGAGAAGTTCTAAGATGTCCAAATAAAGAACTTGTACAAGTTTTTACAAACGATTTGTTTTATACAAACCAAAGACAGTGGGGTGCGATTTGCACCACGGGGCCTTCCACGCTTTGGTCTGGTTCGTTTAGAGTCGGTCGATGTGGATGGCTCTGGTTCTTGGCTCTGGCGTGGCTGCTCCTGATAAAATAAAAAAACTGTTTAGATACATCTTTCAATTTCAATAACACATTGATTTTACAAATAAATGAGACATACCTCGTTCAAGTTGTCTGAGTCTTTTACTGGATCCATTACTATCGAAATCGTTATTCCTTTGTAAGAATGCCTTGCAGTTGCAGTGTGCGTAGTCACCGAGTGAGTGCTGAGTAGCGAATGAAAAATTTTTTGCTGCCTGCGCATACGCAGGGTTGTGGGCGGGGCGTAAGAAACCGTTAGACCGCGGCGATTGGTCGAAATGTTGGCGGTAACGAAATTTGAAAATTGAAAATTGGGGTTTTCGCTTGCAACAAATTTACCGGCGTCTAATTCATAAAGTAATGGAAAGTAATTTATTTGATATTAGTCACGAGTGGTTTTTTATTTAACATTTTTAACACAGGTTCTGTTTTAATCATAATTTGAAGTATATTCGAAGAAAAGAAGAAGAAAGGAAGCGTTCAGAACACTTCTTAATCTAATAATTTCTTCTGATACTTTACTCAATAAAGCGTTGTAGAACTGACTATTATTTAATTTACACTTAATAAAATAACTATGCCTTTTACACTAAATTCCTCATTAAAGAATCACAATCACATTATATTATAATATGAATGCACACAATATATTTCTAATTGGTGACAACTTGTTATTAATGTAATGAGTAATACATCAACTATTTCTTGTTTCATACTTTCTTTGTTTCCTTCTAATTGACTTTGTAAGTAGTTGTGAATTACCATGCGGTTATGGAAACTTAACAACACCGAAGGTACGAACAAAGCTACGTGGTATTTTTACACGAAGTAAACGTTCATTTCCAAAGCATTGCCACGAAATGCGTCAAAAAGCGATCGTAACCAAACTACTACGCCAACCCCTTAAATATGCTACGGCGTAGCAAGTGTGCTACGGCGCACCGTAGCCCTATACTTTACTGATATACTGTTGTACTTACATTTCTCAATGTAGTGTCAAGTCTCGATTTTTACTGATTTTTAAAATACTACAAAAAGGCATGACGTAACAGCACGCCTTTTATCCCCGAAGGGGTAAGCAAAAGTGTATTTATTGTCACTGTACAATAGAACATCCACTTTTCACTATTTATGGTTTGAGTCCCATGTAATAGGGGTCAGCCTCAAGCCATATTAGGTACTGGAATACCAGATTCCCTGCTACCACTAAGAATTTTTAAAAACCCAGTAGTACTTTGCGCGATCCGGGAATCGAACTCGGCCAACGAGGCAGTCAAAAAAGGCGTTTCTCAGTTTTATTTATGTATGCATGTTTGTGCGCGATTGTCTCGCGATTCGCTGAACTGACGCTAAGGAGAAGGTTTTATTATACTAATTAACTAAGTGACTTCAGAAACAAAGAGAATTGAAATAAATCTTATTAAACGTAGTTTATAAAATAATTGTTCAAGTCTAATTGGTGTGAGGTTTAATGAAGATGTGAGAATAGTGTTTTGAGAAGCTAAATGACGAGGTTCTAGCGCATCTCTTGTGCTTCTCCGATATTCATTAATTTCTTCATGAATGCTCGTTTATTTAGGGTAGTACACGAACGTGGTGTGTTTGTCTTTTGACGAGAAATATGACTGAATTAAGTTTCTATTTAATTACGATTGTAAAGAAAATCATACGCAATAAAACAGGCATTAACTAGTGCATATATTACGAAATGCTGTTTGTAGTATGTTATCACTCTTGAATTATGTTATCATGAATTTAAATTTAAGCCTTTGATCAATAATAATTGACTTGTAATCTAGGAACAATAAAAAATGTGATTGACTAATAAGTGAATAATGAAATTGATCATAATTATTAAAATTTTCTGAATAGGTACTGAAGCTATTCATAAAAGAAGCTCAAATTCAAAACAATTGTTTATTTTCATGAAAAAGCGACAGAACCAAGTTCCCGCGACTTTTTCTTATCTGATCCCGGACGTGACATAGAAACAAACCTGATGAGTAATAATATCTGTGGTACTCTTCCTCGAACAAGTCAGCTCATGTGCGATGCTTTAGGGCTTAAAGAGATTAGAGGTTCGAACTATGACAGGTTTAAATCACTGTCGAGGTTTTAATACCACGAGGTAGAGCGGCCACCATGGTACGGGGTCGCGTCGTCTTAGCAACAATTTACCTAATAATAGTTTTGGGATTCTTTTGTGTGAGGAGTTAAAAATATAAGTTTAGAATGAATAAAACAAAAGCTTGTGTTCCATGAATGTGCCCGCATGTCCTAAAACAATTATTCATTCAAAGAAACATTTGTGCTGCTTATCTCAATATCGCTAGGTAACACAACTCTTTTATTCAGAAACAGAGCCATTTTCCATTTTTAACTTTTGTCTGTTGTTTTAAAAAGGTTAGTTAATACTGGTCGTGCCATTAACTAATGAACGAATCGAATGAATGGTGCTAGAGGTAATGCAACTATCGATTATTGTAGGGCTTCACTGATCGTTTTGACTCTTTCGTTTCTGTTTTTACCCATACGGAAATCGGTTTATTAATATTTATGGCACGTATCTATAATACCATCAATAAAAATTATCTAATATAGTAAGTAATAACTTACAATTATGTTGTAAAATAGTTCGTTTGAAAAGAAATTTGTGAACTAATATTATACAGCTATATTATTATTACCTACATGAACAATATGCACCGCCAATAAAACAGAAAATGCTGCCTAATCCGGGCAAGTATTTACAACTCCTTAGAACGGCGGCAAATTCCAAACAGTTTTGCAGAAAATATGTCAAAGTCAAAGCATATATTTCAATTAAACCATAATTTGGTACATTTGAAACGTCAACAAATACAAAATAAATAATCTGTATAAAATATAAAATAGTCTGTCAGTCAGTCCGTCAATGAAGCTAGGTGCTCATTCCAAAATTTAGATTCGAATGGAGAAGAACGAGCAAGAATCTCCATTCGTTACTCTTTTTAAAAAAATATGTTCTACAATGTCTCTGATACATATTTCAATATTGTACGCATATGCAAGAACAATGCAAACACACGCTTGATAACTTACTAAAATAAGAAATAATAAAAATCTTATAGTCTAATATGGTGCTCACATATGCATAGTGACAGTCCATAGAAATAGTGCTTCTATACAAGAAAAAGAACACTCTTTGTTTCAATAAAGAAAGAAATGCTGGATACCATAAGGAAACTAGATTGTCTACCTCTACATTAGAATTAAAGTATTGATTTATGATTATGGTCATCATCTACTATCCACTGCCAGGCGGTTTTTGTAGTGGTTATTGATGATAGCGTGATGTTTCATAGCATGTAGCCTTCTTCGATAAACTTAGTATGTAACATGAATAGAATTATTAAATTCGAACCAGTAATACTGGAGCTTACGGTACTAGCTACCTACTACCGCGCGCTTTCACCCGCCGTCTCTATTGACGATGTTTTACAGCATACGACTAGCCTTTGGCGTTATATAGAGGTAATATCCTTCTTCAATAAATTGACAATTCAACATACAAAGAATTATTTAATTCGTACAAATGATTTCGGAGATTAGCGCCTTCAAACTTTCATTTAACGTACACTGTGCGGATATCTCCAGCAAATGTAGGAAAACTATGGGTTTCATATGTCGCATGTCTAAAGATTTTAGACATCAAAACAGTGCTATCACCCTATACAGGTCCCTTGTGCTTAGCAGACTTGAGTATGCGTCAATAGTCTGGAATCCTAAATATAAGGTACATACTGACCTGATTGAGTCGACTCAACGCCGTTTTGTGCGCTTCATGTCTCATAGGTATGGTTTACAAAGGGAACTTCAGACGTATGCACAGCGTTCTGCTCATTTTGGGTTGCCGAACTTGGGAATTAGGCGGTCCTACCAGGACTTGGTATATTTGTTTAAAATTATGAATGGGATCCTTGCCACGAGCTTATTATCACAGATTCACCTCAGGATCCCTACCAGATCTTTTAGACGCGAGATGTATTTCTCTTTGCCAATGTGCAACAACAATGTATCGTCTCACAATCCTGTGATAAGGATGTGTCGCAAGTACAACGAGCTACTCTCGAGTGACATGGGCGTGCCTGATATCCACAATACCTCGCTTCACAAATTTAAAAATATTGTTAAGAAATTGTTATTTGGTTGGTCCGATAATGAGGACAATATTGAATAATGTATCTATTGTCTAATTGCATTCTTAATTCTCTTTATTATTAAAATTTATCTCTAAATTTGTTGTGGATTATAATTAATTATAAATAATTGATAAATACTAGTCGTTGCATGTCATGTTGTGTGCACATACTTGTGGAAGCATGGTCTGCCATTTACAGTTTTGTAATGTTACTCTGTTGTGTATTGTACTGTGTTTCTGTTTTGTGTACCTTAAAAAAAAAATCAATCTAATAAACCAATCAACGATTTCTAAAACCATGAACGATACACCCTCTCACCTCTCAACACGCCTCAATCTACGAGGGAGTAGGCAGAGACGCACATATGTATGTATCTCCCACTTTTTACCAATTATGTTTCGGAACCAATATATTAAGTGTTGAGCCTACTTACCATGTATACCGGGTACTATTCTAGACTTTAGTGCTGAAAAATGTCCGAAATAGATAGGAAATAATACATTACTCAGTCTGGAAATTGAACCGAAGACCCTTTGCTCAGCAGGCTCGCTTGATAAGGTATCTAATAAGGAGTTTTTACGTGGACGTACATACATAATCTTATACCATAAAATCTCCTACACGAAACGCTCGTTCAACAACTACAAATCTTGTGGCTCACGTAGACTACATTTATGCTGAAATGGATGCGGGTAGGCAGGTGGATACCGCCTATTTTGATTTTAAAAAGGCGTTTGACTTGGTTGACAATGACATCCTGTTGTATAAGTTGGCGGTAATGGGCTTTTCTCCAGGGCTGCTTGAGTTTTTCTCAAGTTACCTCTGTAATCGGCGCCAATTCGTTAAGGTTAGACATTTTGAATCTAATGATTATTACACTCGATCCGGAGTGAGCCAGGGTAGCACCTTAGGGCCCTTACTTTTCCTGATTTTTATCAATGACCTTCCTCAGCGTGTTGGTCTTTCCAAATGACATTAGGTCATCCTCAAGCTTAGTTTGGGTGTAGGGACATCAACAGATTGCGAAGCTCTGCAAAGGGACATAGACGCGGTAGGAGACTGGAGCAGCGAAAACCGTCTTCCATTTAATATCGATAAATGCAAAATAATCTCCTTCTCGCGTAAACGCCAGCTGATTAATACACCTTATACTTTATTCGACGCTGCCCTTCAAAGGGTAACAGATATTCGTGACTTGGGTCTTCGGTTGGACTCTGGACTTGACTTCCGTGACCATGTGACGGCAATATGTAAGGTGGCAAACAAAATGCTTGGATTTGTCATGCATACGTCATCTGAGTTTGATAATTTAGGTGTTGCTACTATTCTCTATAATGCCTACATACGTGCCAAACTTGAGTATGGTGCCATAGTCTGAGCTCCATCTGAGGAGAAATACAATATTATGCTTGAAAGGGTACAACGTAAATTCGCACGATGGTTATATAAGAAATGGTATGGCTACTATCCTTACTTATACCCTTCTTCATTTGTAGCTGGTATGGTTGATCTGGAGACTCTCAAGTTCAGGAGGGTGTTGCAAACAATATTGCACTATCTGTCAATAATGCACCACAAAGTAGACAACCCTGTAGTACTAGACATGGTGAGATTACTTGTTCCCAAACGACTGGCGTGGAATGAGCAAGGGACAGTTGCGCCGAGGCATCGGCCTCGCCTTTTGTGGTCGCCTCAAACGCGCACCAACTATGCGTCACAAGCACCTACTGTTCGCGCATTGGGCCTTGTTGGGGATATGATCGCTCATGACAATGATATCGATATATTTGCTGACCACTTTAAAAAACTATGTTCTAAAACTGAAACATTTGTCAATAAATTATTTAACGCTATTCAATAATGATGACCTTTTGACCTAAATGTCACCTAAATGTGTGATTTGATATTCGTAAATATGATTTGTTACTTCTTAATTATTAAGGCTCTTCACAGTTATTTCTATTGTAGAGATATTGACATATTGATTCTTTTTATTTGTAGATTTAATATACAATATCCTAGATTTTATGAATTTGGACATGTACTACAAATATTTGACATTTATTAATTTGACATTATTTATTTGTATTGTATTCTATTTTTATTATTTTTTTGACATTTTTTTTTCTTATTTTAATTAACTAGCTTACTGGCGTGTTGGTAACCACTGTAAGCCAGTAAGTGCATTTAAAAAAATAATAATAAATAAAAAATAATAATAATTCGATGGACTGTAGGACAATCATCTAATCAGGACATCATTTATTTCTTCTGATTAAAAATTAATGACATTGACGTGTTTGGTAATTTTAAATAACGTATTTGGATTTTTTTAAATTAAAACAAAGAAATGACTTGTAGGCAATGCTATTTCGAAGTTTAATCTCGTCAAACTGCGTATGTGTCGAGCCAATAAATAAAAAATGTAAAATTTATTAAATATTTTTATTTAGGAGTCGGGAGCCTTCAGAACGATGTCTTCTGCCGGGAGTCTTCAATGTCCTATTTGATGAAGAGCATCGTAGATTTCCTCCAAGTCGTCTTGAGCTGAATAGAAAAAAAAACAATAACAGATAAGTTGTATGTTGCAAATGCAATCAAAATATGACTAGCACTACACAGAAACGCCGCACAAATACGAATCTAATACTCACGCAATAATGAACTTAAATCTAGTTGCGGTGGTAGGTGCAATGTTGGTGGTGATCGGGGCTCCTGCTCTACTACTAAAAAATTCAAAACCGGTTAATTGTGTGTTACAAGTGCGACCAAACTAAACAAAGTTCCTCCAATCAAATTTAATACTTACAAGAAAGATCTGGAAAATCTGCCTCTGTGGGCAATATTGATGGAGACGCAGTCTCGGCGGGCTCCTGCTCTGCTACTAAAAATTCAACACCAGTTAATCGTGTGTTACAAACGCGACCAAAATAAACATAGTTGCTCCAATACAAATTTAATACTTACAGAAAAGATCTTCAAATGACACATCCTCAAGCGATGGTAAGGCCATGGCATGGCAGGATGGCAATATTGTTTGACACTGCGTATCGGGCTCCTGCTCTGCTACTAAAAATTCAACACCAGTTAATCGGGTGTTACAAACGCGACCAAAATAAACATAGGTGCTCCAATACAAATTTAATACTTACAGAAAAGATCTTCAAATGACACATCCTCAAGCGATGGTAAGGCCATGGCATGGCAGGATGGCAATGTTGTTTGACACTGCGTATCGGGCTCCTGCTCTGCTACTAAAAATTCAACACCAGTTAATCGGGTGTTACAAACTCGACCAAAATAAACATAGGTGCTCCAATACAAATTTAATACTTACAGGAAAGATCTGCCTCTGTGGGCAATATTGTTGGAGACGCAGTCTCGTCAGACTCCTGCTCTGCTACTAAAAATTCAACACCAGTTAATTGTGTGTTACAAACGCGACCAAAATAAACATAGTTGCTCCAATACAAATTTAATACTTACAGAAACGATCTGGAAAATCTGCCTCTGTGGGCAATATTGTTGGAGACTGCATGTCGGGCTCCTGCTCTGCTACTAAAAAATTCAACACTAGTTAATTATCTGTTACAAATGCAACCAAATTAAACACATTAAGCAAGAAATATAAAAACCCCAAAGCCTATTCTTACTATTATCATTTACTCCAATACCAATCTAATAAGTCATGCTAAAATGTCGTACCTGGCTGCGGTGTTGATGGCGCGACTTGTTCTGCCTGGTCGAGGGCCAACTTTAGCTTTTTTACTACAAAAAAAACAACAATAAATAAGCAAATACTCGTACAGACACTATAAATTTATTATTTCAAGAAATTTTAGTTTTACACTTACTTTTTTTCTTCAATTTTCTATTCACGCGTTTAATGTCTTCTATACGTTCTCTTCTTTTAGATTTTAAGTGCATGATAACATGTATCATTAAGTTGGCCGGCGTTATCTACAAAAAGAATTAAAAATGAGACAAAACAATAAAGTCGGCTCATCTTACTCGCAAACATTTCAGATTTCGTAAACGTACATTAGGGTCACACCCTGCGGCCTCTGCCAGTTCGCATTGGGCTTTCGCCAACTCCTCTCGCCTTTCACGCTCATATTGAGCGTTTCTGGCGCGTTTTTCCTCCTGTAAACATGTAAATGTGGTTCATCAATCAATGTACGTACAACAAAACTGTAGAAAAGTGCTATATGTAGAAAAAACATAGCAGAGCCTGTTATTTAGAGGTATATATGTCTATGATGGATGAAATTTGGGACAGAGGTAGATTATGGTTTGGAGTAACACATAGGCTGGGCACCTGGAAACTCGGGCGAAGCCGCTGTGAGAAGCTAGTATATATATATAGATAACAGAAATTCAGACCAAAGTTATAGATTTTCAATCTCTATAATATCTATATCCACACACATAAAATAACATTACGCCTTTTATCCTCGAAGGGGTAGGCAGAGGTGCACATTACGGCACTTAATGCCAGTGTATAAGGGAACACCCACTTTTCACTATTCATGTTATGAATCCCATGAAATAGGGGTCAGCTTATTGCCATACTCAGGTTTTTTTTAAAACCCTGTACTACTTTGCCCGACCCAGAAAATGAACCTGAGACTTGTACTTGCGACCACTTAGTCTCCGAGGCAGGCATATACACACGAATGTCATAAAACGCATAAGAAACGAAACATTTTCAATAAACTTGTAAATGTCTTTGATCATCACTATAGACGCGGACGCCCTGCGATATGTACCTCTAGGTTCAGAGAGAAGTTCTAAGATGTCCAAATAAAGAACTTGTACAAGTTTTTACAAACGATTTGTTTTATACAAACCAAAGACAGTGGGGTGCGATTTGCACCACGGGGCCTTCCACGCTTTGGTCTGGTTCGTTTAGAGTCGGTCGATGTGGATGGCTCTGGTTCTTGGCTCTGGCGTGGCTGCTCCTGATAAAATAAAAAAAACTGTTTAGATACATCTTTCAATTTCAATAACACATTGATAAACTTGTAAATGTCTTTGATCATCACTATAGACGCGGACGCCCTGCGATATGTACCTCTAGGTTCAGAGAGAAGTTCTAAGATGTCCAAATAAAGAACTTGTACAAGTTTTTACAAACGATTTGTTTTATACAAACCAAAGACAGTGGGGTGCGATTTGCACCACGGGGCCTTCCACGCTTTGGTCTGGTTCGTTTAGAGTCGGTCGATGTGGATGGCTCTGGTTCTTGGCTCTGGCGTGGCTGCTCCTGATAAAATAAAAAAACTGTTTAGATACATCTTTCAATTTCAATAACACATTGATAAACTTGTAAATGTCTTTGATCATCACTATAGACGCGGACGCCCTGCGATATGTACCTCTAGGTTCAGAGAGAAGTTCTAAGATGTCCAAATAAAGAACTTGTACAAGTTTTTACAAACGATTTGTTTTATACAAACCAAAGACAGTGGGGTGCGATTTGCACCACGGGGCCTTCCACGCTTTGGTCTGGTTCGTTTAGAGTCGGTCGATGTGGATGGCTCTGGTTCTTGGCTCTGGCGTGGCTGCTCCTGATAAAATAAAAAAACTGTTTAGATACATCTTTCAATTTCAATAACACATTGATAAACTTGTAAATGTCTTTGATCATCACTATAGACGCGGACGCCCTGCGATATGTACCTCTAGGTTCAGAGAGAAGTTCTAAGATGTCCAAATAAAGAACTT
The DNA here is from genome assembly GCA_038387885.1 of Spodoptera picta. Classification (NCBI taxonomy): domain Eukaryota; kingdom Metazoa; phylum Arthropoda; class Insecta; order Lepidoptera; family Noctuidae; genus Spodoptera; species Spodoptera picta. The sequence continues at coordinate 207,327 of JAZHFQ010000284.1, forward strand.
GTACAAGTTTTTACAAACGATTTGTTTTATACAAACCAAAGACAGTGGGGTGCGATTTGCACCACGGGGCCTTCCACGCTTTGGTCTGGTTCGTTTAGAGTCGGTCGATGTGGATGGCTCTGGTTCTTGGCTCTGGCGTGGCTGCTCCTGATAAAATAAAAAAAACTGTTTAGATACATCTTTCAATTTCAATAACACATTGATTTTACAAATAAATGAGACATACCTCGTTCAAGTTGTCTGAGT
>JAZHFQ010000286.1:0-13685 GCA_038387885.1 Spodoptera picta
ATTTAAAGAAAGATAGTGAGGTGTGGGGAGCTAGTGTAAAATAAAACAATACGTCTGTCTCGTTTCACGGTGCTCTTTAATCTGACCCACTAACTACTAACTACAATAAGGTATACCCCACTTCACCTCCGGGGTAAAAGAAAAAAAAAATTAAATCTAAAGATTACATTTTTTTTTTTTGAACTTATAGCTAATTGCCAAACATAAATGTTAAATCCTTAATCATGTAAAGATTAAATGTACTTAAATTAAGCTTACATAATAAAATTTATTTATCTTTAACAAATAATTTTGTTCTATTTTTGTGAACAACATCAATTTTTCCATTTTTCATGATTTTTACATTTGGTTCTTGTTCTTCTATTACAATATATGGGCCGTCATATAAAGGTTTTAATTTATTTCCTGTTTCATTTTTTACTAACAACATATCATTTGGATTATACTTTATTTGATTTACAGTTTTATCATAAATTTGTTTTCTTTTCTGTTTACACTTTAACAAGTTTTCTCTGGCATCTCTATTAGCTACTTGTAACCTGTATTTTAATTCTAAACTGTAGTTATCAGGATTGTACAATGGTTCTATATTAGAAAAAATTCTACTTGGTATTTCACAGGGTTTACCAAAAACTAATTCGTATGGGGCATATTTTGTACTAGAATGAACTGTATTATTATATGTGAAGCACCAAAATGGTAGCCATTGGCTCCATGTTTCTGGATGATTATCGCACTGTAGTCGTAAAAATGAACCTAGATGTTTATGTACATTTTCAAGTGAACCTATGGTTTGGTGATGGTATGCGGTAGAGTTTAGTTTTTCTATGTTAAGTAATTTACATACCTGTTCCATTGTTTCCGAGATGAATTCTGTGCCACGATCTGTAGTGATTGTTTTGGGAATCCCAAACCTTAAAATGAAATTGTTCACAAAACTTTTAGCTATACTTACGGTTTCCTTATTTTTAAGAGGATAAGCCTCAACAAACTTGCTTAACTCGCATTGAATTGTTAATATGTACTTATTATTTTCTAAATCTATATCTAATGGGCCTACTACATCTAAGAATAGCTTTTCTAAAGCATAACTTGCTGTGGTTGTAATAACCATTGGTTCTCTAACATATCTGGAATGTTTCATTTTCTGACATTTCTCACACTTTTGGATGAAATTCTTGACGTCATTTTCGATTCCTGGCCAGTAAAATTTACGTTTTATATTATTAATCATTCTGCGTACCCCAGCGTGTCCGCTTGTTGGTAGCAGATGATAGTCATTAATAATAAAATTCTTTTCCTCGTCATTGTCTATTCTTTTTATTCCTCTTAAAATACAAATGCGTGGTCCGGACCACTGGTCTATTCCTTTTATTCCTTCTACAATATTTTTTATGAATAACGCGTTATCATTTTTTTTTATAATACAAATCTCTTTTATTCCTAATTTTTCACATATTTTTCTCAAATTTTCCACAAAAACGTCTCGCGTGTAATGTGCTTTAAAATCGAGATTAACATATAATATATTTTTATTGGCTATAAATGCGAAACATTCTGATTCGACATCTACGCTTTTATTCTCTTTCATTTTCTTTAATTCTTCACCTTTCACTAAACTTAACTCGACTGCACCACTCGGTATTCTAAGTATTTCCACAACTTTTGGTTGATCAGGCCAATCGTCTAGGCGAATACTTGGGATACCGCTTTTCACACTATCATTCTCACTTTCCTCCCCTTTCTCAGATTCTCTTATTCTTCTAGCTTGCGCTCTTGTTGTTACTGCTATTATTTTATCATTCATATCTTTTAAATCTTGTGAAGTTACACTTATTCGTGACAAAGCATCAGCTAGTACATTTTCTTTACCTTTGACATATGTTATTTTGAAGTCATACTCTTCTAGGGCTAATCGAAATTTCAGAAGTCTACTGGACGGATCTTTCATTCCAAACAGGTATATCAAAGGTTTATGATCTGTCATTATAGTGAAAGTACGTCCGAATAGGTATGGTCTGAAATATTTTACACTCCAAACTATTGCGAGAAGTTCTTTTTGTATTGTCGGATAATTTAGTTCTGCTTTATTCAAAGGCCTGCTAGTATAAGCTACTGGTTTCATGTCACTGTTACAAAGTACTGAGCCTATCGCTGTTCCAGAAGCATCGGTTTGTAATATAAATTCGTTCGAAAAATCTGGGTATGTTAAAATGGGTGGTGAAATAAGAGTATTTTTCAAAAAATTAAATGAATTCTCACATTGCTCCGTCCATTCAAATTTAGTATTTTTCCTACATAGTTTATTTAAACAATTGGTTATTTCTGCAAAATGTTTTATGAATTTTCTATAATAATTACACATAGCAACAAAACGTCTGACTTCATCAACATTAGTTGGTCTTGGGTAATTTTTTATACATTTAACTTTTTCTGGATCAGGGCTATATCAATAATTCTGTTTTTAAAAATTGACATTTACTCGGATTTAATTTAAGATTGACTTTACGTAAACGTTCAAAAATTTCAATTAGGTTTTTATTATGTGATCCCAAATTTCTGCCAAAACAAATTATATAGTTATATATAAAACAATTTATATAGTTTAGGCCTGACATAGCAATAGACATTGTCCTAGAGAAGGCACTGGGGCTCGTTTTTAAACCCATTGGTAGGCGCTTCATCTGGTATTGTCCTGTACTTGTGGTAAATGATGTAATTGGTCTAGACTCTGGTTTTAATGAACATTGGTAATAAGATTGACTAAGGTCTAAATGTGAGTAGTATATAGCACCTGATAACGAGTCTAAAATGTCGGTAATATTTGGTAATGGGAATTTGTCATCATGAATTACCTCATTTAATTTTCTGTAATCGATCACTAAACGCCACTTTTTAATTTTCTCATTATCTGACTTTTTAGGAACTAATAATATCGGACTGGACCATTCACTTTGTGATGGTTCAATTATGTCATCGTCTAACATTTGTTTAATCTGATTTTCTATTTCCGGTTTTAAACTATGTGGTAATCTGTATGGTTTGGTATATACTGGACTTACATTTTGTTTTAAATGAATTGTTTGTTCCTCTAAGTTAGTAGTAGTAAGCTTATCGCCGGGTAAATGAAATATATATTTAGAACAAATACTCTCTATACTGTTTCGTTCGCTTGTACCTAAGTGATCAAGTTTCAAGGTTTGCAACAATGTTGTTGCTCGTGTGGGATTAGAGTCACATTTATTAAACGAGCATACATTGTATTGTTTTAAAGGTAATAATTCAGGTTGAAAAACTGAAATAACTATATCTTTATCGCTGGTATTCATTAGCCTGATAGGTATTATGTTATTTTTTGGTTTTACTATCAACCCAGCCAAAAATAAATTTTCTTGTAACTCCTTCTGCACAATCACACTGTCTTCTCTCACATCTGAAGTTAGCTTTATGTAATGAATAGTTTCGCATCGTGCTGGTATTGTTATATATGCAGTACACAATTTGGGTGAGGTATGTAAAGGCAATATGCTTTGTTTTTCTTTTGTTAAAGTTAATATATTTTTCTCTAAATCAATAGTAGAATTAAAATTGTTCAAAAAGTCTAAACCTATAATTCCGTCAGATTTACAAGGTAAATTGTCAAATAAATAAAATTTATGTTCATAAAATGTTTCATCGGAAGCCTGCAAAGTTAAATAAACATATCCTTCTGAGTACGTCTTACCACCTATACCGTTTATAACTATAGGGTCTCTATGTACAGGTATCCGATAAGAAATTACTGCGAATTGCTGATATTGAGGCGCCTGTGTCTAGTAACCATGAACATTTTTGATTACCTAACTGCAAGAATATGTATTTTACATTATTGTCACAATTAAAAATATAATGTTTAGGTCCGAAAAAACTGATTTGATTCAGTAGCTTCTTGTTCTTGTGGGTTTTCGACTTGTGCTGAACAAACTGGTCGATTATTACTCCTACTACTGGAACCTCGACTACGATTCGAATTTACAAAATTACCACGATACTGCCGTGCTGGTCGGGAATTATTATATCTCCAGTTATGATTATTTAAGTACTTACCTCTCTGGTTATAGTTGTAATTATTTTGTCCTCGATTCGAATTGTAATGTCCTCTGTTCATTCGACCTACAGGCGGGCGACTTATCCGTGAAGACCTATAGTAATTAAATTGGTTACCTCGCCTTTGCGTTGCATTAAAAATGTTGTTGGAGGACGAAGGCTGTCCCAGCTCTTCATCCTCGGCCGCACGCACCGCGTCCTTCAGCTGCGAGTAGTCCCTGGCTGATATGATCGTGCTTAGCCGCCTGTTACGCAAGCCATCTGCAAACCTTTTAATTGCAAGTTTTTCATTTATAGGTCTCAAAATCTCACTTGCTTTGGGGTTTTCGTCGCTTTGTGCGATAGTGAGACCTACAAATAAATCTGTCAATTTATCACCAAACTCACTTATTGACATATTGTTTTGAGATAAATTATTTAATTGGTTAAGTATCGAATTTGCCGATTTTTTAGTTAGTAAGAAGTTCTTAATGTCTTGTATTAAATTAGTTACATTGTCATATTCGCTTTTTAATTTTAACTTAGCAGATTTTGATAACCTGGTTTTCAATACAAATGTTATTAGTAACTTTTTCTGTGTAGTATCTACTAAATATTCATTATACATCTCAATTCCATTTATAATTTTTTCAATAGTTTGTTCTGAATTATCCATTACTGGTATTAAAGAAGTAGCGGTTTTTATATCGAATTTCTCCATGTTTGTTACAGTTGTATTTTCCTCGCAATTACTAGTTTTATAAGTCAAAATCCGTTTATATGTTAACTCTATACGTTCTTTTAATATATCATGCACATATTCTGCAAGTTCTACTGAAGTTTCTTTAGTTTTAAAACTACTAATGATATCTTTATATGTTAGAAATAACTTTTCAGCTTGTAAAAATTTTTCATTTACATTACCTGCATATTGTACTCGTCTAGTAGGGCCCAATTTTCTTAAATTAATTTGAATATCATTCAACTTACTTAAAATAATTTCTAAGTTTTGTTCCATATAACTATTTCACTTAAAAATATAGTTCATTTTTCCATTGATTGAAAACCGTATTTCCATTGATTCACGCATATTTCTCATAGACGCAGAGAGCACCGTAGCACCGAGCACCCCTTCAAACTGGTTCAGCTTCTTCATCCGGTCTGCCAAATCTTCCCGAGAGTCTCTGTCGCATACGCCTTATAAATTCAAAGTGCATCTTTCTTTCCATCCATTTGCGTTCATTTTTCTTCCATTTCTGACATCCGAAGTATATAACAGCCATAATACCAATAGTCAAGGCCGCTGCTAAGAGTAAGTTGGTCGTCATCATGTGGTTCTGGACCTCGATGTCCTCGTAAATCGTTGCTTTATTGGGTCCTGCTGCATTTTGGTTCAGAGTGAGTTCTTTGTCTTCGGTTTTAGAGTATGATTTTCCCATTTTACGGAGTATATAAGTACAAAAGGAATTTGAGTACGGTAAGTTCAAGTTTTGATGTCACTGAGTCTGATCACACACAATCTTGATGCAGCAAAATTTTTGGAAGTGGAAAGTTAGCATTAAGTAGAAATAAAATCACTTTGCACACTATTGTTCTTGGCGAAAATCACTTTGCACACTTGTACTTGTTCTTGGCGAAGCGTTATTCAATTGTTCAAAATCGGTGCACCGAGGCACACAAGAATCCGCGGCGTCAGCGTTCGCCGGCCACCCGACACTCGCCCACGCCATGGCAAGGCAGGGTCGCCATGAGGTGTGGGGAGCTAGTGTAAAATAAAACAATACGTCTGTCTCGTTTCACGGTGCTCTTTAATCTGACCCACTAACTACTAAATACAATAACCCCACTTCAATAGTAATTATTCTTTAATTTCCATCTGTTCTGAGTCTTGTATCGTAATATGTCAAAATAACCTGCTGCTATGTAATATGAATTAGGTACTAAAAATGTCTACACAATTTGTTTCGCGAAGCAACATCATACGACTTTTAGTCAGACCAACAATTGTCTTCCTATCGTTAAACCAGAGAATATTGATAGTAGAACTGTTCCCTAATAAAATATAGAGGAAAAATTACCTTTAAAGGTGCTCTTTGTGCCTTTTCTAACGAAATTTATTCATGAAATTCAGCAAAGAAGGACTGAAACCTAAATAATGCAAACATGTTGAGAGACGCCTAGTGAAAGAGACACGCGATCTATTGCAAAGTTGTTTTGTACCTCTATTGTGTACATAGGGAAGTAAAAATAGAAATTGTGACAGTAGGTAGTATTGTCGGGAATATAACGATGACTGGCTTTATTTATTCTACGTATACTAGCCATTCTCGCGGTTTCACAAGCTCTGATCGGCTCCTATTGAGCGTAGAGTAATGTTTTAGCATGTAGTCTTTCTCGGTAAATGCACTATCTAACACAAAAAGAATTATTCAAATAAGACCTACTGGTCTTGTTTACACGCTCATCTCCGGAACAGTAGTCCAAACAAACAAACCATATGATAAGATTATATAATAACATAAAATCACGCCTTTTATCCCGGTAGGGGTAGGCAGAAGTGCACATTATGAAACTGTACAATGTAACACCCACTTTTCACTATTTATATTATGTAATAGGAGTTGAGCCTATTACCATATACCGGCCACAATTCCAGACTCAATTTTATAAGTTCGACGCCATATATTATCTGTATATTGGTTTATTAGTATAGATTCTATCGTCTAATTCACTTCATGAAAATTTATCCCTAACATAGTAAGATTTGTAATAGATTGTCCACTAGCCCTCTCTAGTCCCCCTCACTCGACGTCTCTAAGCTTTCCACTTCAGACAAGAGTCCTCGACGGAAAATCTGTATAATCTCCACTCTAGTAGGATTCCACTACTTCAATGTTAAAGATACAGCCACTGAACATGTTTAGAAATATGGTGTTGACTTAAGTTATATGTTATTTATTTATTAACTAGTTCACCCGGCGAACTTCGTACCGCCTAACAGTCAATTAATAACGTGTTACCTTTTAGCTGAAGTAATTTATAATTTAAGCTTTGATGAACGTAATACAATGAAACAATATAAATATGAACATAGATAGATATATAAAAGTATTTTATCATTATGAACAATACATGTAGAAAGATAATAAAAATTGAAGTTAAGTACTTCAAATAGTGTCATTAAGATGTATTCAGTTATTCTGGGCGGGGATAAATCCAACGAACCAAAAACCATGACGTTTGGTCTAGCCGATCTCGAGTTATAAGTCTTGGAACAACTCCGTCTTTATTTTATATATACAGATATAAACTTCATGTACACAAAACAATGAAATAATGGCACATAATAAGTAGTCGGCCTTATGTCCACAATTATATACATATGTGGCATTAGCCAATGGTATCTTAGGACTTACATATTTTATCAATGAAAATCTGCTGCTCATTTTTATATAAATACTTGAACTCTCAAATTATTTAGAATAATAAAAATGTTGTAATTATTTACTTTTTATGGAATGGGGGTCAAACAAGCAGTCTCTAAGTGATCAGTGCCGCCTATCGATACCCACAAAACCGCCCTTTGTCGCTGAATGTTTTATATCACATTCATCAGACGTGATATTTTACATAATATAAAAAGAAAAATTTCAACAGCCAATGTCTTATCGAAACGTGCAATTAAAAACTCGACCTCAATTTAATTGTTAAAACAATAAACGTCGTAAAAAAGTAATTTTCGCGAGATCAACAAACGGAGGAGTCATAACATTTCGTAATTAAACTCATAATAAAACTTTTGCCAAATAAAACATTGCGAAAAAGTGGAACAAAACGAATTGTTCGTATTTACTGGACATTGTTATGATGAACTTGGGTGGTCGCTGTTTGTTGAGTAAATAAGAAAAACAAGTTAAAGAAAATGAAATTCTTTGCAAACCTGTTTTGTCTGAAAATCTCTTTGGTTTAACGTTTCATAGGTACTGCAAGTGAATATTAGTGTATCTAAAATACAAAATAGATTAAGGTGACATAATAGGTAATTATTCACTCTGAAACACTTTCAACGAATGTAAACACTTTCATTACATACATAACATTACGCCTTTTATCCCCGAAGGGATAGGCAGAGGTGCACATTATGCCACTGTACAATGTAACACCCATTTTCCACTATTTATGCTTTTATATCGTTTTTATATTATGAGTCCCATGGAATAGGATTAACATTTTCAATCTGTCTTTTATCAACCTATGGAATCTACTTATACATAAGTCACTTTTATCCATGTATAAATGTAACATCTTCGAATGTTATACCAAAAAGTTATGAAAATCTAGTAAAATATCATTAATCAATTGCAATAGAAACTAACAAAGACTTATTAAAAGCTGAGCAAAATAAAACCAAATGAAATATTTAATTAATCAAGGAAATGATGATCGTAAACATAAAAATAAAAATGTCCTCAAACTGCAGACTATCACGCAAAGACATCGTCTTATATATCAACGTTATTGTGAATGTACTCTGAAAATATAGCAAGAAAAGGTTTTTTAGGAAAGGCCATATAGGTGACTGCCTCATTGGCCGATTGGTCGCAAGTGCGACTGCCGGGCAAGGGGTCTCGGGTTCGATTCCCGAGTCGGGCAAAGTATTACTAGGTCTTTCTCAGTGGTAGCACGGAGTCTAGAACTGTGCCCGATATATGGCAATAGGCTATTTATTACATGGGACTCATAATATAAATAGTGAAAAGTAGGTGTTACATTGTACAGTGGCATTTAGCGCCGTAATGTGCACCTCTACCTACCCTTTCGTGGATTAAAGGCGTGATGTTATGTTATGTTATGCCATATAAATCAATATAGGTCTTTTAAGGCCATATAGGCCTTCCCTAAAAATCATGTTAACATGGAACAACTGCGACTAACAAAATAATGTACTTACATGTGTCTGTTTCACTGTTCGTCCGTACGATGGTTCACGATGATCAAACATCAAACAAGTAATTTATTAACAAACCTCTTTATATAAAGCATGTACCTACGTATGTATGCGATAGAATAAAATATATACTTAGGACTTAGGAGCATTTCGATTTTAAAATTTTGTGCGTTTAGCGTCCATTGCCGTCGGCTTCTCGGTCTCCTCTATCTTAACCCATAAATCCCCAAGCGGTCACCGGTGACTAACATTATCGTCAGTTTGATCTACCGAAAAGTAAAGGTATCGATAGTGCTTAATTAAATTAAAATAACACCCCTTATTTATTAAAGAGATTCGAATTCGTACACACCTACCTCTATATGCATAACATTTAATACAAAATCCAGATTATATTATGGTCCTTAAACCAACTACTAACAACTGAAGTAGTGTTTGTTTGTGGCACTCAGTCAATCGTAGCAGTAAGCATCCCTAAGGACAACGCGATGTGTTCTCAAGAGAAATTACAACTTCTAGGTGATTTGTTATTTTGTGTGATTCATGTTAATATTGTGGTACCATGTACCGTGCAACGTTGCAATGCATCGAAACTTCATGTACTATTTATTCTGTGCTGGAACTATAAAAACGTACAACATCATACTATCCTACTCAATATCATAATTGCAAATGTTTGTGAGGATGTCTGTGTGTGTATGTGTTTGTTCCTCTTTCAAACAAAAACGGCTGAAGGTATCGGGACGAAATTTGGAACCGAGATAGATTATGGTCTTTTTTTATTGGCCCAAGCCCGCCACAACCTCCCAAAACCGCTGCAACTCCTGTAAGCCAGGGTCTACAGTAGATACAACCATGAAAATACCGGAACACTGAAGTTTGGCGCGTCTCAGAGACATGAATAACTGTCTTGGTTCCCGCAACGAAATAAATCAAAAGATATTATAAGAGGAGAGAGAAGATATTATAAATTTGTGGGGATGCTATACATCCCCACAAATTGAAATAACGCTCGTTTAATTCACATTATCTCAAAACCTATAATTATATTTCAACAGTAAATCAGTAACGTTCTTCAACTAAACTAGATGAGAGTGGAAAATTGGATTTTGTTGCAGCGGCCGCCGACTGTGCCGGAATTACGGTGATACGGTAACGAACCGGGCCGGATACACTCCGTCCTTGTGTCATTACGGCACATCCAGAATTTTACGGTAAAAGATATTAGCTACTATGTACAGGAATTAAATTTAGAAAATTGATAAAAGTATTTAGTTTAGCGTTGTGATGAAACCGAGACATCATGATGGAATTTCAACTTACTTCAAACGAACCTTAGTCTTACCACGTGTATAATTTGTTTAAAAACTGTATTAAAAGTTAAGAATAATATTTTTACAAAAAGCCCCGATTAGGAGCACCCTAAAAAACTCGTAAGCGCAATTTGTAATTTGTGTGCCTTAGTTAGTAATAATTTTAATCGTTTTTGTTTTCATGTTATTCATTCAACAGCTTTGAGCTATTATAGAGGTATAGAACACTAGCAGCCCGTCCCGGCTTCGCACGGATTAGATAGACAATTATTTATTTTTGGAAATTTGGATTGTTGTAGTGACATAACTACAATAGACATATGCTACCGCGGAGTTTTTTGTGGACATTATGATGTTCTTCAATATTGTTGTACATTATTTTTGTTCTATCGCTAATAGTTTCAGCAGCGCATTTGACGAAAGACGTTTTAAGATTCATTTCTCTACACCTTCGGTTACATTGTTCAAAGTTTACCAAGGATGAAATGTAGCCTATGTCAAATTAGAAAAATCATCATTCATTCATTCTATTGGTGAAAGAATTTTTAAATCGGCCCAGTACTTTTTGAGCCTATTAATTACATATGTGTATGTTACAAACATACATAGATACAAATCTTTCCTCTTTATAATATTAGTATAGATATAGATAACATAACATCACGCCTTTTATCCCCGAAGGGGTAGGCAGAGGTGCACATTATGCCACTTTACAATGTAACACCCACTTTTTACTATTTATGTTATGAGTCCCATGTAATAGGGGGTGAGCCTATTGCCATATACCGGGCACAATTCCAGACTCCGTATTATTATATAGAATAAACGTTTAATTCCTTACTTTTATGAAAATAAAACTTGGAACTGGAACACATGTTGTTCGGGAGCATTCAGTTTACCTACTATAAACGCAGGATCTCTTTAAGAAATACAATTTTAATTTGCTACGAACGTAGGTAGTCAGCTTCCATGTAACATAACAAATATTATTATTTAACACTGCTCACCGCCTTTTTCGTACAAGGAACTCATCTCGTTCTTAATTAAAGTCGTTACATTATTAAATACAAATTAATTAACTGGTACGTTGCCAATTAATTTCGTCTTTGATGTCTGTTTACTTACCCAAAAATCAAGATATGGCGAACCAGACGTAGAATAGTATGCAGTATAGCTATACCAGCGATTTCATTCGTTTGATTTTAAATTCGATCTCCTCATTTACCATCAAATCTCATGACAGTTCACTGCTAGACTATAGGGACTTCTTTTTGAAAGAGATTGCTATTACCATAATCTAGGTTTGGAAGCTTCAGGAAGGTTGGAAATCGCTACACGACTGCACCAATCAGCGCTAACTTTCAAGAAAAGATGCTTTGTATTTTTGGTTCACGATATTTAAGTAATATAGGTACCTATAGTACAATTGTAAAGTGCTAAGAATACAAATACCTACACACAACTAATATTAAATTTAAACATAAATCATAAACTACGTATAAAAAAACGACTTCAAAACTACTTTTTTTGAATTCGGTTATTTTTTACTTTGTGTTTGTTATTAGTTTTTGGTTTTTTGAAGTCGGTTTTTTAAACGCAGTTCTTATTTCGGCCACTAAAGCCTTCTCCTAAGTGTTACAAACACTTCTGAAAATCGGTTCAGAAAATTACGAAATAATTGAGCACAAACATATATATGTTACCGGCCAAACCCGATTTCAGGACAAACTAGTTTTGCCTAGGCTAAACTAGTTCTTCCTATAAGCGTTAGGATTAACTAGTATTAGCCTAGTACAAACTTATTTGTCCTAAGCCAGATAGGACAAACCAGTTTAGGCTAGGACAAACTAGTTGATCCTGATATAAATACGCACACTCTAGGATAAACTGGTATGACCTAGTCATAATATGATTATTGCGTCTATTAAAAAAACAATGCGACCGCCTCGTTGGCTGAGTGGTCGCAGTGCGACTGCCGGGCAAGGAGTCTCGGGTTCGATTCCCGGGCAAAGTATTAGTTATTTTATTTATTGAATATGCTTCATGCACAAAATGTACAAATACTTAATGCCGCAGGCGTTTTCTTCCAGTCTGACCTTTGGGTGATGCAGAGAAGAGTAAATGGTAGGTGCAATTACTGGGTATTTATTTAAACGTTGCCCCACACTAGGATTTTCTCCTGTGTCGTGGGTGCGTTTACAAACATACAAGTTCACATACACATGACACCCAGACCCGGAACAACAAGTTGTGGATCACACAAAGTGTTGTTCCGTGCGGGAATCGAACCCGCGACACGTCGCACGTTTTTTTTAAATCTCAGTAGTAGCACAGACTCTGGAATTGTGCCCGGTATATAGCCCAATAGGCTCACACCCTATTACATGGGACTCATAACATAAATAGTGAAAAGTGGGTGTTACATTGTACAGTGGCATAATGTGCTACCTACCCCTTCGGGGATAAAAGGTGTGATGTTATGTGATAAAAACAGTATTATTTGTTATAGTACCTATGATTGTTTGTATTGCCAATTATTATCTATAACTTGTAGCGACGAATCATTATGATTTTAAATTAATAACAATTTAAATCATTATTGCTTCTTTTAAAAAACACTTATTATTTGTTATAGCATGATTGTTCGCATAACCAATTAACCATAAGTTTTAACGACGAATCATTATAGTTTAATAAAAATGATATTTTTTTCAATTACGGAGTATTTTATTCAATTTATCTATTTATTCCGACTTTCTAGATGTATTTGAATGTTTAGACTAGTCCATACCAGTTAATCCTAGAGTATGCGTATTTATATTAGGATCAACTGGTTTGTCCTAGCCTAAACTGGTTTATCCTATCGGGCTTAGGACAAATTAGTTTGAACTAGGCTATACTAGTTAATCCTAACGCGTATAGGAAGAACTAGTTTAGCCTAGGCAAAACTAGTTTGTCCTGAAATCGGGTTTGGCCGGTAACATAAATACATACATACAGATCAAATAACGACTTTTTTATGGCATTTTTTTTTTTTTTTTAAGGGGGGAAAATCATCGAATGACTGCTCCCGCCTGGGTGAGGCGGAAGGGAGTGTCAGACTCTTACTGACTAAAAACCACCCCGTTCCTTCTCCTGCACGTCGAGCCGGAGCCCCGGTTACCCGTTAGGTTCTCCGCGACTCCGAATCGGCATCGGCCCTATTGGGCCCCATCTGTGGTGGTCTGATGGCTCTTTGAGGCGCGCGCGGAACGCGACGCGCCGTACGCTAGGGTCTGTTTCTGGTCGGACGGGAGCCACCCAAGCTCGCCGTCCGCAGGCCCGCGCTTACGGTGGTCGGAGATCGTTTCGCGATCTTT
>JAZHFQ010000287.1:0-62122 GCA_038387885.1 Spodoptera picta
TCAGTGGTGTCTAAATAATCTTAGAAAGTACATAAAACTCGGAAAAAGTCCATTGTTCTTTGCTATTGGTAGGTTCTGAACCCGCACTCTCATGCATGAGATGTCTTAAACCTACAGGCCGGCACGAATTCCAGAAAAATTATTACCTCGTCGCTCCTGTCTTGTGCCTTGTTTATTTTCTATTTTGATTTAAATAGCCCATATTAATTTTTAGCCAACTGAGTAATAACGTATAGTAACACAGCAGCAGTCAGAATCAATGGAAGGCACATCAGTACAGATAAACCAATACTTTTAAATAAGCAGCAACAACTGAAACAAAACATTTTATACACACATGGTGTCCCAGAAGAGGTTTTCTGTAAAGCCGTGATTAAATAAATAAATGACGAAAAATTAAGTAATTATTGTTTTATTCCTAAATATGACATTAACCAGTCTATATTGGTAAAACTTAGCATGTACTACATTGGACACCCAAAAAAGTCGTCCCGAACAATAAATACTTACCAACTAACACTTACAAGGGCGCTGGATCTTTATTGCAAAAAAATGCCAAATGCTTGGTTATGGTTTAATGATTTAACACGTCTCTCAATTCAGGTGATCCCTATGCTCGTTTGCCTACTATTCCATGAAAAGGTGTATATTTATAAAGGTGATGATATATACAATATAAGTAATTATAGACCAATCTCTACCCTATCTACTTTTACTAAAGTTTTCGAGTCTGTAATTTGTCCCCACATCCAGTCTCACTTTAAACTCTATCTAAGTGACTCCCAGCATAAGTTTGTGACTTCCAGGTCAACAATCACTAGCCTTGCTATCTTCTCGAAATTATGAACAGGTGCAGTTGCGGCTATGATGCGGCTGATGATTGCGGCTATCAATTCGACATAATTTACACAGACTTCAGTAAAGTTTTTGACCAAATTAACTACTAAAGACTACCGTTGAAGCTTCATGCGTATAGAATTACACTTGACTGTAACTATATCTTTAATGTCGTTTCTTCTATACGGCAGTTACTGGATATCAATCTGAAACTTATAATTATGCACAGGGCTAACATATCTGTCCAGTTTTTTTTAATATGTTTTGCTAGTTATTACTAGTGAACATTTTACCACGCTGCTCCAAACCTAGAATGTTATGTTCCCTGATAATCTCAAATTCTCTACAAAAGGGTGAGAAGGTTATGCTTCGGCATGACTAGCAGGCCCGACCGGCGATACTACCAACGGCCTCACAGAAAACTGACGTAAAGCAACGTTTTCTTTGTGTGTCGTGATATGAGTGAGATTTATTTATTAACTCCAAACAATTACTCAATCAATAAACAATCCTCAAATTGCTAACCCCCAAAAAACTGGCAACGCACTTGTGACTCTGGTGTTTTGGGTGTCCATGGGCGGCGCCGATAACTTACCTTCAGGTGATCTGACTGATGGTGTGCCGACTTATTCCTTAAAAAAAATTATCATTATTATGTCCAGTGATGACTCCAGACTTCATATTTTTTAGTTAAACTCGCATTTTCAATTGACTGCCACTTACGATGATCGAGCACGCATAACTTTATTATCGGGTCAGACCAAGAACGTTTTTCGTTCGTTTTTTAATATGAATTGCGTTTTTTGACACATGCGTTGGGAATTATTGTGTCCAATGTTTACGCGTCATACGTGTCAACAAGTTCTCGGGAGATTCAAATTTCATTCCCTAATCCCAAGCAATGTCAAGAAAGTTTTATTCTAATTTACTATTTTCACGTTATAACGTATAACATAAATATCGCAATTTCACCTAAAGTGAACCTATATAGAAGTTGATCTATTAACTCAAAACACACGCGTAATCTTTTTAAACGATTCTGTTAACATTCCTAGCGTTAACTGAACCGAAGCACTTAATTTTGAATTGTTTGACTGTATTGAGAGGGTTTGTGATCTCAACACCCAGTACGCCTGTGCTGACGTCGCCACGGCTTTAGTTTCGCCGGGACTTTATTTATTTTATTTTTATTACAGAAAACTCAACAGCTTATTTAGTAAATGCTACATCTATAATAATAACAAGGCATGGAAACTTAAGCCAATAACAGAGTTTTTCAGCATGCGTTAGGTAAAAGTAGGAGAGTGAGCAATATAAAATAAAATTAAACAATCAAGGACATTTTTTTATAAAGCAATAATTAAGAAGAATAATAATGTTATAAGAGTCACGCACTAGTGAGTATTTGTATAAGCGACTTACGAAAGGATACCTTTGACAAATTAAATATATCCACACTCTCAAACTTCTCTGTGTAAATGCGAGGTAGTCGAGTCATAACAGCATTTTTCCCATAATTCGTACGATGTGAGGGTATACTAAGCAAGTGAGTATGTCTTGTTCGACACCTGTGCGTGCAGAATTCAACGCATGACAAGAGATCACTGCTGTCTATCCCACCCCGCAGGATATCATAAAGAAGGAGCATGTCCAACATCTGCCGTCTGTCATCAAGTGGCAGTAAGTGGTAATGTTTACAATCCGTCAGATAAGATGCGTGGCGTTTATGGCTTTTAATATTTAAAAATTTTATAAACCGTTTCTGAAGATTCTCCAAACGAGATATATGAATATTATATAGAGGAGACCAGACAGGACTGCAATATTCTAATGTGCTGCGGACATAAGCAAGATACACAATCTTGAGACTATGAAGGTTTCTGAATGGTTTACATGTGCGCATTACAAATCCAAGATTACGAGAGGCTTTACCAACTGTCGTAGCTCTGTCGGATTATTTTAAATTAAAACAGAAGACTGCACAATTAATAGGTTTAATTTCTACGTATATCAGAATCAAGACCGGCTCACACCGATACAAAGAAATGCCCGAATGCTATGGCTGGCGTGTGTCGATGAAGAAGAAGCGCGGCGCTCGCGCGGCCGTGGGTTTTTATACCCCGTCCCGCGCGTCGCCGCCTCTATGGTCGATGGCCATACTAATGCGCCGACACCAACTGTACTATCGATGTGTTCAGAGAATAGCAATCTAGAGTCCAGCAACACACCAAGATCTCTAACGACATCTACTCTTTCTATAGCTATGTTGTCAAATTTATAACAATACTTTATGGGGCTTATGCGACGGGTGAAACTAATAGATTGACATTTCGATATATTCACATTGATGTTATTCTGCGAGTAGTATTGGTATAATGAATTAAGGTCATGTTTTATGAGCTCACAATCAGACACCGATTCAACCCGTAAGTATATTTTCATGTCATCTGCGTATAGAAGGTGTTTAGAGTGTTTGAAACATGCTTGGATGTCATATAAGTACGCAGAGTAAAACAGAGGTCCAAGCAAGAATCCCTGTGGGACACCGGACGTTATATCCACAAAGTCAGATCTAAAGCCACCGATCACAACAGCCTGAGAACGCTTGGACAGATAAGAACTGATCCACCTAAGCAAGTCGCCGTGAATGCCAAGATTTTGGAGTTTCGAAAGCAGGATGACATGATCCACGCGATCGAATGCTTTTTCGAAGTCTGTATAGATTGCATCAACCTGACCACCCGCCTCCATATTACGAATAACATAGTTAGTAAAGGTGGCAAGATTAGATACTGTTGAGCGGCGTCTCATGAAACCATGCTGATATGGACCAATGCTATTGGATATCGTTGAATAAATATTATTGTAAATAATTCTCTCGAACATTTTACCAAGTGTGTTAAGAATGGATATCGGACGATAGTTTTTAATATCCGATTTCGAGCCTTTCTTATGCAGAGGGACAATAAGTGCAGACTTCCACACTGAGGGAAATACGCCCTCAGTTAAGGACTTCCTAAACAGCAAGGTTATAGGGCGTGTTAGGCTACCAGCACAGCTACGGAGAAATATGGGGGGCAAGCCATCAGTTCCGGGGCCCTTGGTTCTGTTTAATGTGCGCAAGGTGCCGAGTACTGTATCCTCAGTGATATCAAGTGTCGATATTATATTACTGGAAGTATTATTAAAGTCATTGGTGGTAGCTGACGGTAATGTGCCTATAGAAGAGTGTATGGATGGCTTGACAAAAACACCATGGAAGTATTCGCTGAAAGCGGTGCAGATACCATAACCATTATCGTAGGCCTTATTGTTTAATGTAAAGGCTTTTGGATATTGACTACCACCTCGTTTACCCTTTACATAGGACCAAAAAGTTTTGGGATAATGACTTATGTTTTTCTCAGGTAGCAATACATATTTATGAAAACATGATTTTAGAATGGCATGTTGTCTAGTGCGTAGGATTGAAAATTCTTGGTAATCACGAGGATTTCCATATTTTTTCCATTTGTTATGCACTTTATATTTTTCACGAATAATTTTAATGAGAGGACTACTGTACCATGCGGGGTACTTACGGTTACTTTTATTATTCTTAAGTGGTACATATCGTTCTATTCCGATATTTATTTCTTTGTAAAGCTCACTAACAGCGTCATCGACCAGGTCAGCAGCTAATATTTTATCCCATTCTATTTTACTAAAGTATTTGTTGAGGTCCTCGTAGTTACCTCTGTGAAAATTAGGTCGTGGTGTATATACTTCACGTAGAGGCGTTAAAAACAAATCGCGAGCAGTCAATGACAAGGCAGGGTGGTGAACATCCTCGCGTAGGAGAGGGTCGTCGCTACGATTGACAATTATCGGTGTCGTTGAGAAACATAAATCCAAAGTACGATTGTTGCAGTTGGCAATTAAATTATACTGTGTGAAGCCCAGTGTACCAATACCATCCGCAAACGTAGCAGCCGCAATACGCATTTGTTGTGAAAAACCATTTAATGTAAGTGAGCCCTCGTCCGACCATGATAAGCAGGGTAAGTTAAAATCGCCTATAAATAGGTAGTCATGATTGCTAAACGAGCTCTGAATGTTAGTTAGGGATTCAATAATTGATTCCAACTGAGATGGAATGTTAGAAGCATCAGGCGGAATGTGTATTAATATAATGTGCAAATCTCTTACCGCAGAAATACTTTGCGCAGACAGTTGAACGTGTAGTACCTCAGTACCGGTACAAAGGAAGTCATTCATTTTTGTGGCATTAATTCTATTGTTTATACACAACATAACCCCACCCCCAGTCCTCTTGCTAGTCAAGCTCAGATCGCGATCGCATCGAAACACCTGGTACCTGTCATCACACACCTCCGCGTCCAGGATATCACTCTGCAACCATGTCTCAGTAAAAAGCAAAATGTCATAATTACAACGCAAAACATTATTAAATGTGTACAATACTTTCGTCCTCAGACCACGCACATTTTGATAGTATAAACTTAACTTTGTGTTAAGCATAGTCTAACCAACCGCGACTGACAAGGATTGCAATGGAGTACAGATACAATCCAAGCCACCAACAACACGACAGAACGCAACATACACCCACTCAAGTATACACAATAATGTAATTTGAATATTCTCCATTGCACTTGAATAAATGCACACATACGCCACTGCATGACTGACCACACTCGCTTGACAGGTAGGTAATTAGAATAGGGTAACAAAAAAACATAATAAAAAATAAAACAGATAGAAAAATACGTGTCGAGCACAAATTAATACATTGTAAAACATACCTAAGCATGATATTATTATTATGTAAACAATAAAGTGTATCAAGATAATTTAAACCGCAACACCGAACCCTAACCTTGACTATAAATGCATACAAAAAATGAAGCAATGATGAGGCACTTACGCAAACAAAACAGGTTACACAAACATCAATACGACAATAAACATGAAAACTTTTTGGGATGAGTTTTATACATTTACCATACAAAGGATTATCCATTATTAATATCGGAGGGAATGTAGGTACTTATTAACACACAGGCACATTGCAACCAAATGTCTAAAAATAAAAATGTATACAATGTTTGTTAATGACATCAGGTAAGCTTGTTTAACATATCGAGATTGCGAATCCATATCTTACCGGCGGTCTCATTTTGACTCATATAAATACGACCTCCTCGTACCCAAATAAACTTATATTTCAATTCCTTAGCTCGAATACGGGCTGCGGCATGTAAGTTTTTGTTTTCTGGCGATAAGTTTTCCACAACAAATACAGGTGACTTTCCATTAGAAGTAAAACCCAAATCATGGGTATGTAGCCACTGCCGCCAACACGGTATCACGGAGGCGAGAATTGTTGAATTTGATTAATATAGAACGTGGACGGGTACTATCCGGTTTCAACTTCGCCACTCTGGAGCAGTATTGTATGTCACCCTCGTTCAACGTGACATCTACGGTGCGGCCAATTAACAAAATTCATTGACAACTTAAATTCATTCATTTCCTCCTTCATTTCATTGAGGTTTGCAACTAGCCCCGATGTCAATGCACCCACAGCTTCCCGCAAGGCATCACGCAGTTCTTCACGTATTATTTCGCGTATCTCCGTGCGCCAGGTCTCAGCAGACAGGCCAGTATATTGTGGTGGTTCTGGCCTAGTTTGGCCGATCTTGCGGCGGGTAACGTTGAAAGTAATATCAGCTATTGAGGTGGGTGTTGAAGGGCGCACTGGTGTACCGGAGTTATCACCTCTTGGTTGTTTACTGCGACAATGCGGACACAACCTGTTATTCGACGTTTGTTTATCTTTCACATCTTCTTGGGAAAAAATTACGCATAATGTGTGATATTGTTTCTTACAACAAACACATTTGACATTGTCATCATTTTTGATGTCGGTATTACAAGCTTCACAATTCATTATGACGGTAGTAACGTAGCCGTCGCTTCAGGTGAGTAGGGCCGTGATGAGCTGTGTTAGACAAGGACGACAATTATGTTGACTGTCTCTTATCGCAGAGGTGAGGTGTGCGGTCACCCCGCACGTTTATGCAGTATACTGTTTACTTATTATTTATTTAATTTCTATCGATAGATTCACATAAGATTGAGCACTGATACATGAGTAGTAAACACTATTATCGCTTGCGACTTTTACAGATAATTTAGATACGACTGTGACACGTCCACTCTCCGCAGAGTTCGAGAACGAGCCTGCAATGCAAGCTTGATTGTTCGTGTCGTAGATCCATTCAATGAACAAGCTGGTGAGATTTAATCTTACTTTTCGTGTTATTCATCTATTCTTCATTTTGATTAACGAGATAGACAGCAGAACCCGGTGTGAGACAGCTAGGTACCAAGTTTAAAGCTTAAACTATTGGTATGATAACGAGTATCTGTTTTACATCAGCAACTACTTAAAAGCCAAATCCTAGGATTAATGCGTCGGTTATCAATGGCTGTACTGGAGCTATTTGAAGGATTAGTTTAAAGTTTTGTTGTTTTGATTATTTTTATGATTAGATAAGTGTGAGAGAGAAATGCTTCGGCTTGAATGGGCCGGCTAGACCGGAGTGATACCACGGCTTTACAGAAAACCGATGTTATGTTTCGTCTAGGCTATTCGTTTTCGTTTGCTAGGCATGTATGTACGTTTTAGATATCTGGAATAAAGTTCTGTGGATATTTTGGTAAATATCAAGTGTCAGAGAGCCATGCTTCGGAAGAAATGGGCCTACTCAACCATGGCCTCACAGAAAACGGAGGCCCAATTACTCCCTAGTCTCCCCAAGTCCCGAATCCTACTGCAGTATCCAGGGGTAAGGTCGTAGTGGCGGTGTCTTTGGACATCGCCAACGCCTTCAACTCCCTGCCCTGGAGCTGCATCTTGGAGGCACTCCGATATCATCGGGTGCCTACCTACCTCCGTCGTGTAATCGAGGCCTACCTGACGGACAGGTCCGTCAGCTACCCCGGTCACAGGGGCGAGTGGAACCGGCGAGATATGTCACGCGGTGTTCCACAGGGTTCGGTTCTGGGGCCGCTCCTGTGGAACATCGGTTATGACTGGGTGCTGCGCACCGACCTCCCGAACGGCGTTAGCACAATATGCTACGCCGACGACACGCTGGTGCTAGCGCACGGGAGGTCGCACCAGGCGGCGGCCGACTCAATGGCGACAGCGGTTGCGACAGTCGTTGAGAGAATCCGGCAGTTGGGACTCGAGGTGGCGCTCCACAAGTCCGAGGCCATATGTTTTCATGGCCGCGGGAACGCGCCACCTCCGGGTGGGTCCCAAATAACGGCGGGAGGAGTTACCATCGGCGTCGAGACGACGATGAAGTACCTAGGACTCGTCCTCGACAGTCGGTGGAACTTCATTGAACATTTCCGACGTTTGGCTCCAAAGTTGGAGAGGGCGGGGGCGGCGTTTAAGCGCATCCTCCCCAACCTCGGGGGGCCAAACGCCTCCTGCCGGAGGTTATACGCCGGGGTCGTGCGGTCCATGGCCCTCTACGGCGCCCCTGTTTGGGCGCCGAACATGCTGCGGCGTCCCGCTCGGACGCTGCTCATGTCACAGAGGGTTATGGCGATCCGAATGATCCGCGGATACCGCACGATCTCTGGGGAGTCGGCGAACCTCCTTGCCGGATTACCGCCGTGGGATCTGGAGCCGAAGGTGCTCGCGCGCGTGTACAGCATGCGCGCGGAGGCACGTCGCCGGGGCGAAACCCCGCTGCCGCGCCAGATAGGTGCATGGCGGGATGAGCTCCGGCGCGATCTCATGGCGGAATGGCAGCAGCGACTGTCGCAACCGAGGGCTGGGCTCGCTGCCATCGCAGCGGTAAGTCCCCTCTTTGAGGAGTGGCTTGAGAGACGCTACGGCGTCCTCACCTACCGCCTGACGCAGGTCCTCACCGGACATGGAAGTTTCGGGAGGTACCTGTGTCTGATGGGGCGGGAGGAAACGTCCGGGTGTCATCACTGCGAGGACCGCCCTGAGGACACGGTGGAACACACTGTCGCGGAATGCCCTGCGTGGGCTGAGCACCGCCGTGTCCTCAGGGAAGTGATCGGCGATGGCGACCTCTCGCGTCCGGGCCTAGTGCAGGCCATGATGCGGAGCGAGGGGGACTGGGAAGCCGTCTCCTCCTTTTGCGAAGCAGTCATGCTAGCTAAGGAGGAGGCGGGACGCGTGAGGCAGCGAAGCGCTGCCTCCTCGCAACCCAGCCATCGCGAAGGGCACACCGGGCATCGGGGATCGCGGGACGATCTCCGGCCACCGTAAGCGCGGGCCTGCGGACGGCGAGCATGGGTGGCTCCCCGTCCGACCAGAAACAGACCCGAGCGTACGGCGCGTCGCTTTCCGCGCGCGCCTCAAAGAGCCATCAGACCACAACAGATGGGGCCCAATAGGGCCGATGCCGATTCGGAGTCGCGGAGAACCTAACGGGTAACCGGGGCTCCGGCTCGACGTACACATCGCACGAACTCTCGGGTGGCCGAGTGACTTCTACCTTGCTCTAGACACCAAGCCGCTCTATGGTTCGATTATACACCTTAGAAACATGTGCGATGAATGTGAGGATGCACCATTTCATAGGGTGCATGAATGGTGTATATGGGATGTAGACGCTGACACAATTAAAGAACAATAGGTTGCGGTCACCGGTGACCGCTTGGTGTTTGACAGTTTAATCGTTTCGACCCAGCTTTCAGTTGTTTTATATGTGAAGCTGGTAATGAAATGTAATAAATTTTGTAAACTTTCACGATAGAATTGGATGACATTATTTGAGAGACAAGACTTACATGCTGGGTCTTAAGTCTTATGAATAGTACTCTCATTTTTTTGTTGGCAATAACACCGACTTCATTCAACTGTGAGGTTGTTACATATGTTCGCACCCTTGCGCCGTGATCTGAATTGGCATACCTACTTTTAACCCTGGTTTATACAGGTCATCCCTGAAATCGACGACCAAATGGCACCAGGTGATCACCAAGGTTCTAACAGTAATCAGAAACATATAAAAAAATTCTAAGTCCACGAAAAAGTACACCCTGTGCCAGTCTTTTATTTTAATTATTTATTATCAACTTTATACAACAAATGTGTACAGGCGGACTTAATGCCTTGGGCATTGTCTCCCGGTACAACTAAACTCTGTTTCGAAAAATTTATTTTGTCTTACCAAAATTTATTCCAGTATACCCAACGCGCACCTATATCCGTATCCGTAACCACATTACCCACACCTATGACCGCAATACCCGCAATACATAGCGAAGCGTAGCCTAGCATAGCATAGCATAGCATAGCATATCATAGCGTAGCGTAGCATAGTATAACACACAATAGAATAGCGTAGCATAGTATAGATTAGCATAGCATAGTGAAGCATAGCATATCAAGCACGGTAAGCCATGGCATGGCATAGCTTGGCGTGGCGTGGCATAGCTTGGCATAACATAGCATGGCGTACTATGCATGGCATGACACGACATTGCAAAGCATAGCTTAACATACCATAGCACTATATATCATGGCACAGCATAGCATTATATAGCATAGTATGCCGTAGCGTATATGTCGGGTGCATAGCAGTAGCAGTTTCATTAACATTTGATAAGCTTTCATATTATATATATATAATGATTAATGCTCTAACCTTCTCTGTGTGAGAAGAGGCTTTGCTCAGCAGTGGGCAATTTATAGGCTGTTGATGATGATGATGAAGCTTTCATATGAGCTGGACCTGGACTAATGCCAAAGATTTAAACTAACAATGGACTAAGGTAGTAAAATAACAAGGTAGTTTTTTTTGTAAAAGGTCCTCTATATTATAAGAATTTTGGATCACTATGTCTAAAATAATATTATTATTGTGTATTTGATGATTGGAACTGGTAAATAAACTACTAAAGTAAGATAATTGAAAAAAGAAATTTAGGTCAAATGCGTGCTTTTTTGTTTTTTCAATTTTAGTGTTACGCGGGCCTTATTTAAAAAAAAAAAAAAAAAAAAACCGTTTTTTTCTATGGGGGAAAAATCATCGAATGACTGCTCCCGCCTGGGTGAGGCGGGAGGGAGTGTCAGACTCTTACTGGCTAAAAACCACCCCGTTCCTTCTACTGCACGTCGAGCCGGAGCCCCGGTAACCTGTTAGGTTCTACACGACTCCTTTAACCGTTTTGACGTGACTAAGTAACAAACCTATACAAAAACTCACAAACTATCGCATTAATAATATTAGTAAGACTCAATTTAGATACTTCGTGAAGTAAACAAAGAACTCATTAATATTACACTTACCACATAGTGGCATTATTTATTTATTTTTATCAATAAAACTAAGACTTTTATAAAGTGGTTATAAAAATTGTTAGAATGCATCCAAAATTTTGTCCACAATCACGTCAAACACCCAGTCAATTAAAGTCTCACCGAATAATATTAGTATCACGCCAACAATCAGAAGGAATATAATGCATATCACCAAAGCCCCAGCAAAGCTTTTAATTATGCAGCAACTGAAACAAAACATTTTATACACACAGGGTGTCCCAGAAGGGGTTTTCTGTGATGCTGTGATATCACTCAGGTCGAGCCGGCCCATTCGTACCTACCGAAGCATGGCTCTAGTACACTTAATATTATTTTTACCAAAATTAATAAAGCCTTAAATATTTGCAAAAAAAATAAATTACATGCAAAATT
Source organism: Spodoptera picta (assembly GCA_038387885.1). NCBI lineage: Eukaryota > Metazoa > Arthropoda > Insecta > Lepidoptera > Noctuidae > Spodoptera > Spodoptera picta. The sequence continues at coordinate 11,594 of JAZHFQ010000287.1, forward strand.
ATGGCGCCCACGATTTAACTCTGGCGACACAGAAAAACTTATTCGCCCAATAAAATGAAATAATCAGTCAATAGAAACCTATCCGAATTCCCACAACCGAACAAACATTACAAAAAGTCATTCTCTCTCCCTCATGCTACGGCTACACTTGGCAGCGAAGATTCGAGGTCGCTTTGTCACGATAAAAGTTCGAGATTCGTCAGGGTTCGCCTGACGCCTGTTTTTTTTATGGCATAAACCGGTAAACGAGCAAACGGATCACCTGATTGTAATTGGAACCACCTGGAACACCAGAGGCGTTACAAGTACGTTAACGGCCCTTTGAGGATTAGGAGTTTGAGGATCGTTGGGATTCAGGAATTGGGGAGATTGGGGAAGGGGAGGGTAATTGGCCTCCGGTAACCTCACTCACACGACGAAACACAACGCAAGCGTTGCTTCACGTCGGTTTTCTGTGAGGCCGTGGTATCACTACGGTCGAGCCGACCAATTCGTGCCGAAGCATGGCCACACTTACTTTAATACCAATAAAAAAGATTAAAATGAAGAATAAAAGGCGATGGTATATGTTTACTGTGCGGAAAGCACTGCATAGGGAATTCGTGTTCGCTAAATGCTTCGGGATAGAACGAATTCTGTGACCGCTTGTAACAGCGCAAATGTTCACGTTATTGCAACTTTGTAGCCCCAGCATATGACACACGTATACACAAATGCTTACTTACCTCCGTACCTTGCATACCTGTAACCTACCCTACCTCTAATATTTTCTTAGATATGTAATGTAACCTATTCGAGCTGCATAGCAGAACTGAGTGTACGTTATAAATATACCTGTGAAACTGGATGGGATATCGGTACCTTATTGCACAAGTATTCATTTTTCAAATAGACACAGAGTATTTTAAAGTTTTACTGTGCTATACTAGTAAGATGTCTACTACTAATATTACTGCAAAAGCTCAAACTACGGTTAATCTAAAGATTTACCAGTAAAACCAAAAATCAATTCCTAAAAGCAAACGAAGATATGAGTATTATTTCACTTACCACATGGTGGAATTATATATTTATTTGTCAACAAAACTGAGTACAAAGCATTACAAAGTGGTTTATAAAGTTGTCATAGTGACACAAAGTAAACATGATAGACAACTATAACTTGTCTTCTGTTGAATATCACTAAAGAGTACTGTAACAAAACGTACAGCATTGTGGTAGTAGAGGAAGATTGTTTGCCATACCCTCGCACCTTCGTATCCAAGCGTGAGCTGAGCCATCGGTTCATCGGGATAAGTACATATGTGTATAAAGTGGCACTACGCTTGGCCTTTTAGGTATAATAGCAGCTCTACACACCTTACGATTTAACCATGCAGTTTTGACTATATAGTCGGACTGTACAGTTGAATCGTAACAATTTAAACTGTACAGTTTTAACCAAGTATTAGCTACTTATACAATTAAAACTGCTTGTAAAAGTCGAAGTGCATAGTTAAACCACAACGATTTAAAATTATATATTTGAAACTGCCTAGTTAAATACTAGTTATTAGCGTACACAGTCAATGCATTCAGTTATACCAACAGGATATTTAGAACAACCACAATAAACCTCCATGGCATTTGAATACTCTTCTCTAATTGAGGGAGAGGGCAATCAATAGTAATTGAGCCTATGAAACCACTACCTTTACTATGTAGCTTCTAGTAAATAAAGCAATAACCAATCGCATAGGGCCCTACCCTACACCTAGAGTAAAGTTCACGAACAATTTTGAAACGAATACTCCAGAAATTTTGTTGTAAAAACCATTTTAATATTGTAAAAAGACAAGAACGAGACAAGTTCCAACAAGACGTTAAACTAAAACTGTTTATTGCACATGTCGCCATTCTATTTACATTATTACACGATTCACAAAACTAAATCGTTTCATCTCCTACAAATTTCTTCATAACAATAACTTCATAACATTATCCTTGTTGAACGATAATTATTATTTCTCTTAACAAACATGTTCATTCTGTAAAATAAAAATAAAAAATATAAATATTAATTTTTCGAACACAAGAGGAGCTTTTGATTTTAGTTCTAGAATCAGTAAAAGTCAATGCCCGATATATTTTTTTATACTGAGATGGTGGCAAAAAAAACACACAGCCTATGGCATGGTTACCCAAAACAGATAGTGATCAAATGTCGGCTCATCAAATATGAAAAAATACACGAACATGAGACAGTGGAAGTATGTAATTCTTTTTACATGATGGCCTAGATCTTTATTGCCATAAAACTACTACCTTACTGTATTTGAATAATCTTTGTGACTTTCATAACTCGTATCTCAGATTTTTTTTATATTTCATGGGTTGACGTTTGACCACTATCTCGCCTGGTAAATGATGATCTGATCTACACTGGAGCCCGTCGTCCCATAAGCATCCTATTTACTCGGGCGTTGAAGAATGCGTTTGAATGTGAGTAGGAATATCTTCTTTAAGAGAATATCATCATCATCATCAGCCTGTGTTCGTCCACTGCTGGCCTCTCCAATGGCACGCCACTGAGCTCGGTTTTCAGCTCTTCTTATCCAATCACTGACAACCACCTTGTGGATGTCGTTACTCCACCTAGCTGGAGAGCGCCCTACACTGCGTTTGCCTAGACGCGGTCTCCACTCTATTTATCGGTTCTTCGACAAATGTGACCGGTCCACTGCCACTTCAGCTTACTGATCCTTTGATCTATGTCGATAACTTTGGTTCTCTGTCGGATTACTTCGAGAATATCAACAACCCATTAATCTCTTATCGGCTTCTTCAAGATAGTAGGAGTTTGTTTTAATCCGCGAGGCAACCGGATAAGAGACCCTTAATTAAATTGCATTTAATTAAGGTTCGGGTTTATCAAAAAGAGCTGAGTCCCAATATCCGTCTACTGTCTAGTGTTTCGGAGAATACGAGAATTATAAGTGTCTTAAATTGCACTCTAAAATTTTAATTGGTTCGGTATTTTATACAACATAATTATACATGTAACATCTTCCAACGCATATATATTATATGTCTAAGAAATTGCAACATTAATTAAAATTAATTGGGCGCATTCCTTTCCAAAACGATATTGTGTGAAATTGGGTTGTTTAGAAAAAGGCTGCGTATACTTTTTTGTGTAAAGTATTGTACCATTTCTCTACTGAAATTTTTTATACATATCAGATACACACACACACACACACGTTCCCCCATCGGTCGTACTCGTTTCACATATACAAGCCATCCTAATAACATAATATTATAATATAATAACATCCTAATAATATAATAACTTGAGTAGTATGAGTAATGAAAATTAAACTGCCTCATTGGCCGAGTGGTCGCAAGTGCGACTGCCGGGCAAAGGGTCCTGGGTCGGGCAAAGTATTACTGTTTTTTTTTTTAAATCTCAGTAGTAGCATGGAGTCTGGTAATGTGACCGGTATATGGCAATAGGCTCACCCTCATAACATAAATAGTGAAAAGTGGTTGTACAGTGGCATTAAGTGCCGTAATGTGCACCTCTGCCTTCCCCTTCGGAAATAAAAGGTGTGGTGTTATGTATGTTATGTAATGAAAAGAATATTAGAATAACTCACCACGTCACCATGAACAGCGACAGTTAACTTTAAACTCGTCCATTTTCCAAAACAGGTAATGTTCGCTGTCAATCAACTAATTTGTCGCAATATTGCAGTCGTCCTATTTTTTTTCGTGAATTCTAATTTTGGCTTCTTTTGTGTGCCATAGTATGAAAAACGTGGCATTTCATTCTCATATAGTAACGTTTCATTCCCGTTGTCTAGTCCTAGGGCTGAAAAAAATTACTTTCTAAAGTCCTTTTACATAATTTAGGTACTTACTTGACTACTAGTCAAATCCTATACTTTTTTCGAACTGTCAAAAACGAAAGTTTTCTAACTGTCAAACACCAAGCGGTCACCGGTGACCGCAACCTATTGTTCTATAATTGTGTCTATAATGATGGTACTTGACGAGTTAATTTTTTACGAGGTTGTGTATTGCGCCATCACGACTTTTTTGATTTTATTTTTTTTCGTCAAACAGCACACGTATTTTAGAAATTAACTGAAAAAAATTTTAAAATCAAGTTGGACATAAAATCAATTAATGAATGTGTGATTAGTTTTTAATATTTTATGTATTGAACAGTCGAAATAATTTATTTTTCATTAAGGAAAGTACCCAATTACCCAATAGGTAAATTATTATACCTACTTACACGGTATAGTGCCCGTTTGGAGCAACCACGAAACAACTATCTGAATAGATTTTTTCCGCAAATGAGTTTTATTTAAAATAAGTACTTAGAGTAGTATAACCTTAGTCCGGTTAAAATAAGAAACACTACAAATACCGGGCACAATACTAAACATAGTTTTATAATAGTACTCGTAAATTTATAGAATACCGGAACGAATAATCATTTGGGGAATAGGAGGGTTGATTTTCCTGTACCAGACATGGGTTCACGCTATAATGCTAGTCCATCTCTCAGCCACTACCTATTGTCAAAGAATATTGAATCTTAGAGATATTTCTGGAGGTGTAGCACTCTCATTAAAGCTATTGAGTCTCTTTGACGTTGTGAAGAAGATAGTAATGCGGTGTGGAATTAAATAAGTCCCTAGTAGCCAGCTCATGTATTATGCATAGTGTGGACACGACCCTATTCTTGTAAAACAGCATCTTAATTCGTAAAGAATTAGAAATGGTATTTGAACTAAACTACCTTCATGAATTTTCAAAGCGTGTTAATTCTAATCTATAATATACGTATATAAAAATGAAACCAGTTTCCTGTTGTCACGCCATAACTTTGGAACGGCAAAGGCGATTTGGCTGATTTTTTTTATTGTGTTATGATCAGGAGAAGGTTCTTATGACAGATAAAAGGAGGGAGCAAACGGGATTGCGCATACACGCATATACGGGGTCGCGGGCAGAAGCTAGTATCAAATAAATATAAGTTAATACGACAGCCTTCATGCACATTTAGAGTGCAATAGGTATCTGCGGGAAAACGTGCACTGCTAAACTGCTTTGATTTCCGTTCCTTTAACCTGTAACATGTCAGTTATCGGTAAACTACTAATAATTAATTTAAGTAAAAAACTTTGACCTAACTAGATTTTCTTCTCATATACGAGTCGTATTTTGCAAATTTGTGGATCACATAAAGTAGGTATTGTTCTGATGGGAGTTTTTGCCCACAACACGTTGCATAGCAGACGGCTACCTAGCCACTGCGTCAACCGTACGGCCAAGACAATATTATATATAAAAGCATAATAAATTAGAACTTACATATTATGGCGTCGAATACCATTAAAAGTATAACACCAACAGCTCCAAGCATGAGAAAGAAGCACAGGCAGTGGCAGATCAAGTTAGCACAGGAGTTACCCAAGGAGAAGCGTGAGTTTGGTACGCATCTCCAACTTCCACTCCCGCACCCATGCCACCCACTCCACCCTTTCCCACACCCATGCCACCCTTGCCACCCACTCACACACCCATTCCACCCACTTCCACACCCACCACCACCAATTATTAAATTGCTATGATAACTGGTGATATAAAATATATAAATTAATAACTTAGTATTAGATATTAGGTATATAAATAATATTTATAATATTAGGCTTCTACTTAGTATTTGAAGGTACGCTTATCTGGTTTTTCCACAAATATGTAAGTTTATTAAATAATGTATAAACATAAACTGTAATAATGGCGATAGGAATGAAATTCAAAGATAATATTTATGTACTTCCTACTAGATTAAAAATCGTTTAGTCAAAAGTCTTGCTATAAAGATGTTATGTTTATAGCTCTCCTAAGCTCTGATCCTCGCAACCGTTCAGAAAGCCATCAACTGGTAAGTGTTATTATTATAATTTCAGATTATTTACAATTTTTTTACTTATACGAAGCATTATATAAAGAAAAATAGGAACTGGAGCCAATGGTTGCTAAGAGAAAATAATTAGGCGCTGTAAAGGGAAAGTTAGTTTTTCTGCCCAATTATTATGAATTCACACATTTTTTTATTATAAGAATTATACTTGGTACCTATAACCATAACGATTACCATTTTGTTTCCAATTTAGGTAAAGTTTTGCATTGAAAACGTACATACTTCTGTACATGTAATTCCAAATGACAGATCAATCTCCTGAACTGTACCTTTATATGTATTTAGCTACTTTATATAATACAAGAAAAACGAACCACATAATCTTAAATAACGTATTACCACGATCGTCAAACTATCTGAGACTATACTTAGTAGGTTCAGCTAAAGATTTATCCGTATACACTGATCGCTGATACATCAATGAATATTGTAAAATCTTATGAAATACTCACAAAAGTCTAACACAAAATAAATAGCTTGTGTATAAAAATATTATTATGACAATGTCAAATTATGACGTATAATGTCTGTACTGAGACCAAAGAGTATATAATAAGTATAGAGGAAACTAAAACTTATCCAATGTGTACTCTTTAGTTAGAACCAGAGATAACAATACTATACTCCTTGGTACACGCTTGCAACACCGTAATGTATGAAGTGTAATGACGGGCCTTGTCACACGACAGATGTCCTTCGTATCAATGTGTGTGTATACTGCGTGTAAGTCTATAGTAGCCAGGTGCCACAGCCATTATTTCAAGATCCTTGCTTTTTTTTATATCACTGATTAATTTTCCACGGACTCTAGGTCCGTGCCCTTGTCATACAATTTTTTTTATTATAATACATCTAGTCAATTTTTATAAAGTAAAGGTCCTTGCTTTGTTCTCAGTCTCTCAGTGAATATTCAAGATCCAATAGCTCAAGTACCCTAATTTTTAAGGGGGCGGGGAAAATTATCGAACTTACTGATTCCTACCGCCTTGAGTGAGGCGGAGTGTGTGAAAAAACCAACCCATTCCCACTCCTGCTTCGGGTCATAGCCCTGGTAGCCCGTTATGATATCCGCGGCTTCGGGTCGGTCAGCTCATTATTGTAGCCTGTACTTGGGCTACGGTGTTCATCAACATCAGCTGCATTACGAGAACTTTCGCCATGTAGATGACGATTTTCAATTGGTTATTGATATAACAGTGAGTTTTTAAAAAAAAGATGGCACGATCTAACAGAAGACTGGATATCCGAAACATAATGAAATATTTACACAATCTAACGGCATTTTTTTAATATAGTCCCGCCACATTTATTTGCTTAATCAATATATTGTATTGACATATTGCATAGTTGGTATGTCAGACGATTAAAATTAACACATTGTTTTTTATGTATTATTCATATTGTACTACAGTTAGAATACAATTCGATTCTGATCAATTTCAAAGTGTTTGTGAACCAAACACTTTGTAATTCATTCAATAACACGGTCTTTCTGAAGATTACTCAATCAAAGGTTCTCTACACAAGAAAGTGGCGAAAAACACTCCATAGTCATTAATCAAGCTTTATTCGTCAATGTATTAAAAGGTACTGAAATTATTGAAATAATTGTTTATTTTTGCAAGCAGGCTACAAAACATTTTTACACGTCAGTACTTTTTTGCTTTTTGTTCGCTCTTGCCAATTTAATATCTATTGAACTAAAGTTAAAAAGAAACAAAGAAATAAACAAAGAGTATAGAATGTATATTCTCATAAGATCGAGAATCGAAATAAAATTGGTATTGGAAGTACTCGTACAATGAAAACGGAATACTTCTAAAAATTAAAAACATAATTAAAAGTAGACTACAAAACTCTTATATAAAATACTATAAAGTAATATATAAAAATACTTGTATATATCTTAAATTCAAGTTGTTACAATCTGAAGGGAATGGTTATTTTTTTCAGCACTCAGTTTCGATAGAAGGCTTACTAGGTCCAAACCGCTGATAGGAATGACTAGCTTTTTAACTCTTCTTTTCTCATCTGGAAAAGCAGGTTCCTGTGTGGGATCTTCTACACTGTACATATCGTCAGTTTTGCTGTCAGTAGCCTCAGTTGTATCTGTGGCTTCAAATGTCTCAGTAGTCTCGTCAGTCTCAATAGTTTCAGTAGTTGTGATAGTCTCAGTAGTTTCAGTACCTTCAGTAGCAGCAGTAATATTATCAAACTGTGTTCCAATATCAACCTCTACCACTGTAGTATTAGTAACATCCTCTTCATTATCAAAATCATACGCTTCCGTTGTACTGTTTGGGAAAATAGAGTAGTCTCTACTTATTAAACCAAGCTTTTTCATCATTTCAGCACGTTTATCAACCGGGGTATACAATGGTGGGGTAACTGGTCCAACCCTTAGCTCGTCAATTTCTTTTTGTTCTTCTGCAGCCCTATCTAAAGTAGCGTCCTCTTGTAGTGCTTGATCTTGTTCCCCTTGATTTTGTTGTCCTTGATCTCCAGCTCTACGATAGTAGGGATAGCGAAGATTGTGGGGGTAAACGTAATGACCAGGTACTATAATAATAAAGAAATTAATTTTAATTAAATATTTAGTCGTAAAATCAATTTATTTTAACCCCGATATTTGTTTTTTCTGCAATTTGTCCCATGTCAAATCATATCTCATACATCATACATCATATATCTTATACAATCATACATCTTTTGACATAAAATGCTACCATTTACGTTTGTTTTTAAAGTTATTTTCTTATTTATATAGTAACATAACATAACATCACGCCTTTTATCCTCGAAGGGGTAGGCAGAGGTGCACATTACACCACTGTACAATGTAACACCCACTTTTCACTATTTATGTTATGAGTCCCATGTAATAGGGGGTGATGATCCTATTGCCATATACCAGGCACAGTTCCAGAGTGCGTGCTACTACTGAGAATTTTTAAAAACCCAGTAATACTTTGCCAGACCCGGGAATCGAACCCGAGACCCCTTACCCGGCAGTCGCAATTGCGACCACTAGGCCAATGAGTATTTATGTAGTAATCCGATATAATTACCATATTTATATTTAGTTTTCATATCGACGAAGCAATAGTTGTATCCGAGGCCGATACCCATACCCAATGTTACCACGAACATTAGTACCACGGATGAAACCAATCCCACACATGTGGAATATAGTATTATTCTGAAAACAAATTCTTTTGTTCAGTGGATAATTATAATTCTGCTAGAGAATACACGTAGTCTGTATTACTATATCTAATAATATACCTCTACAATTGCAACTTTAGAATTCGAACAATAAGTTATCTTTCATATACAGAGATTAACAAGAGCCATAATAAAAGCCCTAATTGTAAAACAGGATATTCACTGACCCATTTTTTTTTAAGGTCATCGAATGACTGCTCACGCCTGGGTGAGGCGGGTCAGTGTCAGACTCTTACTGACTAAAAAACCACCCCGTTCCTTCTCCTGCACGTCGAGCCGGAGCCCCGGTTACCCGTTAGGTTCTCCGTGACATTCACTGACCCATAAACTTAGTATTAAACGTATTTAAATACCCCTAAGCAGACCAGTTAGGTGCAATTTTTGAACCACTTGTGATATTGTTCACAAGTAAGATTTTTATGGAATAACATCAACTGGTGGTAAGCAATCAGCTTCGCTCGTGGATACCCACAACAACTGAACTTGAATAAAAATACTTGATACGCATGATCTAAGTGTCTGCATTAAGACCATTTCCTGCAATGTTCGTCCACTGTGATTTCATCATCAACTTACATTATAAGCTACAGAACTCAATAGCGCTCAAAGTGCAAAAACAGACTTACTTTTCAGACAAGTACATAATATTAGACATACAACTTATTGCCACCCCCATCTTGAATAAAGTTGAATTAATTACGTGTGTTTTGAAAATACAGCTATAAAAGCTAAAAATATATGAGACACCACGCCTATTGCTTGGCTCACTTGGCTCACAAAGAGTAAACTTGACATCTTTGTGACATAGTTTGACTTGGTTTTGACAGAATTAAAAATAAAGGTGTATTGGGTGATGGTTGGGTGTGTTAAATCATGTGTTAAACTCTTTGGATCATCGGGCGACATCCTGTCAGTGACAGACAGACACAGTGCAGAGGCGCCAAAGAACATTGAGTTTGCAGAGTAAATTGACGGTCGTGTTGGAGAGCGCGGCCATACTAGAATCAGGTGGGCCATGCGCATTTTGCCACCGTCGTGGTATAAAAAAAATAACCATAGAACGACACATAAGGGAACTAGGTCGTACATAACTGGCCTATGTCCAGAAAAAGGAAACTCTAAACGAGTCCACAAGTACTTAGTTCTTCATCAAAAAACAGAAATTTTGGAACATATCACGGCCCAAATCGCCAAATGATTTTTCTACTCATTTACCGCAATCCCATAATTAATACTTAAAATCCCGTTGACAATTGTTACTACAACCTTTATAAAGTAAATGTGTACACAGTCAAAACACAAGTTAGAAAGGAAAACCAATATAATATAATCATTTCACAAAAGTAGTGTATAGTAGGTAAACAAAGTGCAAGTAGCAAAAAAAAATACAAGAAAAAGAAATAAAGAAAATCTACAAAAAAATAATAATAGCGTCATATCGAATACTGGTAAATGATCAAAAGAATCACGTGACAAGTTCTAAGGTGACATTTCTATTCCGTCCCCTTAATTTAGAAAACAGTGCTGCAAGATCAATCTCTCCGTTAAGGGGTATTTGCATCGTTGCCTTGATTGTGGGCAAGGTGACGGTCCTCTGAGGCAATGGGGCAGTTGCCTCCATATTTCGCCTGAAGTCCTGTGTCTCCAAACTGGTTTCATCGAGCTCTTGGCCTGATCTCCTTGAACCCGAACTTGAACCCGCTGAAATCACCAATCATGGTATTACTGCCAGTAGTAAGAAGTTTAAAAAATTTGTACGAGAACAAAATAAGTTAACTACAAGTTTTACTTTTTACTTCTAAACTGGGTATTAATATTGTATGGGCCGTGCACCTTCTTTCCGAATCCCCGGTATTTTTAGCTTCTAGGATCACACATAGGTGGTTTTGAAAAGATAGCTCATACTTACGTTTCATAACTTTCAAGTCGACGTAGCAATAATTGTAACCAAGGCCTACGCCAAGGCCCAACATGATACACAGTGTCAATACTAGGCACATAACCACTGCTGTTAAGGCCACAAATGACGCCAATCTGAAAAAAGCAATATTTTTAAGCAATGTTGCTGAACATGGCAGCGCCATACCTTTTCATTTACATAGGGTCAGATAGGGTGCATAATGTGCATAATTATAAAAGATAACACCTACTTACCAGATTTATTATGAGTCCCATGATATTAAATACCTATGTAATAAATAGGGGACGAGCCTACTATGTAGTTACTACTTTTTAAAAGGCCGGCAACGCACCTGTGACTCCTCTGGTGTTGTGGGTGTCCGTGGCCGGCGCTGATCGCTTACCATCAGGTGATCTGTCTGCTCGTTTGCCTCCTATTCCATAAAAAAGTAGTACGTTTTTTTACGATATTTATGGCCTGTTGCACAAAAGTACTTTGTAATATTTGTGTCAAAATAAAAAAAAATCCGGGTCGTCACAAATGCAACTACCTATCACTTGAGTTAACCTATGGGTAAAATTGGGACTATAACGTAACTTACAAGCACATTTTAATTTATTTATTACCATATGTGTTCCCTTAAGTGGTGGTAATTGTTTTAGAATAAGCATTGATCTTACTTTTCGAAAATATATAACCAGTTTCCAATGGTGGTTCCACATCCTCCACATCCTCCACCCCCGCAACACATATTGAACACTAATACGACGCTTTAAAATAAAAAATAAAAAATATCAATAAATAAAATACAAAAAGTAAATGTATAATTCAATGACAATAAAATAATGAATTATAGAACACAGAGTATAAAAATACAATGTTTGACAGGAAAAAGTATGAAAAAAAAGGTTGCAATAGTTTTTAACTTATTGATAGTTTTTTAAAATAATTTTAACTAAATATATGTATACAAAAAAAAGATACTTATTTTACTTTACATGTAAACTAATACATGAGTAGAAAAGTCTGAACTAAAGTAAATACTGGCCCTCGCAACTTCCAGAGAGTTTGACAGAAAAAAATATTATTAATTTTTTAAACTTCACTCCGTAGAATGATATTTATAATAATTTACAAATACAATAATATTATTTTTAATTTTTCAAACTTCTTACAATGTTGGGATATAACGTATTAGAAGTGGACCATGTGCCAGACCCGCTTAAAAAGTAAGTAAAAATTATTAGATTTCTTGTGATTTAATGAACTTATTTGCAAATTCAGGACCAATGATAATTTCAGAACCTATAACACAATCTTATTTATATGTATGTATTTTTATCATACGATCGTTCTATTTGTTTTGCCTCTGCTATTTTGTGATCAGCATCATTATAGCGAAAATTAGTTGCACATTGATATTTCAAGAAAGCAACTGCAATATGTTCTCCACCACCCGATACGGATGAGTGGTGATACTAGATTTTCGACCGCACGAGTGTCAGTATATGAGACACAATAGAAAATACAGTGTGTCTCGCGTAGATCTACGTTCCGGTATACCACTGGATAAGCCAATTAGATAATTAGAGCCCCTGACTTCCTATCGCATTGATTTATTCCACGTTGTTCATTTGCATAATTTCAACCTTTCAACATAAGATAATTTTATTATTCCCATTAATTATAATTATTAGACTCTTTCGTGGTGCTTGGCGACTGGGCTTCACTCAGTTGTACAGTCTCTTTTCTCTGTGCATTTAGGCTTAATTCACTCTATCCTCGGTGAATTACTGCATAATTCACCGAGGGAAGTGGAAACTATAGTTTTTTTTCGTCTCCTCTTATAATATCTTCTAATTCACTTCGTTGCGGGAACCAAGACAGTTATTCATGTCCCTGGTACGCGCCGGACTTCAGTATTCCGGTGTTTTCATGGTTGTATCTACTGTAGATCCTGGCTTACAGGAGTTGCAGCGGTTTTGGGAGGATGTGGCAGGCTTGTCCCATTAAAAAAATCTTTTTTGTGTATTCGTGGCATAGTCGAATAAGCTCTAACTAATATCTTAAACGTTCTGATTAAGTTACTTAACTTGTCTGTCGTACGTTATGTTCCCAGTCAGCCTCGCTGGAAAGTCTGTTTAACAGTGACCCTGATCCTCATTGCCATCACTGCCACCGCCGTAACAGTTGGAGCCCTAACTGGCTACACGTACTGCTACATTGAGCATCACACGATGGGAGGTGAGATAGTTTTTTTTTCGTAATTGATGGGCCGACACGTTCGACCATTATCTCGCCTGGTGGTAAACGATGATGCGGTCAACGATGGATCACGTCGGCCCATAAGCAACCTATTCACTCGGGCCTTGAAGACCCCAGGTTATATATACCGTTCAGGAAATATAAACTCTGGCAAACATAGTCATAGTCAACGAAATAATTACCAACTAGACACGACATAGCTTAGTATGTCGAGTAATAAAACCAAGACATAATCGGACACATCAACAATCCCCAATAGTCTATCATTATGAATTACTAACTGTTGCCCACGACTTCGTCCGCATAGAATATGAATTTTAGAACATAACATTGTTTTGTTTCAATTTTCCAAATTACTGTTACTCCTTAGTACATCAGCTACCTGCCAATAAAAGTCTTGCAAAATCAGTCCAGCCTTTGCAGAGATTAGCAAGTCAGACAGGCAGAGAGACAGGCAAAAATTGTAAAAAATAATAGTTTGGTATATGTATCGTATGTATTATATTTGGAATACGCATGTAGTAAGAAGCGGGTATCTAAATATCACAAACAGCTCACCAATTTTATTTATCTGTGTAGATTGGCCTGCTTTAGGTTAGGGACGGTTTGCCGTAATCTGCACGCTTGGCAAGCGAGATGCGAGGTTGCAGTTTACAACGGTCAGGCGCGGCCAAGACCGCGTTCGGCGCTCTGATTGCTTGGTTTATTGGAGCCGGTCAATCAGAGCGCCGATCGCGGTCTCATGGTTTCTGTTACATGTGTAGTCGCTTAAACTGTCAAACACCAAGCGGTCACCGGTGACCGCAACCTATTGTTCTATAATTGTGTCTACAAAACCGGTACTCGACGAGTTAAACAGCTCTTATTAGGTACGTCTGTTGGAGGAGTACAGTTGGTGGCAAATGTATTCTTCTCTGCCTTCGCCACATAGCTAACCTACTCCAATCTGTCAATATTCATTGGATTTTCGACTTTATGTCAATACGATAAAGTTAAAGATGTAATAAACAAATTTAATAAACAACGATAGCTTGACCTGGCTGGCGACCGGAGCTACGACAAACTGTTACTGCCGTAATCAGAGACTTTTAATAATTACTTAAACTTTTTTTATATATATTTGATGGCGCGACGTTTGACCACTATCTCGCCTGGTGGTAGGCGATGATGCGGTCTACGATGGAGCACGTCGTCCCATAAGCAACCTATTCACTCGGGCCTTAGTAACGATTTAGTTCCGAAAACAATATTGCTAAGTACTGGGTTACGTAAATATTAATTTATTCTAAGTACGACAGATAATAACACTACTTTGTAAATGTATCAAGGTTCAGTTTATAAGGAAGTACATGAATTCTGTTACAGGGCAGCACAACCGTTCAAATAACTTCACAGTTGTACGACTTGCTCCACTCTATGAAAGTGAAAAAGCGAAGAGAAATAGAAGCATAAACGGAGCGATATCCACCCTCTTAATTACCAAACTCTTTGACTCGGGTTGGCCACGGACCCACGAGCAACCTTCGAATGACGATTCCTCAAGCGAAGAAGAGGGTTGGATACACATCATACTTTGAAATGTATTGTCAATTTTCTAACACCTAATGAGGGTTTTTATACCCACTAGATGACTCGACTAGCAACTGAAATCATTTTAATTGTAAAACAGTATAAATAAAGAAAATGAGATTCAGTAAAATAATAGTCCATTGGTAACTTTTAACATCTCTGTGTTGACAGAAGTTGGCTTCTAACGCCTATGCAAAAACCCTCATTTGGACAAATAATTGACGTGGTTTTATCATCTAGATGTAACTACTGGTCCTATACTAGTAAAATTGTATGTTATAATCTTGCATTTTTAATGGTACGGGCAAATCAACTAAAAATCGCGGGTTACTCATGTGAATATGCTGAGAAAAGCTCTACTAGTTTCGAACCACAGAAGGGTTCTTCTTCATGAGCAGCGTGCGCGGTCGCGGCGATGTCGCGCAGACTACTGGCTGCATTTAGGCAAGCTGTCATGTGAGTAACCCGCGATTTTTAATTAATTTAGTATGCATCACGAAAGGTATTGTAAAAATACAGGTACGGGCAAATTTATGATCTGGATACGTAGAAATTTGACCTGACGCTTCTCATTGAACTCCATGGTTATATTCTACCTAACGCATCAGCAGACGCAACATGAATAGACTTTCAATTTTTTTTTTATTGGTGACACGAGAGCTCAGTAGCATACATAAGTGCACTCGATGAGATTGGATGATATAATATGGGTTTGAGTCACGGTCGAGTTATTAAATGGCGTATTTTTCAACATTTATTGATTGATGTCACAAAAAATTTTTTTAAACCCTTTTTTATAACATCACTCCCTTTATCAGGGGGTATGCAGAGGTGAACATTACGGCACTTAATGCCGCTGTACAATGTAAAACACATTTTTCACTATTTATGTTATGAGTCCCATGTAATACGGGGTGAGCCTATTGCCATATACCGGGCACATTTTCAGACTCCGTGCTACAGAGTTTTTCTTAAAAACCCAGTAATACTTTGCCCGACCCGGGAATCGAACCCGAGACCAAGCTTGCCCGGCAATCGCACTTATAACCACTCGAACAATGAACCAATTTTAAAAACCTGTAATTATTATAAATAAATAAAATAAACAGAATTGTACTGTTAAATTTGAATGATAGGGAACTAGCACAATATAAATTTTCCGTTACAGTTATAATCGGTAGCATTCCCAATATCTCTTCAATGACCTAATCCGTTTAATTTACAATAAGGAAAAGTAATGAATGATGTGCGGTTTTTCCTACAATTGCAAAGTATGACAAAATATTGATCATTATAACTAAGTATGTAGGTATTTCGTTTTAAGTGTGGCTTAGTGTTGTGTGTTAAAAATAATTATTATGTATAATAAATTTTTAATAAATAAATTCAAAATTCAAATATTTATAGTTCAAAAGTTTGTAAAGTGCACATATAAGTAGGTCAACTTATTAATCCTATGTACCGTTAAATGGGGTGAATAGGGATCAAGAGGTGAATATTGACAGAAGAGGGGTGAATCGGTACTATGAAGAATTTCCTTATATCTTTTCACCCCACTTCTGTATCTTTTCGCCGCTCAAACCCTATTCACCCCATTTTACCGTATTTAATTAAAAATCGTGGGTTACTCATGTGAATATATTGAGAAAAATTCTACTAGTTTCGAGCCACAGAGTAGGCTGCGCGACATCGCCGCGATCGCTCACGCTACTCATGAGTAAGAGCCCCTCTATGGCTCGAAACAAGTAGAGCTTTTCTCAGTATATTCACGTGAGTAACCCACGATTTTTAGTTAATTTAGTATTTCTCACGATAGTTCCTATGGATTTCTTTGGATAGAGATCCAATGAAAACGAAGATCTGTTGAAGAAAGAAGTGAAGGACTTTGTGCCTACTGCCTGTATTCCTGTGCTAATCCTAACTGCACTCACACACGGGACAAATATACGCGTATCTCAGGATGCAATAAATCGGATGACGTCACTTTATCCATTACATTTGAGTGTTTCATGACATAGAATGCAAAAATGACTAATTTCTGTAGCTGATTGATTGGGTTTGATTGATTGACTGATTGAATGCGACAGTCTCCAGAACTACTGGATCAAATGAAATTGAATCACCAACATAAACACCGACGTGAAACAACGCTTGCGTTGTGTTTCGTCGTGTGAGTGAGGTTACTGGAGGCCCAATTACCCCCCTTCCCAGTCTCCCCAATCCCCGAATCCTTCACAATCCTCAAGTTCCTAATTGGGTAGTTTCCTAGGTTTAAAATACACTGTTTCAACTTTTCAATGCAATAAATAATTAAATAATAATCATATTCTCGTCCATTGATTTGACAATTTTCCTATTTTTGGATTTTTTCTCGCTAATTTTAAGGATATAAGTATGCTATTTGACGCAGAACTGTGAAGACGTCATAAGTAGCGATCCAATACGAAATTCATAGAAAAGTATCGTTTTTGACATTTCAATAAAAGTATTGAATTTGACTACCTGTCAACTACCGTATTCCCACAACGGCCGGTAACGCACTTGTGATGGTTTTCCAGGTGTCAATGGATGGCACCGATTGCTAACCATCAGGTGATTCGTATGCCGTTTACCGGCTTATGCCATAAAAAAAATGTACTCAATTTATTGACGAACACCATATAGAGGTATAAGGTATATATATTTTTTTATATATATATATATATAAAAAAAAGTATAAGGTATATAGGATATAAAAGATCAGATCACGCTACGGTCAATATGAGCTGAGCAGCAGATGCAACCGTGTGGGAGTAACTAATGTTTAGATATAATTGCACTGCACAATCTTGAAAACGTAACATAATGTCACATCACGCTTTTTTTACCCATAGGGGTAGGCAGAGTTGCCCATCACGTGTACAACACCCACTTTTGATTATTTATGTTATGAGTCCCATATAATAGGGGGTGAGCCTGTTGAACTTGAAAACATTTGAACAAAATAGTCATATTTATACAGTTACTAGCTGTTGCCCGCGACTTAGTCTACATAGAATATGATTTTTCTTACGGGATAAATTCCTGTTTTATCTTACGGGAGCATTTAAACGAGATCTATTTTCTCACGTAAGTCAGCCCATACCCAGCTTGTATGTCGCGGAGAACCTAACGGTTTACCGGGGCTCTGGCTCGACGTGCAGGAGAAGGAACGGGGTGGTTTTTAGTCAGTAAGAGTCTGATACTGCCTCCCGCCTCACCCAGGCGGGAGCAGCCATTCGATGATTTTCCCCCTTAAAAAAACCCTGCTTGTATACAAAATTTGATCAAAATCCGTTTAGCGTGATTAACGGACAAACATCCAAAGAAAGAAACTTTCACATTTATTTATGTGATGCAGAATAGATACCACCCATAGCGACCATCTTCAGTGAAGTTCATAAATTGGAGATCACGAATCCTACGCTGGCGGTCGGTGGTCGGGACGACAAAATGATCGAATATCCCGTGACCCCTTGAGGGTAATTGAGCATGTTCGCTCAAAAACTCTGCTTGAAATGGCCAATATAGACGTGCGACAACTTGTGCAAAAAGCAAAAGGATGATAAACAATATCAATTGACATTTCATTTTATAACATAGTTATCGACTGCCTCGTTGGCCGAGTGGTCGCAAGTGCGACTGCCGGGCAGTGGGTCTCGGATTCGATTCCCGGATCGGGTAAAGTATTACTGGGTTTTAAAAAAAATCTCAGTAGTAGCACGGTATCTGGAAATGTGCTCGGTATATGGCAATAGGCTCACCCCCTATTACATGGGACTCATAACATAAATAGTGAAAAGTGGGTGTCACTTCTGTGTGCACCTCTGTCTACCCCTTCGGAAATAAGGGTGTGATGTTATGTATATAAAATAGTAATAGTCGTGAGACGACTTGATAATATTCACGCGGCTTGATAACGTATTACCGTAACCGAATGCATAGCTCATGGCTACGGACTCCGTTTCGGGTCAAAATTGCGAAGCTATTCTGTAACTTTCAATTCGAAAGATCGAAGTGAACTTGATGGCGGTCCGCACTGTCATTAGTTGTGAGTACTTGTGAGAATTGGGTACTTGCCTTCATCAAAATTAAATTATTTCGACTGTTCAATACAATACAATATTAAAAAATAATTACACTTGCAATAATTGATTTTATGACCAACTGAATTTCAGTATTTTTCCAAGATAATTATTAAGAAATAAGTACTTATACATGCTGTTTGACTCTAAAAAAACGTGACGTCACAATACACAATTCATAGAAAACTGACATATTTGTTAGTTTGAAGGGAAATAGCCAATGACGGGCGAGAATGCGATCAAGCTTATTTCAAGAGTTCGAATTGACTTCTTACAGAATAGCCTAACTAGTATTCGGTCCGGTTCGATCCGATAGATGAATTTATCATGTTTTGTAAGGTACCGTGCTCCAGATCAAACAAGGTAACGGTAAAACAATGTGAAAAGGAATCTTGAGGTGAATAAAGGCAGAAGAAGGGTGAATATGCATTATTTACACCCCATTTTAAGATATTGAACATTCTCAAAAATTATAAAATTACTTACGTTAACATAACCTAACACTTTCTTACATTTCTTATTCTAAAAATTGGTATTTTTCTGCAACTGGGAATTAAAGATTAAAGTAGCCAGTCTGGTGCAGCCCAAAGGATGAACGAGTTGCACCGAAGTGGAGTCGATGGGACCGACGCGACGTGCGAATGACGAACACATCACCGAACGAGTAAAAGCTTTTATACAGCTTGTGTTGACGTACTAAGCGGACATTTTGTAGTGAAGCCGGAAAATACTTTTAAACTTCACTCACTTTAAAATAGAAAATTTAAAGAAAGGCAATGGATTCTCGTAATTTCACAATATCTGGTTTTTTGAATAATTATCTGATATTACTATGTTATGAATTTTCCAGTATCCTAAGGTATTTTGGGTCGGTGCTATATAACATCTTCTAATTTCAAATATAAAAAACAATAATTTTTACTTCTATTCATATTAAAAGGGTTAACCTCTAAAAATTTTTGCTCGTTCTTCTCCATAGGAATCTACAATTTGGAACGAGTTTACTAGAGCACTGACCTACGGACTGACCTACGGACTGACATTTTTAATATTTTTATATTTGAGTAACGTTCAAAAGTGCCTTCCTGGTCTAATTAAAAAAATATATTTTTACTTTGTCTTTATTCAGAACTCACAACCTGTCTTTTGCTCAAAATAAACCAACAATACAATTTGTTTGATCTTTCGATTTCTCTCACTCATCAATCGGTTTTACGACACGACAACAAGGCAGTTTGAATTTTAATTCGTAATTTTATCTGATAAATATTCAAACGTATTATCAAACATCAAAAAGATCATAATTGGTTGCGCAATCGCGGCAGAACAGGTTGGCTAAGAGCAACCACGTTTGTCATGATTCATAACCACTCTATGTAATTTGAGAAGCAATTGGCTAAAGGAGTCCGACAGTCCTCTCAGCACTCATTATTATTATTGATTCTGTTATGCGGAAGAATTTGGGATTGTCTGTCATTTGAGCTTCTTGAGATTGCATCAGTTGCTTGACGAACGCCTTTTTAATTGTCTAGTTATCAATTTATTTAAATTGGTCCTGTTGTTATTTTGTTTCAACATTTCTATTGCATAACTAGTTATTGCCAGCGACTTTGTCCGCGTAGAATTCCTGTTTTAGCTCATGGGAGCATTTAATCGGGATAAAAAGTATTATATCACCTAAGTCAGCCCATACCATTGTAGAACATACTTTTTTAAAAAAGAGTAACGAATGGAGTTTATTGCTCGCTCTTCTCCATTCGAATCTACATTTTGGAATGAGCACCTAGCTTCACCTAGCTTCACTGACGGACTGACTGACAGACTATTATTATTTATTTTGTATTTGTTGACGTTTCAAAAGTACCAAATTATGGTTTAATTGAAATAATGACTTTGACTTTGACCCAGTCTGTATACCAAATATCACCAAATCAGTTCAGTAGTTCCAGCGTGAATGACGAACAATCATTCAAACATCCAAACAAAGGAACTTTCATATATACAATCTTAGCGTGATTTGATAAAGCGGGCTTTAAGGGTCATCAAAGTCCTTACAGTCACAGTACATACGTCTACATATCATTTATTTCCCTGTTGATTTCATTGCAATTATAGGCGACCTGGAATAGTTCCAGACTGACATCTCATAGCCTGGACATCAAAAAACCCAATATTGCTTTACCAAATCCGGGAATCGACTTAAGATCTTATGACATCAGAACTTGAAGACCAATTGTTTATTATAAGTATGTACTTCCTGACTTTGGCACATCATTTAAATACACTTGTAGGTACCATCATCTTGGACTTTTTTCTATGAACAGATTAATATTTATTTATACAATACCTCTTATCCTTGAGTTTTTATTGTACTTCGTCAGACAGTTAAGCAAAAATTTTTCACGTAGGTTCA
Organism: Spodoptera picta; assembly: GCA_038387885.1. Lineage (NCBI taxonomy): Eukaryota > Metazoa > Arthropoda > Insecta > Lepidoptera > Noctuidae > Spodoptera > Spodoptera picta. The sequence goes on from JAZHFQ010000287.1 coordinate 33,049, forward strand.
ACTTGAACAAAGTTAAACAATGAAATCATTGAGATAGAATTTTTAAATAGTTTTTGGTCCAGTTAGCTTCTTGTGAGCAGTATAATGAAGGAGAGTAAACTGACTGCTCTTGTGGTAATCACAGTTGTGTTTCTGTAAAATATACACCAACTTGTAATACATTATCACATAGACACGTCTGTAGATGGCGCACGAATAACTGTTAAGGTAAGAGGTCTTCAATAATTACTATATGTTCCAACATTCTTTGATATTATGTATTTATGTTATTTCAATTAAGTCTATAGAATAATTAATTGAGTGACTTACGCCCGAATATTGAAAGGTTACTCAATTGTAATTTGTCCTTAAATATCGTGCCATCTCTATCATTTTACAAAGAATTTGTAGAGACAGCATTATACTTTAAGCGCCACTAAAAATTGGTCTTTCAGTATTCTGACGTAAGATTTATTATCAACTGTTACAACTAACGTCTGTTTAGTCCACAAACCATAGTTTAGGTGTAATGGTATTCCTAATGATGTAAAAACACGTCTAGTACCTAGTTCTGTCTGCCTGGCCAAACTAATCATTATAAAATCGTTTGTCAAGTATTGACATAAGGTTTTCAAAGTCTTAAAATTTTTGTGACAATAAACAAATTTTATTTTATTTTTATATATTTATCGCGTTCATTAAGACGGACAGACGCAACAGAGAACATTTTTTTGTACTACATATACAAGGTGTAGTTTTGAAACCGTGTCATTTCTCGGGGGCTTGACACAGAAGTCTTAAAGGTTCAATGTAAGAGAAAAATTCGGGCTAATACTTGAAAATACAGCTATAATAAATCGTTTAAGTTTGACAGTTTTTCAGAATAAGCGACAGTAATGTTTCTTATTGGAGTTTTATGGAATTAGGAATAATATCAATTTCGTGTTTGAGTTTGTGTGTTAAGCCGCGTTATAAAGCTAGTTGTACAACTAGCTTTATAACACACCGTCTTGTAAGACAGCTGCGTGTACTTCGCACTTACGGATTTCCGTAATATCAGAAAAATGAAAAATATATTTACCTACCGTTTTTTTATTGATTCGGACTCAGAATCGATAGCCGAGTTACCTCCTAGAAAATGACGCGGCTTTAAAACAACACCTTGGATGTACCTATAAGGATAGCACCTACCAAGTTTATTAATAAAAAAACACGTTATGGTCCTAAGTCAATTTGCTATGGGTCGGCCAAGGTCAGGGACACAGAAAACGGAGTCACTTGTGGCCACTCGTTGAACTAATGTTAGGTATATACAAACTAATTTTGCGTAGCCATGAATAATCGGTCAATCGTTCACTCATTATTACTTAGAGAAATGTACACCTACTTTTAACTTTCTATCGATCTAAACTAAAAAACCACTGAAGAGATTTTACACAATTTTTACCAATCAATTTATTAACAATATTTTTCTAATTGTATTTTTATCCATGAGTGTTTGCTAGATGTGGAAAATATCTCCGGAGCAGCTCTCTTCTAGACAACCCAGTGCCACAGCATCTGTAGATGCTGGGGTGGTTGTAGTGAGGTACGAATCCCACACTCCCTAAGTCTTTCACCCCAAGAAGCTAGGCACCTTTTGAAGGTTTCCCCCGTCATCAAAAAAAAAAGATGTGGAAAATATAAGTTTAGTACACACTAACGGTATCATCTCACTGATTTTGTTAGACTGCTTTAAAAAAGTAAAGAAAAACTCTTGCTGTTCAACTGTTCTTGTAAGATATTTTATTTGAACTTGTGAATTTATCAAGAATCGAATTTACATACCTAAATGTTTTTAAAACGGGTCGGGCAAAGTATTACTGGGTTTTAAAAGAAATTTTCAGTAGAAGCACGGAGTCTGGAATTGTGCCCGGTATATGGCAATAGGCTCACCCCCTATTACATGGGACTCATAACATAAATGGTAAAAAGTGGGTGTTACATTGTATAATGTGCACCTCTGCCTACCCCTTCGGGGATAAAATGCGTGATGTTATGTTATGTTACGTTATGTTTTTAATCTCTTCACCATAAAAATGCAAAACTTAATCGATTGATGTTTAACTCATACAAATACTGGGAAGTGATAACTAAATCGGTAACAATCGGTAAGATTCCCACAATAGCATTAAACAATGGACGATGAGAAACCAAACAAATGAGTTCCGTACCAGGACCTAGCCATCATCAGTACTTCGATTAAAACAATACGATTTTAACTGAACCGTAGCTTACTTCACTTGTAGATTATGTACTGCGCAAAAAGTAGGTACATACAAGGTATATTTTCCTTATTTATCTTTGAGATGTAAGGATATTGAAACCAGATGAAAACACACTTTAATCCCATAAATGCGGGCAATGTCTCCAACACCACCAATTTCAACCATTGCACCTTTGGATTCCATCATATTCCATCATTCATCTTTGGATTCCATCATAATCATGCAGCAATGTCAATACAAACAATGCAGTTCATAATATCTCCCAGGATAACCCTGATATCGTAGGTGGAGGTGCATTTGTTCTTGAAAAATGAAACCTCTGTTCCCTAGTAATATTCTAAGTATACTACTGAGTACCATTCCATGAGGAAAGATAACAAAGTCACTGTAGAAAATATAAAATTGTTTGTAAAAACTTCTATGAGAAAGCAATTAAATTTCCATGCACACAAAATAATAATAAAAAGGTAGAATAATCTTGACCTTTTGTTTCATGCATTCAAGAATAATGTCATTTATTGAATACGGGTTCCGTAGCTAAAAAGTCGATTTAATCGACAGACAAAAATTCGAGATTATCGTGAACACGCAACATAGCTAGTTCGTAGGTATATTCACGTGTTCGATACAGTTAATTCAGTAATAATAATAACGTGTTATTGGTAAACTTAATTTGGTTACAAAAATATGTATTACAAATCTGTTAAACGCAGTTTACACAAAGCAGAAACCTACCCTATTTCTATACACAGTAAAGTTAAATTCAATTATGAATTTGTTATCAGAAAAATATTTCATTAACCGACTTACCTACCATGTTTACTTAATTAATACATACCTATGTATTATAATTATAACCCACAAGACAAAAAATGTGCTCGACATCAATCAACAGTCAGCAGAAGCACATCTATAAACTACATAGTTACCACAATCCGGTTCTCGTGTCCCGTTGAACCCTAAAAAGGATGAGTGAGCACAAAAAAGATTGAAACTACGGCTTTATAGTGACGTGTTCCCGAGCCGTTCCGACTGATCGCACGCGCCGGCTGCGGAGCGCGCGCGCCTCTCCAACTCAAAAACTAACAATTCCTTCGAAAAATTAATTAACAAATAAAACAGCACGCTTATATTGTATATGAACCGTAATTTTTCATTACATTCCTTGGTTTCTGATAAGTGAATCGTTTCGTTTCTATTCAGTCAGTATTTCTATGTTCGCGTATTGTGTTCGGAGTGAAATTTTATTGGATGTGATAATACTTTCGGCCTTCATGGTTGCAAAATTATTGGTCGAGTCTCGTGACGTGTGTGGTAAACAGTAACTATAGGATTTATCCGTACAGGTGCGTATTATAGGTAAACTTGATTTTATTAGGTACCTACTTACTAATAATAAGTGAACAATATTTAAACACTTTCATAGAAATTAAGTGTACGTTTTCATCTTATTGATTAGTATGCAAATTGGCGTTTGTATTAACTGAATCAACTTAAAACATTTAACCGGTATTCATTTATACTCATATGATCACATAAACTCGTTGTATTTTATTGCTTTTCGCCACAAACAACTAACTGTTTCATTCTATATAAATTTGAGTTGTGTTTTATATATGAGAACACACGAAACGTAAATGACTGGCTTAGACATATTTTATTTACTGTATTTTACATTTTTAAAACCTATTTTTTTATTATTAAGTCAGTTTTGTAGCCATGTTATGTGATGACGAAATAAAACATATCCTTTCATTAGATAGGTACTAACAGTAGGTCACCTACCTTTAGAAAACTTATTTACTTTGAGCTCCACACCTAAAGAGTAAAACAACGTCGTCATCATCATCATCAGCCTATGTGCCCACAGCTGAGCAATAATCTCTTCTCACCTGGAAGTGACTTTGAAATCGCTTACTATATGTAATGTTTACATATAGTAAGCGGTCTCGTCTTTTCAGGTGAGGGGATTATTGTGACAAACTTTATCAACTGATGAATGACTCAAAGTAAATGGGTATTCTGTTGAGTATATCTAATGAAGGATATGTTTTGTTTCATTCTTCCTGTCTTCTAGCTGACTTAATAATAAAAATAGGTTTTTAATAATAAAATACGTGGAAAACAAAATATGTCTAAACCAGTCATTCTCACTATATAAACGATAATTATGTAAGTGAGACAGTTAGTTGTTGCCTGTAGCGAAAACAATAAAATGCAAGCGAGTTCAATGATCATGAATAAATGGAATGCCGGATTCATGTTGAACGTTCAATTTATATACAAACGCCGGGCCCCATACTAATCAATAGGATGACGTACCTTAATTTCTATGAAGTGTTTAAAATATTGTTTAATATTAGTAGTAGGTACTAATAAATCAAGTTTACCTATATTTTGCACCTGCGGATAAATTAGTTGCAACGCACGTCGACCTGTGAATTTGCGGCAAAGGCAATATTATGCAATAAATCATTCCTCCGAGCACAATACACTTTGGGCCTGCAAATACTGACTGAATAAATAAAACCGTTAACTATCAAGCAGGAATGTCTTCGAAAAATTGCGAGTTCATATACAATATAAGCGTGCTGTTTTATTGTTAATTAATTTTTCGAAAATTGTTAGTTTTTTGGTTGGAAGACGCCACATACATCGGAACGGCTCGGGAGGCCGTCGCTATAAAGCCGTAGTTTCGGATAACCGCTCGGCTGAGGTTCAGCGGGAACGAGCAAGATTTGCAACTATGTAGTTTATAGATGTGCTTCTGCTGTGGTGTTATGTCGAGCACATTTTTGTGAGGTTATAATTATAATGCATAGGTATGTATTAATTAAATAAACATGTTAGTGAGATCAGTTGTGAATATTTTTCTGATAACAAATTCTGCATTAATTTAACGCAGTAATATAAGTAAATTGGGATTTTTTCTGCTTATTTTGTGATTTGTAATACATATGACAGAATTAAGTTTACCAATAACACGTTATTATTACTGAATTAACTGTATCAGACACGTGAATACCTACGAATATGTTGTGTTCACGATAATCTCGAATTTTTGTCTGTCGATCGACTTTTAGCTGCGGAACCCGTATTCAATGATGACATTATTCTTAATTAAATGATGGAGTCCGTCTACCTTTATTTTGTGTGCATGAAATTTAATTGCTTTCTCATAGGGTTTACGACATTTTCTTTCTCATTGACTTTATCTTACACTCGAGATAGTACTCAGTAATTACTTAGAATGTACTGGTAAGGAGTTTCATTTTCAGAACAAATGCACCTACACCTACGATATCAGGAGTTATCTGGGAGATAATATGAACTGCATTAATATTGTTGACAGCCATGACTATGATGATCCAAGATTGAATGATATGATGGAATCAAAGGTGTGATAGTTGATGATGTTGACAACATGAAGTTAGAAATATGTTTTCATCTGAACAATATCATACATCTGAAATAATGAAATACCTTGTATGTACTACTTTTGCACTTGTACATAATCTGAAGTGGCTAACAGTTCCGTTAGCGATATTTAATTTAATCGAAATGCTTTATGTCATTCTGATACGAATACTTCTTTGTTCTCATCATTGACTATTGAATCTTACCGATTGATTACCACAGATATCACTTCCCAGTATTTGTATGAGTTAAACATCAATCGATTAAATTTTGCGTCGCATTTGAAGAAGTAGGCAGAGGTACGTATACAATGTAACACCCACTTTACCATTTATGTTATGAGTCCCATGTAATGAGGTAATGTGATATACCAGGCGCAATTCAGACTCCATGCTACTAATTTGCTCATTTTAAAAACATTTAGGTATAGCAAATTCATTCTTGATAAATTCTGAAGTTCAAATAAAACTATCTTACAGAACAGTTAATTTGAATTTAACAAAACAGTCCTACAACAAATCGGTAATTATATTTCCGCGTGACGAGGAGCTTCAGGTGCTATAATGCGGGAGTGAAAATTGGATTCGTATAAGCATCTTACGGTCACTGTAATACTAATTCTCCCAGAAGGCTTCTCTCGAATATTTTCACATCAACAAACATCGTCGTCATGCAATTAAGAAAAATATTGTTAATAAATTGATTGAGTAGTGATAGTAAATCTCTTCGAGAATGGTTTTAGTTTGGAATCGATAAATTGAAACAAGTGTACATTTCAAGTAGCAATAGTGAACAGTGACCAGTATTCATGGCTACGCAAGGAGAGCCAATACTAACGTGCGAGTGGCCACAAGTGATGATACGACGCTTGGCCATTTCATAGCTGTTGACTTGCGTATAACGTGTTTTTATTAAATAAACGGTAGGTGCTATCGCAGATGTGATTTAAGCCGCGTCGGCCTAAGGAGGTAACTCGGCTATCGATTCTGGAATCGAATCAATAGTAAATATATTTTTCATTTTTCTGATATTACAGTAATAAGATCATTGCAACTATATTTTGGGCATTATTATAAAACAGTTGTACGCTAAACTATAACGCGGCACTATTACCCAAATAATTGATATTATTCCTAATTCCGTAACTCCAAATAAAAATTTCTCTTAGCATTCAAAACTGTCGACTAAACAATTTAATATAATGTATTTTGTGTGCTTGAAATTTTCTGCTTGCAGTGAACCTTTGAAACTTCTGTCCCCGGCAATTTCAAAACTACGCAGCTAATATGTAGTAACAAAAAATATTCTATAATATAATCAAATGTGAACGCGATAAATATATAAAGCAAATTAAATTTGTTTATTGTCACAAAATTTTAAGACTTTGAAAACCTTATGTCAATACGTACAACAATTTTATATTATTAGTTGGCCAACGAACAGGTACTAGACGTGTTTATCATTAGGAATACCATGCACCTAAACTGAGACAAATAAATGACAGATTAATAACAGTTGATAATAAATCTTACGTCAGGGTAACCCAAATATAATGCAATGTCTCTACAAATTCTTTGTAAAATAATTAACATCTTAAGGACAAATTACAATTGAAATAACCTCTTCAGGCGTAAATCCACTCAGTGTATAGGCATGAAATAACATAAATACATATCAAAGAATCAGAACATATAAGTAATTATTGAACCTGTTCGTGCCATCCCAGACGTGTCTATGATAATGTATTACAGGACAGTGTATATTTACAGAAACACAACTGTATTCTACGAAACAGTCGGTTACTCTCCTTCATTACTGCTCTGGCTTTAACTGGGCAAAAATATTTAAAAAATTCTATCTCAATGATTTCATTCTTTAAACTTTAATTTACGTTAAATTTCAGTGAAAATTTTTTGCTATTATCTGACGAGTACGTAAAAGCCGGAATAAGAGGTATTGTATAAATAAATATTAATCATTTCATGAAAAAGTCCGGATGATGGTACCTGCAATTTTAACGTGATGTGCAAAATCGAATTACATACTTATAATAAACAATTAGTCTTCAAGTTCTGATGTCATAAATCGCCGTCGATTGCAGTTTTTAATGCAAAGCAATATTGAACTGATATCAGAGCTGCCTGAATGTCAGTCTGGAACTATTGCGTCATAATTGCAATAATCAACAGAGAAATAAATGATATGTAAACGTATAATATGTGACTGTAAGGACGATGACACTAAAGCCGCTTTATCAAATCTAGATTGTATATATGAAGTTCTTTTGTTACAGATGTTTGAATGATTTGTTCGTCATTCACGCTGGAACTGAACTGACAGTATTATTTGGTATACGGGCAGATTAAGTCAATTAAACCATAATTTGGTAAAACGTCAACAAATACAAATAAATAATAATCCCGTCAATCCATCAGTAAACTTCAGTAACTAATTTTCTTCAAAATGTAATTCTGAATGGAAGAGCGAAATAAACTCAGTAGTACTCTTTTTAAAAAATATGTTGATGATATAATACTTTATCGATTAAATATACATGAAACTAAAACAGAATTCCTTGAACAAAAATCGCTGGCAATAACTAATTCTGTAGAAATGTTGAAACAAAATAGCAACGAGACAATTTAAATAAATTGATAACTAGACAATTAAAAAGGCGTTCGTCTTAACGATATAATCTCAAGAAACAATGTCGACAATCCCAACATAACAGAATCAATGTAATGAGTGCTGAGCTGTAATTGCTTCTCAAATTACAGAGTATAGTCATGACGTGGTGCGCCCAACCAATATATTCTCTGCCGCGATTACGCAGTATTATGTCTTTTTGTCGATAATACGAATATTTATCAGATAAATTACAGTGCATCGTAAAACCGAGCCAGATGAGTGAAGAAATCGAATCCAACCGTGGTTATTTTGAGCGAAAGATGTGGACAAATTAAAATATTTTTGTTAGACCGGAAAACACTTTGAACGTTCTCAATCGCAAAATATTAAAAGATATGAGTCATGAGATCAGTCGTAGAGTCCGTCTCTGTTAACTCGTTCCCGTGGAATTCCTATGGAAGACATTACTTCCAGAGGTGGCTACCCCAATATGAGAGATAGAAGTAAAGAGTATTGTTTATATTTGAAATTGGAATCAAAATACCTTAGGATACTGGAAAATTCATAAGTAATATCAGATAATTATTCAAAACCAGATATTAATTACGAGAATCCATTGCCTTTCAGTGAAGTTCGCCGGCTTCTACAAAATGTCGCTAACAAGCTGTCTCTTTTGCTCGTTCGGTGATGTGTTCGTCGTGTCTATCAGTGCAACTCGATCAGAACCTTTAATTCCCAGTTGCAGAAAATGCCAATTTTAGGGTAAAGAATGTAGAGAAGTGTTAGGTATGTTAATTTTTGAATGTTCAATATCAAATGGTGTAGAGCTTCTTCTGCTATTCCCTTTCGCATTGTTGATCTAGACACGGTACCACAAACATGATAAATTATCGGAACCAGACCGAATGCTATTTCTATTCTGTAGAGACGATCTCGCCCGTCGATGGCTATTTCAGAGCCAGTATGTCGGTTTTCTATGAGATTATTTTTTAGGTCAAACGTAATATAAGTATTTCTTAATGTATCTTGGAAAATACTGAGAATTCGGTTATTTGCGAGTGTATTAAAACATTGTATTGAACAGTCGAAATATTGAACGATGAGCAAGTACTGGCTAATGTCAGACTATACATCCTCAGTGAAAGTTACAGAATGCTTCGCGAATCCGTAATGATATGCATTCGGTAATGTGATTATCAAGCCGCGTGGTATCGTCGTCTGCGTATTACCTTTATATGCATAACGTCACGCTAACAAATCGATGAAGTGCCTGCAGATGACGCCGCACTGCTAACATTGAGTCATATCAAGGTGACCTATGCCATCTCTCAACCACAGCCTGATTATCTTCTACTGGTGCAGCCAATATTGCGTCAGAATCCGTCGGGCCACTGGTGCGCTGCGTGCTCGATACCCGGCGGGCGGTCGATAATATGTTATAGATGATGTGGTGATCAATATCATCTTTGCTTTTGCAGTGCGCATCTATTGGCCGTTCAGCAAATTTTGACGACATCTTTCAATTACCCTCAAGGGAATGCGAGACAACCGGTAACATCGTCCGGCTGCGACCATAAGCAGCAAATTCATCGATCTCAATTTATGAACTTCGCGAATAGTCGCTATAGATGGTAACTCAATGCATCACGCCGATAAATGTAGTTTCTTTCTTTGGATGTTTGTCCGTTAATCACGCTAAACGTTACGATCAGGCCGGAACAAAATCATCAGTGTGATGCTACTGACAAAACCGCGTTCCTTCTCCTGCACGTCGAGGAAGCCAATAAGCCGTTGGGATTCTCCGCGACATACAAGCTGGGTATGTTGTGAAAATAGATCTCGTTTAAATGCTCCCGTGAATAAGGCAATTTATCGTAAGAAAAGTGTAACAATATAAATATGACTATTTTATTCAAATGTTTTCAAGTTCAGTACTTATTATGGGATATAACATAAAAGTGATGTGTATGATGAACTATACCCTATGAACAAAAAAACGATATTATATATTTTTTTTTTCGTGCAATATATCTCGTGTGTTCTCTACACATTATCTACCTGCTCAGCGCATATATATATATATAAAAATATATACCTTATACCTCTATATGATGTTCGTCAATAAATTATTATTTTTGCCAATAAGCCGTGGCGGCATACCCATCACCTGATGGTGCTTAATCCATTGACACCTGAAAAACAAGTGTTACCGAATTCAAACTGTGTTAACTTAGATGATCAAATTCAATACTTTAATTATCTCAAAAACGATACTTTCTATGAATTTCGTATTGATCATACTTATTATCATCTTATATCCTTAAAAATTAGCGAGAAAAATCAAAATAAATTGTCAATCGGACGAGAATATGATTATTATTTAATTATTTATTGCATTGAAAAGTGAAACAATATTTGGCCCTGAAACTTACCCAGTAGAGAACTGAGGATATGAATTCGAAGTTGAGTAGACTCAGTAACCTGCTCACACGACAAGTAGCGCAGCGGTCATTTCCGTCAGTGTTATATTGATATTCATTTGATCAATGATCTCGAGATATATCATCGTCAATCAATCAAACCTTGAAATTAGTCTATGTCATGAGACACTCAAATGTAATGGATAAAGTGACGTCGTACATCCTGAATACGCGTATGTCCCGTGTGGTCTGCTTGCAGATACAGGCAAGTAGGCACAGAGAATCTCTTTCTTCAGCAGATCTTCGTTTTCATTAGTCTATCCGCGTAAGTCGTGAGAAATACTAAATTAGCAAAGTCGTGGGTTATACGTGATATGCCGAGAAAAAAACCTTGTTTCGGCCGCGGGGCTCTTGCCATAATTGTGGCTTGTCGCAGCAATCAATGCGCAGCCTGGCTCCGAAGACAATGAATTTTTCTCAATGTGCATGAGTAACCCGCAGTGCAATTAATCACAGTAAATAGAGTGAATAGAGGTTTGAGCGCGAAAATGCAAGTGGTGAAGATATGAAATTGCCTGTATGCCGGTACCCCTCTTCTGTCATTATTCACCTCTTGATATTCACCCCGTGCATAAGTTAATAAGTTGACACATATATGTGCGCTACAACTTTTGAACTATAATATTTGAATTTTAATTATTATTAAAATTTATTATATAATAATTATTTTAACACCTTTACTAAGCTTATAAACGAAAATGCCTACATACTTAATTATAATGATCAATATTTTGTCATACTTTGCAATTGTAGGAAAATGCACATCAATCATGCTTTTCACTTATTGTAAAATTAAACGGATAGGTCGTGAATGTAGGGTACTACAATTAATGTAACGAAGAGGTATATTTAATGCTAATTCGTTAACAGTACAATTCTGTTTATTTTATTTATTTATAATAATTACAGGTTTTAAAATTGGTTCATTGTTCGAGTGGTTATAAGCAGGTTCAGGTCGAGCACAGGTTTTTTAAGAAAACTCTGTAACACGATCTGAAGCCGTATTACAAGGACTCATAACAATGTGTTTTACATTAAGACTCTTAATATCACCTCTACATACCCTGATAGGGAGTGATAAAAGGTTTAAAAATTTTTGTGACATCAATCAATAAATGTTGAAAATGCGCCATTTATCTCGACCAAACTATATTATATCCAATCTCATCGAATGCATATATGTGTCACCAATATATGATGAATATAACCATGGAGTTCAATGAGAAGCGTCAGGTCAAATTTCTGTATCAGATATATTTTTGTACCTTTCGTGATGCATACTAAATTAATTAAAAATCGCAGGTTACTCACGCGGTAAACTACTATCAACCAATATCTACTGACATCATACGATACACTAAGTTCAACTAATGAAACTTTCTCAGCATATTCACGTAGTAACCCGCGATTTTTAGTTGATTTGCCCGTACCATTAAAAATGCAGATTATAACAGTATAGGACAGTAGTTATCTAGATGGTAAAACCACGTCAAACTGTCCCAGATGAGTTTTACTTAGGCGTTAAACCAACTCGTAGAGATGAGACTACTGAATCTCATTTTCTTTATTTATACTGTTTTACAATTAAAATGATTTCAATTGCCTAATCCATCTGAATGAGTATAAAAACCTCATTGCAAATGTAGAAAATTGACAATACAAAGTATCCCAGCCCTCTTCTTTGAGAATCGTCGTGAGTTGCTCGTGGAGTCATCTTGTTGTAATTAAGGGTGGATATCGCTCCGTTGTCTTCTATTTCTCTTCGCTTTTGAAGTCATTGCAATGCTGCCTAAACAGAATTCATGTACTTCCTTATAAACTGAACCTTGTCCATTACAAATGATGTTATTATCTGTCGTATAGAATAATTAATATTTACGTAATGACAGTAGCAGCAATGTATTTCGGGGTAAGGCAGCCTTATGGAACGTATCTTTCAATGTGAATTTTTCATCGCCTGCCGCCAGGCGAGATGGTCAGGCGATATCCTTATCAAATATATATAAAAGTTTGAAATAATTATTAAGTCTCGGCAGTAACATTGTCGATGCCAGCCGGAATCGAAGCTATCGTTGTTTTGTAAATTTATTACATCTTTAACTTTGACAGTCGAAATCAATGAACAGGTAGATTATGTGGCGAAGACAGGAAAAATACATTTGCCAGCAGTGCCTAAATAAAAATGTTGCTCGTCAGTACCAATTTCTCGAACAATAGGTGCGGTCACCGACCACTTGGTATGTAACGAAACCATGGACCGCGATCGGCGCTCCTGATTGACCGGCTCCCTAAACAAGCAATCGAAGCGCCGAACAACCAACCGCCTCCAATACAGCCTCGCATCTCGCACTTGTGCAATCTAACAAGCAGGCAATCTACAGATAAATAAAGTGAGTGAGCTGTTGTGATATTTTCTTACTACATGCGTAATTCAATAATACATACGATACATATAAACTATTATTTTTTGCAATTTTGCCTGTCTCTCTGCCTGTCTGACTTGTAATCTCTGGACTGTTTTGCAATTTATTGGCAGGTAACTTGATAGGTAACGTAATTTGGAAATTGAAGACAATGTTATACAAAATTCATATTCCTATGCGGTGTCATTAACAGTGTAATTCATATTGATAGACTGTGGTGGCCGATGTGTCCATTATGTAGTTTTATTATAAATGTGTTATTAGTATTTCATGAAATGACTATATTTGCCGAGTTCTATTTCCTAGGTAGTATATCTTGAGATGCCTAGGCAAGTAATCCGTTGCTTATATTTGACATCGTCATCATTGATACCATCATCATTTTCGACGAAGATTTGTTTATTCTTATATACGAATACAAAAGACACTGTAGGGCCAAACACCTCCTCCAAAATACTGTCCCCTTTAATGAGATCCACATTAGATACAACCGTAGCTGCCGAATGCGAAACGAGACATGAATAACTGAATATTCACTTCCCTCGGTGAATTGGTCGAGTAATTAAGCCTAAATGCAGAGAAAGAGACTATGCAACCTTTTCTGAAAATCTATGTGCAAATGGCTAACGTAAAATCTCAATGCGATAGAAGAGCTATCTAGTGAGAAAATCGAGTATACCCGGGAACGTAGACACTTGGCAGTCGAAAATCTAGTATCACCACTCATCACATCAGTACCTTTCTTAATATCAATGTGCAACTATTTCGCTATAATACGATCACAAATAGCAGAGCGAAACAAATGAAATACATACATATAAATAGGTATATTATAAATTCTGAAATATCATTGTCTAATTATCGTTATTAAATCACAAGGAAATCTAATAATTTTACTTACTTTTAAGCGGAGTCTGGCACATGGTCACTTCTATTACGTATCAACATTGTAAGAAGTTTGAAAAATTAAAAATAATTTAATAAATTATTATATCATTCTACAGGTAATTTAAAAAATTAATATTTTTTTTCTGTCAAAACTTTCTCTGGAAACCATTATTTACTTTTAGTTCGGAACTTTCTACTCATATATTAGTTTACATGTAAACCAGTAAATATTTTTTAATATATTTGATTAAAAATTATTTTAAAACTATCAATAAGTTAAAACTATTGCAACCTTTTTCATACTCAAACATTGTGACCACATGCTCTGTGTTCTATAATTCATTATTTATTGTCATTAATTATACATTTACTTTTGTATTTTATTTATTGATATTTTATTTTTATTTTAAAACGTCATCCAATGTTGCGGGGGTGGAGATGATAGTACCATTGAAACTGGTTATATATTTTCGAAAATAGATCAATGCTATTCTAAAACAATTACCACCACTTAAGGAACACATAATAAATAAATTAGAAAGTACGTTATAGTCTGTAGATTAACTCAAGTGATAGATGGTGCATTTCTTGAACGATGATTTTTTATTTTGACACAAATATTACAAGTAAATGCAATAAATATCGTAAAAAACATACACAATAGATAGGAAGACGAGCGAACGAACGAATCTGATAGCTTGTCAGCGCCTGGCTGCAAAGAAAGTAGTAATATAGTAATAGTCCTATTTTATTATAGAGTATCATGGGACTCATAAATCTGACAAATAATTATCTTCTTCCCGCAATTGCTCGACTATCACGCCTATCTATGTAAATGAAGATGGCGCTGCCCATGTTCAGCGTGCTAAAGTATTGCTTTCAGATTGTGGCACAGCAACGTGGTGTTATGTGCCTAGTATTGCTGTGTATCATGTTGGGCCTTGGCGTAGGCAGGATTTTAGCACGTCGGCATGAGATTATGAAACGTAATTATGAGCTATCTTCAAAGGCCGCCTGTGTGATTTCGTACCGGGGATTCGTAATGCCGGTTTTTGCGTAGTAAGCTTGTAGTTAACTTATTTTGTTCTCGGCAAATTTTTAAACTGCTGCGTACTGGCAGTAATGCCATGATTGTGATTTCAGCGGGCCAGAGCGTGAACCAGTTTGGAACTTCAGGCGAAATGGAGACGCGTCGCATGACAATCAGATTCTGAAGTTGATCTTGCAGCGCTGTTTTTCACTAAATTGGGGACGGAATAGCCCAGAACTTGTCACGTATTCTTTCATTTGCAGTATTCGATATGACGCTATTATTAATTTTTTGTAGATTTTCTTATTTCTTTTCTTGTATTTTTGCTGCTATAATTTACCTACTATACACTACTTTGTGAATGATATATTATATTAGTTTTCCTTTCTGGCAATGTTTTGACTGTGTATTTACTGAGAGTTGTAACAATTGTCAGCGAGATTTTAAGTATTAATTATGGGATTGCGGTAAATGTGGAAAATCTGGCGATTTAGACCGTGATATAGTAGAACACCATGGACATGGGCGAATAATTCGCATGTGTCGTTCTATGGTTATTTTTTATGCCGGTAGGTGACAAGAAATCTGCGTAATTTTTAGTCTAGTATGGCCGCGCTCTAACACGATGTTTCTCTGGCCTAATGTTCGCGCGCCTCTTACATGTCTGTCTGTCACTGAGATGTCATCAATGATCATATGATTGTCACCAATACACCTTATTTAATTCTGTAAACAAGTCAAACATGTCACAAAGATGTCAAGTTTACTCTTTATTAATAAACCGAAGCATTAGGCGATGATGTCTCATATATTTATAGCTGTATTTTCAAAACGCATGTGGTAACTTATTCAGATAGAGATGACACTGTAATGTACTTGTCTGTAAGTCTGTTTTGAAGTTCTGTAACGCAATGTAGTTGTGTGAAATGCAATTGACAGGCAATGCGAAATAGTGTATGCGAACGCTGATATGCGTAAAATATTTTATTCGATTCGATTGTCGTCTCACGAGCAGCTGTTACTTCACCAGTTGATGTTATTCCACTCAAAATGCCCAACATGAACGAAAATATCACAAGTGGTGCTTTTCTTCGTGCTAAAGACCATTTAAATACGTTTATCTAAGTTTATGGGTCGGTAAATGTCACGGAGAACCCCAAACGAGCTCCATGCGTGCAAATTTTAGTCAGTAAGGAAGTCGACTGACCCGCCTCGCAGGCGTGGCAGTAAAAAAATTAAGTCGATAATTACAGTGAGCTTTATTATGGCTCTTATTATCTCTGTATATGAAGATAGCAATTATTCGAATTCTAAGTGCAGTGCTAGAGTATATTATTAGATATAGTAATACAGACTACGTATTCTCTAGCAGAGTATAATTATCCACTGAACAAAAAATTTGTTTTCAGAATAATACTATATTCCACATGTGAGTTAGTCAGTAGTACAATGTTCATTATTGGCGGCCTCGAACAACGATATGGCAATTATATCGGATTACTACATGAAATACTCATTGGCCTAGTGTCACCTTGCCGGTAAGTGGGACAGGTTTTTATAGTAGTAGCACGCGCTCTATGTAATAGGATGCCCTATTAACATAAATAGTGAAAACAAATTACAAGTAATACAGTAGTATAATATTTTCTCTGTTTCTCAAGATAAAAAAAACAATCATATGTTATATTTTCTGTAAATGAAATACTTTAAAAACAGCGTAAATATTAGCATTATAATAAAGATAATAATGACCAACATAGAATATATGTGTATATTAATATGAATATATTTGACATGAGACAAATGCAGAAAAAACAAATATCGAGGTTAATAATTGATTTTACGACTGAAATATTTAGTAAAATTAATTTCTTTATTATTATATTACGCAATTATACGTTGCCTGTCTTGCTATCCTAATGTGAAATAAATCCAAGAACAAGTAAACACTGGAACTACTGGAATAGGGCAAGCCCCGGACCAGTGCCCATTCTTCTGATTGATAAACAATGCTGAAATATTAAACTTGGTTAATAAATGAGGGCTACTCATGCTGGCAGTACAAGCGGAAATATGTTTGATAATGAAGGATGTTACTAATACTGCAGTGGTAGAGGTGATATTGGAACGCAGTTTGATAATATTACTGCTGCTAATGCGAGATATCGCAACTATGAAACTGGAGCTGACGAGAGACTAAAACTGACGATATGCAATGTAGAAGATCCCCGCACGACCTGTAGATAGAAGAGAGTTAGCTAGTCAGTTTGAACACAATGTAGTGAAAAATAACCGATTGTAACAACTTAATTTAAGATATATGCAAGTATTTTTATATATTACTATAGTATTATGCCCCAGAGTATTCCATTTCATGCAATTTCTTCGATTCTCGATGCTATGAAATGCCATTCTCTATACTCTTTGTTTATTTCTTTGTTTCTTTAACTTGTTCAATAGATATTAAAATTGGCAAGAGCGAAAAACGAAAATAGGCGTGTAAATGTTTGTATACAACACAAAATAATTTCAGTACCTTGATAGGCGATAAGCGATTAATGACTGTGATGTTACCTATACTTTATGTCAAACTACTGATTGTCACTAGAAAGACAATATTTATTAGATAATTTTTAGTCTTTGTTCTGCTTACACAAGGCAAATCGAATCAATTAATATTCTAACTGTAGTACAATACATAAAAGGCAATGTATTATCGTCTGACACCAACTATGCAATATGTCAATACAATATTGATTAAGCAAATGATAATGGCAGGACATATTAAAAATACTAGACCGTGTAAATCTTCATTATGTTTCGGATATCAGTCTTCTGTTAGATCGATATACATCTTTGCAAACTCATATTTATATCAATAGCCAATTGAAAATCGTCATCTACATGGCGAAGTTCTCGTAGCTTCAATAATGGCTGGCCAACCTCTTGGAAGACTGCAACATGACCGAAGCGGGAGTGAGATAATTTAGTTTTCACTCCGCTGACGTAAATTCGATATTTCCCGCCCCCAAAATTAGAATTACTGTGAACGAATATTCACTGAACTGAGAACAAAGCAAGAGACCTTTACTATAGAAATTGACTAGATATATTATAATAAAAATTGTATGACAGCAATTCAGTCCATGAAAATAATCGTGATAAAAAGGCAAGTCTTGAGAGCGGCACCTGGCTACTATGAACTTGCACGCGTATACACGCATTGTCTGGCGTAGTATAGTATTGTTATCTCTGAACAACTAAAGTACATTGGATAAGTTTTAGTTTCCTCTATGCCGTATACTCTTTAGTCTCAGTACAATTATACGTCATGGTGACATTGTCACAATAATATTTTTATACGCAAGCTATTATTTTATGAACGTCAATACAGATAAAATCTTTAGCTACAAAATGCGTCTCAGATAGTAATACATTATTTAAGGTATGTGGTTGTTCATTATATAAAGTAGCTAAATACATATAAAATTCAGTTCAGGAGATTGTCTGTCATTATGTACTTTTCCAATGCAAACTTACCTAAGTAGAAGCAAATAGTAATCATTATGGGTATAGTACCAGAATATATTCTTATAATGATATATTAGGCAGAAAAATACTCCACAACATACAATCTTTCTCTTAATAGTAAATAAATTCCTATTTTCTTAAGCAAATATATCAAAAAATTGTAAATAATCTGAGTATAATAATAACACTTGCCAATTGATAGCTTTCAATTCTAAATTCAAACTTAGAAATATAATAACATCTTTATAGCAAGACTTTGACTATCTAGTAAAATGCATAAATATTATCTTAATTTCATTCTATCGCCATTATTACGATTTATGTTTATACATTATTTAATAAACACATGTATGGCACTCATTTAATATAACAAATATTAGTAAATATCATATAATGTATTTATATACACAATAATACTAGTTAAATAATTATATATTATATCACCAGTTATCATAGCAATTTATATAATTGGTAATTGTGGTAATGAAATTAGTGAAGGTAACAAAATTATTAGTGGCTGGAAAAGTGAAGTGGTAGCATGTCTGAAGTAGAGACAGAGGTATGCCATTTTTTTCTATATGAGTAACTCTGTCTTAACGTCTGCCATATAATACTCTCATGCTTGGAAACTGTTGAAATGTTATACTGTAGTATTCAACATATATCTTCTAATTTATTAATAACTTTATATAATATTGTCTTGGCCGGCAACAGTGGCCTAGAGTAGCAAATCTGCTATTGTGAGCAAAGCGACATGCAAAACATGTGATCACAAACGACAAATATATGAACCGTCAATTTTACTTAGAGTAATTATTAGTAGTTACCGATAACTGACATGTGCAATTGAAACGGAAATCTCCCTGCATCACAAATGTGCATGAAGACTGTCGTATTAACTATATTTATTGTCTGCTTCTGCCACGGCCCCCATATATGCGTGTATGCTATTTGCTCCCTCCTTATCTGAGCAATATACGATCATAACACAATAAAATCGCACATAGAATATGGCGTGAACATGAAATAATTTTATTACTATAATATATTATAATTCGAAATTAACAACGAAAATTCAATGATTGTTAATGTATTTCTATTCTTACTGTCTCTTTATTTTAAAATCAAGATAAATATATATAATATGCACAACTACAAAACAGCTAAATTCACCTTGTCTCTTCACAGCGTCAAGAACTCAATAACGTAAGTGCTACCTCAAAATATCATTCAGCTGCTGACAATGATGGTAACAATGTCCCTCGAAAACAGACTGTGCAGGAAAATGTATATATGCAATGGTATTATTCTGACAACTAATTTACCAGTATAATAACAAACTATGTTGTCTTATTGCTGATAACAAGTGTTCATGGCAACGAGACTAAGGTATACTATCTAAAATACTATTTAATAAAACTGTATGAAACCGAATAGTTATTTCGTATTTAACAAACAGGCATATAATAATAAGTAGTATAATATTTATATATTTAATTATTGGTACTCATATGGCGACAAATTTAACAAATAACAATACATAAAATATTAAAACTAATCACGCATTCGACAATTGTTGTATTGACAATTTTAAAATTTTTTTCGTTAAATTTCTAAATGCAATGTACTTCTTTGACGAAAAATAAATCAAAAAATCAATGATAACAATACAACCTCAAAAATTAACAATCAATATATATTATAATTTAGTCTGAACAATGGTGCGATCTTTTCGACGTACAATATTTAATAGTCGAAAACTTTGTTTTGAAATTCAAAAAATATAATTTAGCTAGTAATCAAAGTAATGCCTAAGTATGTAAAGAACTTTTAGAAAACTAATTTTCAGCCTAGAACGAACAGCAATTTTCTCTTGAGGCCAAATTGCATTTCACTATGACACAAAAAAGCCGCCACGAAAAAAAATACGTGAAATAGTGTTATTACCTATTCAATGGACAGTTGATGAAGTTAACAATATTCTTTTCATTACATAACATACAACACCCTTCGAGTGCACATTACGGCATATACCTGTACAACCACTCACTATTTATGTTGAGAATATACCATTACCAACTCATGCTACTACTGAATTTAAAGCAATGTACGTGTACTGCTTGGCTGCGCGACCACTCATGCCAATGAACGGGCTAATTTCATACTCGCCATATAAATTAATATATTATTAGGTGTTATTATATTATAATATTATATTATTGAATGACTATCCTCGACATGTGTCTTCTGATATGTATAAAGTATTAGAAAATAGTACAATACTACGCAAAAATATGCGCGGCTTTCTAAACAACGCAATATCATGCAGAAAATCGCCAGTATTTTAATTATGTGCGAGCTATGAATATAATATATACGTTGAAGATATTATATATTATGTTGTATAAATAGTATAATTGGCAAGCGAAGTTTGTATAACCAGTAAAATTTTGGGGTATTTAGACGCCAATTCTCGTATTCTCGAACACTAGACGTGAGACTCAGCATAACGATAGGCAGACGCGCCTCTCGTCTACATCTTGAAGAAGCCGATAAGCCAATGAGTTGTTGATATTCTCGAAGTATCCGACAGAGAACAAAGTTTATCGACAAATCGAGATCAGCAATAGTGGCGTGGACCAGTCGCTGATCGAAGAACGATAGTCGAAATTGGTTATCCCAGCCGTTCGATGACATCACAGGTAGTGGTGTCAGTGGTGGATAAAGAAGCAAACCGAGCTCAGTGGCATTGCCATTGGAAGACCCGGCGTGAGACAAACCAATGATGATGATGATGATATTCTCTTAAAGAAGATATTCCTACTCCTGTTCAAAACGCATTAATACGCCCGAGTAAATAGGATATGGGGCGACGCAGATCAGATAAATGTTACCAGGCGAGAATAATTGTCAGAGCGTCAGCCCATGAGAATATAAAGATCTGAATACAGTTATAATATTCAAATACAGTAAGTGTAGTAATTTTATGGCGTAAAAATCTGTAGGCCGAAAATTGCAATACTTCCGCTGTCTCATGTTCGTGTATTTTCATATTTGATAATTGTATTTGATCACTATCTATTTTAGGTAATATGCCATAGGCTGTGATAATATAGTATGAAAATTGTCAGGCATTGACTTTTTGTTAGAACTAGAATCAAAAATATATGTGTTCCGAAAAAATTGACACAACATATTTTTATTTTTATTTTGCAGACATGTTTGTTAAGTATCGTTAAAGACTAATCATTATGAAGTTATTGTTATAGAGGAATTTGTAGAGTGAATCGATGTAATAATAAATAAATGGCGGCCGTAACATTATTGACTTATCATTCTTGATGTAAAATGTTTTGCTGGAATTTCTGGAGTATTCATTTCAAAACCGTGAGCCTCTGGAGTGGGCCTATGCGACGGTAACCTGCTTTATTTGCAGAATACATAGTAAGGTAGTGTTTCATAAAACAATTACTAACAATTTTCTATAAATTGAAGTATTCAATGCCATGATTTATTAACATTTGATAAATATACTGTTGTGCAAACTGAGATAAATTGACTGTAATCATCTTCAATAAATGTTAACTTTAGGCATTTCAAAAAATATATAATTTTAAATCGTTATTAGTTTATGCGCTTCATTTGAAACGTTTATTCTCGTAGCAATACTTGGTTAAGGCTATTTTTGGTTTTAACGTTCAACTGTACAGTCGACTATAGTCAGAAACCTTATTCTCAATGAAACTAACTGTACCTGAAAACCTGTGTGTCGTCTCGCACCTACGCATATGCTATCGATGAACCGATGTCAACTCACGCTGAATTACAGTGCGAGTATGGCAAACAATCTTCTCTGCCTACCTGTCTTTGTACCGTTTTGTTGCAATGCACTGCAGTAATTTAACAAATTGAAATGATTTAATATATCATGTTGCTATTGTCACTATGACAACATAAGGAAACCACTTGTAATGCGCTGTGCATTTTGTTGACAAATAAATATATATTCCACCATGTAGTAGTAATGTATATATATACCTTTAAATTGATTTTTGGTTTACTGAGTAGATCTTTAGATTAACCGTAGTTTGAGCTGCAACAATGTGTATTAGACATCTACTATTTCTTGTCGATACAAGAATATATATTTAAAATGATATAATCATCGCGTACCATTATCAATTTCACAAGTATATAACGTACACTCAATTCTATACGCTCGAATATATCTAAGAAAATGTGGAAATTTAGGGTAGGTTGGGTAATACATAAAATCCTGGAAATCAAATTAACCATTTGTATATGCATTGTGTCTGTAATGGGCATTTGCCTTTATTCTGAAAACGTCACAGAAGTCGTTCTATCAAGCGGCTAGCAGTACAATTCCAATATGCGAACTCCGCACATCATGCCTTTGGCTAATCTTTTCTTGTCATCCAAACAATGACCTTCTTTAGTCGAGCTCGATAAATGAAATGTCGCGGCCTCCTGAAAACGAGCGATGAAGCAACGCTTGCGTTCGTGAATAGTACCAGGCCAATCCCCTTCCCCAATCTCCCAATTCGAATCCCAACGATCCTCAAACTCCTAATCCTCAAGGCCATTAACATACTTGTAACGCCTCTGTATTCCAGATGAACCAATTTGCTCATTTACCGGTTTATGCCGTAAAAAACGATAAGAGCAGAACCCTGGCGAATCTCGGAACTTTAATGCGTATTAACGACATGGAAAATCTTCCGTCAACTTGAGAAGGCCAATGTTCTAGATTTCTATTGACTGTTATTTCATTTTATTGAATATTTTCTGTGTCGCCGGGGTCATCGTGAGCGCCACGTATTTTTTTGCCGTGTTAAAGACTTTATTGAGCACGGCAATATTAGTGCGCTGAAGCCATGCTCGGTAAGTACAGATAGGCCGAAAATGATGATATCACATCTGAAAACATATAAGACACCCTGTATTATAAAATGTTTTGTTTCGATTGCTGCATATTAAGCTTTGCTCAGGCGATATGCATTATATTCGCTTCTGATTGTTGGCGTGATACTAATATTATTCGGTGAATGGCGACGTGATTGTGGACAAATTTTGGATGCATTCTGCTTATTTTCTTCACTTATAAAAGTCTTAGTTTTATTGATAAAAATAAATAAATAAATGCCGCTGTAATGGTAAGTGCCTGTGTAATGAGTTCTTTGTTTACTTCTGAAATATCGTGAATATATATGTATTATTGATAGTTTGTGAGTTTTGTATGGGTGTTACTAGTCGCGTCAAGGCGGTAGAAGGTGTGGCCTAACAGGTGCAGATAAACTCTTGGCTGCAGTAGAGGCAGAGATTAGTTTTTAGCCAGTAAATCTGACACTCCCTCCGCCTCGCAGAGCAGGAGCAATCATTCGATGATTTTTCCCCCATAAAACAGTTTTTTTTTAAATAAGGCCGCTATAAGGTGAAAGGCAAAGCGCATTTGACCTAGAATATCTTACTTTAGTAGTTTATTTACCAGTTCCAATCATCAATAATATTATTTTAACATGTGTCCAAAACATGGGCCTTTGCAACTAACCTTAGTCCATTGTTAGTTTAAATCTTTGGCAGGTCAATATAGCTTCATCATCATCATCAACAGCCTCGACAAAACCTCTTCTCACGCAGAAATTTACAATTAATCGTATATGTATATTTATGAAATATCAAGCAATGAAACTGCTACACATATACACTTTACGGCGCTTGCTCTTGCTAATAATCTTGCATGTCTATATAGTGCTATGGTATGATAAGCTATGCTTTGCAATGTCGTGTCATGCCATGCATAATTACGCCATGCCTATATTTATTTATTTATTTATTTGCCGAAACACCGCACCAAACATGCCATGCCATGTACCGTACTTGATACTTTATGCTTCACTATGCTATATTTATCTATACTATGCTACGCTATTCTATGCTTTACGCTGCGCTTATGTATGCTTGCTCTTTCATATGCTGAACTCGCTGCAACGCTGTATTTAGATTATTCGTCATGGAAATGTGGGTAATGTGGTGCAGATGCAATACTTGCGTTGATATACTGGAATAAAATTTTGGTAAAGACAAATAAATTTTCGAAACGAAAATTTAATTGCTACCGGAGACAATATTTAGGCGTAGTCACACATACACATTTGTTATATAAAGTTATTAATAAATAATTAAAATAAAAGGAACTGGCACAGAATGTACTTTCGTGAATAAATTTATATGTTTCTGATTACTGTTAAACATATTTGATCATTTGAGATGACCTGTATAAACCAGGTTGAGTACTATTCATAAGACTTAAGACCCAGCGTAAATCTGTCTCTCAGATAATGATAAATCATTCAAAACATTTAAAAATGCTGCATTTCATTACCAGCTTCGCATATGAGCTTCAGTCGAAACATTAAACAATCTGATGACCTGCTCTGTTGCTATTGTGTCAGCGTCACCATCCCATACACCGACCTATAATGGTGCATCTCCATTCATGCGCATATTTCAGTGTCTGAACCGCAGGCGGCTGTGTCTGGTAGGTAAACGCGAAGTTCGTGCGATGAGCCCAGGCCCATTACCCGTTAAGTCCGCGACTCCGAATCGGCATCAGCCTATTATTTTATCTGTTGTATTCAGTATCGTTCTTTAATGCGCTCGGGTCTGTTTCGTGGAACAGGTACAGCCACCAGCATTTCGCCGTCCGCAGGCCACGCTTACGTCTCCGCGATCCCGAACCTTCGCGATATGGCTGGATTGCGAGAACAGCGCTTCGCTGCCTCACGCGTCCGCCTCGCCCAACAGCATGACTGCTTCGCAGGAAGGGACATGCCTCACCTCGCTCCGCATCATGGCCTGCATAGAGCCCGGACGCAGTCGCCATCGCCGATCACTTCCTGAGTTTGCGGCGGTGCTCAACCGCAGCGTACGTAGTGTTCCCGCAGGCGGTCACTCACGGTGATGACGCGGTATTTCCTCCGCTTGCATCAGGCAGGTAACGCCGAACTCCATGTCAGTGAACCGTCAGGCGCGCTGGCATCTCGCCCTTTCCGCCAGGGCTTACCGCTGCGATGGCGGCTTAACCTCGGTTGCGACAGTCGCTGCCGATCGCCATGAGGTCGCGCCGGAATCCGCCATGCCTCACTCTAACCTGGCGATTTCGCCCGGCGACCTGCGCGCTGCGCGCGCGGCTCATCAGCTCCAGATCCAGCGATAATCGGCAGGTTCGCCCGGCTCCCCAGAGATCATTAGCGACATCCGCTGAATCATTCCGGATCGCCATAACCCTCTGTGACATGAGCAGCGTCGAGCGGGCTGCCATGTTCGGCGCCCAGAGCAGGGCGCTAACGTAACCTCGGCGAGCGGTGGGGAGTGCCATCCGCTGCGCCTCAACGAATGACGTCGAATATTCGTGCGCAGGCTCTCGAGGACGAGTCCGTCGTCTCGGCGCCGATGTACTCCTCCCGCCGTGCGGACCCGCGAGTGGCGCGTTCCCCCGAATGACTCGGACTGACCTCAGTGACTGCCAGTTCTCTCAACGAACTGTCGCCGCTGTCTCTGAGCACTGTGCCAACGTGTCAGCATGAGTATTAGCTGAAAAAACCAGCAGCAACCGATGTTCCACAGGCAACTTGGAACCCCCCCTGTGGAACGCCGCGTGACATATCTCGCCACGACCACTCGCTGACCGGGGTAGCTGACGGACGTCCGTCAGACGGATAGATAGGCACTTGATGATCAGGTACGCCGTCAGCTCAGGGCTGGGAGTTGAAGGCGTTGGCGGCTCAGAGACGCGATACTGCAGTAGGGTCGGGACTGAGGAGGACAGAGTAGTGGGCCTCCGTTTCTCTGGTATGTTGTGTGGCTATTCCCGAGCATACTGACACTTGATATTTACCAAGGCTGGAGACTGCCAAACAATGCATACATGCTAGCAAAACTGAAAACGAATATCTAGGCAAAACATAACATCAGTTTTCTCAAAGCCAAAATGATATCACTCCATTCTAGCAATACCCCGGTAACCGAAACCTTCACACTTAATCATAAAATAATCGTAACAAGGCTTTCAAACTAATCCTTCAAACTCCAGTAGCCATTGACTAACCGCATTAGGATTTATTTAAGTAGTTGCTGATATAAACAGATACTGAGTATCTACCAATGAACAACTTTAAACTTTGAGCGCAACATACACCAGATTCTGCTAATCTATCTCGTTAATCAAATGAAGAATAGATAGTAAGACAAATCTCACCAGCTATTCCATTGAATGGGTCTACGACAATAAATTTCTCGAAACTCTGCGGAGAACGATCATATCTAAATCTGTAAAGTCGCAAAATAATGTATCAGTCATGAATGATAGAAGTAAATAAATAAATAAACAGTATTTCATAAACATAAGTATTTTACCTCTGCGATAAATAATGTCGTC
The DNA here is from genome assembly GCA_038387885.1 of Spodoptera picta. Classification (NCBI taxonomy): domain Eukaryota; kingdom Metazoa; phylum Arthropoda; class Insecta; order Lepidoptera; family Noctuidae; genus Spodoptera; species Spodoptera picta. The sequence goes on from JAZHFQ010000287.1 coordinate 60,150, forward strand.
GCTTATTTCTTCATCACAGCCTATGTAATGTTTTTCATTTGTTACTATGACATAATAATTGTGGCTTAATACCGACATCAAATGATGACAATGTATCAAATGTATTGTAAATCGTAATTTCCCAAATGTGAAGATAAACAGGCAATCGAATAACAGGTATGTCCACGCCATCGTAAATAACTCCGGCCTGTGCATACTCAACACCCACCTCAATAACTGATATTACTTTCAGCGTGCCGCAAGATCGGCAGAACCTGGCCTCTGCTGACTTCAGCGCAAGTCTGAAATAATGCAGTGAAGCGTGATATACCATAGAATGAGTGTCAGGCCTAGTGCAAATAAATGAAATGAGGAGAGTAGATGGAATTTAAGTGTCAATGAATTTTGTTAATTAGCCGCCGCTGAATGTCTGCTCAGAGAATGGCAGGGTGAAACCATTAATACCCGTCCCTGTCTATCAAAATTCTTTAAAGCCTCCATTGTCACCAACAACGTCTCTAAACAACAATAAACCCATGCACTTGGAAAACCAGCGGACTAGGTTTTACTCAATGGAAATACCTGTATTTGTTATTGAGCTTATATGAGCTCTTTTCACATCTGCAATATATTCGAAATATAAGTTTATTTTGTTACCTTTTTAGAATATTTAGACGCCAATAGATCTGGATTACGCAAATCTCGATAAAAACAAACACTTGTCATTAACAAACATTGTATACATTTTTATTTTTAGACGATCTGCAATGTACTAATGTGTTAATGAAATTGCCTACATTCCCTCCGATAATGGCATCCTTTATTGTGAAATGTATGAAACTCATCTGCATGTTTATTATAAACGATGATATTTATGCATATTGCTTTTGTTGCATCAATTAACATAAATAGGCAACATTTTTGTAATGCATTTATAGTCAGGTTAGGTGTTACGGTTAAATTTATCTTGATACACTTATTGTTACATAATGTCAATATCATGCTTAGGTATGTTTTATAATATTAATTTGTGCTCTGACAAATTTTTCTATTGTATTTTTTGTACCTATTCTAATTGCCTGTCGGCAGTGTGTCGATCATGCAGTGGCGTACGTTATTCAAGTGCATGGAGAATATTCAGAGTACGTATTTAATGTATGTAATTAGATTAATGTTAACGATTCTATTAATGCTATTATTTTTTTGAATTTAATGGCAATCCTTAATCAATCGCGATTTATTAGACATGCTAACACAAGTTAAATTTATACTATCAAAATGTGCGTGATCAGACGAAAGTATTATTACACATTTAATAATGTTTTTGCGTTAGCAATATGACATTTGCTTTACTGAACCTGGTGCAGAGTGTTAGTGATAATTGACGGAAGTACCAATGTTTGATCCTCGATCCTTGCTGGAATGAGGTATGTTGATAATAGGCAAATGCCGCAAAAATGGGCTTCCTTTAATACCGGTACTGAATACTACACATTCAACAAAGTATTTCTGCAGTAAATGTTGCACATTATAATACGTGTGTATTCAGATTGGGGTAGTGAATCCTAACTAACATTCAGAGCTCGTTTGCTGTCAATGACTACTTGTATAGGCGATTTTAACGCACAACATAAATGGTCGAACAGCTCACCCATTGTTTCACAACAAATGCGTATTGCGGCTGCTACCGTTTGTGAACAGTACGCACAGGCTATACGCTCAATTAGTACCCGCTGCTGTCATGCTTTAGTTGTCTTCACCGGCGATAATTAATCAATCATGTGACGACCCTACGGTCATTGCCGCCACGCTAATTGACTGCTCGCGTTTATCTGCCTGCATGGTATACACCATTCTTCTGAGTAACACGAGACCTCAGCAATGCTTTAGTAAACAAATTAGTTGAAATAATGGCTGCTGGCCTGGTCATTGACATGTGTGAGCACAAATATCAGATAGAACGATATGTACCACTTAAGAATAATAAAAGTAAC
>JAZHFQ010000290.1:0-12498 GCA_038387885.1 Spodoptera picta
AGGTGATCTGTCTGCATGTTTGCCGGTTTTTTTTTTTAAGGGGGGAAAATCTTCGAATGACTGCTCCCGTCTGGGTGAGGCGGGAGGAAGTGTCAGACTTTTACTGACTAAAAACCACCCCGTTACAATCAAATATCAAATCAAATATCAAATCAAATATCAAATCAAATATCAAATCAAATATCAAATCAAATATCAAATCAAATATCAAATCAAATATCAAATCAAATATCAAATCAAATATCAAATCAAATATCAAATCAAATATCAAATCAAATATCAAATCAAATATCAAATCAAATATCAAATCAAATATCAAATCAAATATCAAATCAAATATCAAATCAAATATCAAATCAAATATCAAATCAAATATCAAATCAAATATCAAATCAAATATCAAATCAAATATCAAATCAAATATCAAATCAAATATCAAATCAAATATCAAATCAAATATCAAATCAAATATCAAATCAAATATCAAATCAAATATCAAATCAAATATCAAATCAAATATCAAATCAAATATCAAATCAAATATCAAATCAAATATCAAATCAAATATCAAATCAAATATCAAATCAAATATCAAATCAAATATCAAATCAAATATCAAATCAAATATCAAATCAAATATCAAATCAAATATCAAATCAAATATCAAATCAAATATCAAATCAAATATCAAATCAAATATCAAATCAAATATCCAAATCAAATCATCAAATCAAATATCAAATCAAATATCAAATCAAATATCAAATCAAATATCAAATCAAATATCAAATCAAATATCAAATCAAATATCAAATCAAATATCAAATCAAATATCAAATCAAATATCAAATCAAATATCAAATCAAATATCAAATCAAATATCAAATCAAATATCAAATCAAATATCAAATCAAATATCAAATCAAATATCAAATCAAATATCAAATCAAATATCAAATCAAATATCAAATCAAATATCAAATCAAATATCAAATCAAATATCAAATCAAATATCAAATCAAATATCAAATCAAATATCAAATCAAATATCAAATCAAATATCAAATCAAATATCAAATCAAATATCAAATCAAATATCAAATCAAATATCAAATCAAATATCAAATCAAATATCAAATCAAATATCAAATCAAATATCAAATCAAATCAAATATCAAATCAAATATCAAATCAAATATCAAATCAAATATCAAATCAAATATCAAATCAAATATCAAATCAAATATCAAATCAAATATCAAATCAAATATCAAATCAAATATCAAATCAAATATCAAATCAAATATCAAATCAAATATCAAATCAAATATCAAATCAAATCAAATCCAAATCAAATATCAAATCAAATATCAAATCAAATATCAAATCAAATATCAAATCAAATATCAAATCAAATATCAAATCAAATATCAAATCAAATATCAAATCAAATATCAAATCAAATATCAAATCAAATATCAAATCAAATATCAAATCAAATATCAAATCAAATATCAAATCAAATATCAAATCAAATATCAAATCAAATCAAATCAATATCAAATCAAATATCAAATCAAATCAAATATCAAATCAAATATCAAATCAAATCAAATATCAAATCAAATCAAATATCAAATCAAATCAAATCAAATCAAATCAAATATCAAATCAAATCAAATATCAAATCAAATCAAATATCAAATCAAATCAAATCAAATATCAAATCAAATCAAATATCAAATCAAATCAAATCAAATATCAAATCAAATCAAATATCAAATCAAATCAAATATCAAATCAAATCAAATATCAAATCAAATCAAATATCAAATCAAATCAAATATCAAATCAAATCAAATATCAAATCAAATATCAAATCAAATCAAATCAAATCAAATCAAATCAAATCAAATCAAATCAAATCAAATCAAATCAAATCAAATCAAATCAAATCAAATCAAATCAAATCAAATCAAATCAAATCAAATCAAATCAAATCAAATCAAATCAAATCAAATCAAATCAAATCAAATCAAATCAAATCAAATCAAATCAAATCAAATCAAATCAAATCAAATCAAATCAAATCAAATCAAATCAAATCAAATCAAATCAAATCAAATCAAATCAAATCAAATCAAATCAAATCAAATCAAATCAAATCAAATCAAATCAAATCAAATCAAATCAAATCAAATCAAATCAAATCAAATCAAATCAAATCAAATCAAATCAAATCAAATCAAATCAAATCAAATCAAATCAAATCTCAAATCAAATCAAATCTCAAATCAAATCAAATCTCAAATCAAATCAAATCTCAAATCAAATCAAATCTCAAATCAAATCAAATCTCAAATCAAATCAAATCTCAAATCAAATCAAATCTCAAATCAAATCAAATCTCAAATCAAATCAAATCTCAAATCAAATCAAATCTCAAATCAAATCAAATCTCAAATCAAATCAAATCTCAAATCAAATCAAATCTCAAATCAAATCAAATCTCAAATCAAATCAAATCTCAAATCAAATCAAATCTCAAATCAAATCAAATCTCAAATCAAATCAAATCTCAAATCAAATCAAATCTCAAATCAAATCAAATCTCAAATCAAATCAAATCTCAAATCAAATCAAATCTCAAATCAAATCAAATCTCAAATCAAATCAAATCTCAAATCAAATCAAATCTCAAATCAAATCAAATCTCAAATCAAATCAAATCTCAAATCAAATCAAATCTCAAATCAAATCAAATCTCAAATCAAATCAAATCTCAAATCAAATCAAATCAAATCAAATCAAATCAAATCAAATCAAATCAAATCAAACCAAATCAAATCAAATCAAATCAAATCAAATCAAATCAAATCAAATCAAATCAAATCAAATCAAATCAAATCAAATCAAATCAAATCAAATCAAATCAAATCAAATCAAATCAAATCAAATCAAATCAAATCAAATCAAATCTCAAATCAAATCAAATCTCAAATCAAATCAAATCTCAAATCAAATCAAATCTCAAATCAAATCAAATCTCAAATCAAATCAAATCTCAAATCAAATCAAATCTCAAATCAAATCAAATCTCAAATCAAATCAAATCTCAAATCAAATCAAATCTCAAATCAAATCAAATCTCAAATCAAATCAAATCTCAAATCAAATCAAATCTCAAATCAAATCAAATCTCAAATCAAATCAAATCTCAAATCAAATCAAATCTCAAATCAAATCAAATCTCAAATCAAATCAAATCTCAAATCAAATCAAATCTCAAATCAAATCAAATCTCAAATCAAATCAAATCTCAAATCAAATCAAATCTCAAATCAAATCAAATATCAAATCAAATCAAATATCAAATCAAATCAAATATCAAATCAAATCAAATATCAAATCAAATCAAATATCAAATCAAATCAAATATCAAATCAAATCAAATATCAAATCAAATCAAATATCAAATCAAATCAAATATCAAATCAAATCAAATATCAAATCAAATCAAATATCAAATCAAATCAAATATCAAATCAAATCAAATCAAATATCAAATCAAATCAAATATCAAATCAAATCAAATATCAAATCAAATCAAATATCAAATCAAATCAAATATCAAATCAAATCAAATCAAATCAAATCAAATCAAATCAAATCAAATCAAATCAAATCAAATCAAATCAAATCAAATCAAATCAAATCAAATCAAATCAAATCAAATCAAATCAAATCAAATCAAATCAAATCAAATCAAATCAAATCAAATCAAATCAAATCAAATCAAATCAAATCAAATCAAATCAAATCAAATCAAATCAAATCAAATCAAATCAAATCAAATCAAATCAAATCAAATCAAATCAAATCAAATCAAATCAAATCAAATCAAATCAAATCAAATCAAATCAAATCAAATCAAATCAAATCAAATCAAATCAAATCAAATCAAATCAAATCAAATCAAATCAAATCAAATCAAATCAAATCAAATCAAATCAAATCAAATCAAATCAAATCAAATCAAATCAAATCAAATCAAATCAAATCAAATCAAATCAAATCAAATCAAATCAAATCAAATCAAATCAAATCAAATCAAATCAAATCAAATCAAATCAAATCAAATCAAATCAAATCAAATCAAATCAAATCAAATCAAATCAAATCAAATCAAATCAAATCAAATCAAATCAAATCAAATCAAATCAAATCAAATCAAATCAAATCAAATCAAATCAAATCAAATCAAATCAAATCAAATCAAATCAAATCAAATCAAATCAAATCAAATCAAATCAAATCAAATCAAATCAAATCAAATCAAATCAAATCAAATCAAATCAAATCAAATCAAATCAAATCAAATCAAATCAAATCAAATCAAATCAAATCAAATCAAATCAAATCAAATCAAATCAAATCAAATCAAATCAAATCAAATCAAATCAAATCAAATCAAATCAAATCAAATCAAATCAAATCAAATCAAATCAAATCAAATCAAATCAAATCAAATCAAATCAAATCAAATCAAATCAAATCAAATCAAATCAAATCAAATCAAATCAAATCAAATCAAATCAAATCAAATCAAATCAAATCAAATCAAATCAAATCAAATCAAATCAAATCAAATCAAATCAAATCAAATCAAATCAAATCAAATCAAATCAAATCAAATCAAATCAAATCAAATCAAATCAAATCAAATCAAATCAAATCAAATCAAATCAAATCAAATCAAATCAAATCAAATCAAATCAAATCAAATCAAATCAAATCAAATCAAATCAAATCAAATCAAATCAAATCAAATCAAATCAAATCAAATCAAATCAAATCAAATCAAATCAAATCAAATCAAATCAAATCAAATCAAATCAAATCAAATCAAATCAAATCAAATCAAATCAAATCAAATCAAATCAAATCAAATCAAATCAAATCAAATCAAATCAAATCAAATCAAATCAAATCAAATCAAATCAAATCAAATCAAATCAAATCAAATCAAATCAAATCAAATCAAATCAAATCAAATCAAATCAAATCAAATCAAATCAAATCAAATCAAATCAAATCAAATCAAATCAAATCAAATCAAATCAAATCAAATCAAATCAAATCAAATCAAATCAAATCAAATCAAATCAAATCAAATCAAATCAAATCAAATCAAATCAAATCAAATCAAATCAAATCAAATCAAATCAAATCAAATCAAATCAAATCAAATCAAATCAAATCAAATCAAATCAAATCAAATCAAATCAAATCAAATCAAATCAAATCAAATCAAATCAAATCAAATCAAATCAAATCAAATCAAATCAAATCAAATCAAATCAAATCAAATCAAATCAAATCAAATCAAATCAAATCAAATCAAATCAAATCAAATCAAATCAAATCAAATCAAATCAAATCAAATCAAATCAAATCAAATCAAATCAAATCAAATCAAATCAAATCAAATCAAATCAAATCAAATCAAATCAAATCAAATCAAATCAAATCAAATCAAATCAAATCAAATCAAATCAAATCAAATCAAATCAAATCAAATCAAATCAAATCAAATCAAATCAAATCAAATCAAATCAAATCAAATCAAATCAAATCAAATCAAATCAAATCAAATCAAATCAAATCAAATCAAATCAAATCAAATCAAATCAAATCAAATCAAATCAAATCAAATCAAATCAAATCAAATCAAATCAAATCAAATCAAATCAAATCAAATCAAATCAAATCAAATCAAATCAAATCAAATCAAATCAAATCAAATCAAATCAAATCAAATCAAATCAAATCAAATCAAATCAAATCAAATCAAATCAAATCAAATCAAATCAAATCAAATCAAATCAAATCAAATCAAATCAAATCAAATCAAATCAAATCAAATCAAATCAAATCAAATCAAATCAAATCAAATCAAATCAAATCAAATCAAATCAAATCAAATCAAATCAAATCAAATCAAATCAAATCAAATCAAATCAAATCAAATCAAATCAAATCAAATCAAATCAAATCAAATCAAATCAAATCAAATCAAATCAAATCAAATCAAATCAAATCAAATCAAATCAAATCAAATCAAATCAAATCAAATCAAATCAAATCAAATCAAATCAAATCAAATCAAATCAAATCAAATCAAATCAAATCAAATCAAATCAAATCAAATCAAATCAAATCAAATCAAATCAAATCAAATCAAATCAAATCAAATCAAATCAAATCAAATCAAATCAAATCAAATCAAATCAAATCAAATCAAATCAAATCAAATCAAATCAAATCAAATCAAATCAAATCAAATCAAATCAAATCAAATCAAATCAAATCAAATCAAATCAAATCAAATCAAATCAAATCCAAATCAAATCAAATCAAATCAAATCAAATCAAATCAAATCAAATCAAATCAAATCAAATCAAATCAAATCAAATCAAATCAAATCAAATCAAATCAAATCAAATCAAATCAAATCAAATCAAATCAAATCAAATCAAATCAAATCAAATCAAATCAAATCAAATCAAATCAAATCAAATCAAATCAAATCAAATCAAATCAAATCAAATCAAATCAAATCAAATCAAATCAAATCAAATCAAATCAAATCAAATCAAATCAAAATCAAATCAAATCAAATCAAATCAAATCAAATCAAATCAAATCAAATCAAATCAAATCAAATCAAATCAAATCAAATCAAATCAAATCAAATCAAATCAAATCAAATCAAATCAAATCAAATCAAATCAAATCAAATCAAATCAAATCAAATCAAATCAAATCAAATCAAATCAAATCAAATCAAATCAAATCAAATCAAATCAAATCAAATCAAATCAAATCAAATCAAATCAAATCAAATCAAATCAAATCAAATCAAATCAAATCAAATCAAATCAAATCAAATCAAATCAAATCAAATCAAATCAAATCAAATCAAATCAAATCAAATCAAATCAAATCAAATCAAATCAAATCAAATCAAATCAAATCAAATCAAATCAAATCAAATCAAATCAAATCAAATCAAATCAAATCAAATCAAATCAAATCAAATCAAATCAAATCAAAATCAAATCAAATCAAATCAAATCAAATCAAATCAAATCAAATCAAATCAAATCAAATCAAATCAAATCAAATCAAATCAAATCAAATCAAATCAAATCAAATCAAATCAAATCAAATCAAATCAAATCAAATCAAATCAAATCAAATCAAATCAAATCAAATCAAATCAAATCAAATCAAATCAAATCAAATCAAATCAAATCAAATCAAATCAAATCAAATCAAATCAAATCAAATCAAATCAAATCAAATCAAATCAAATCAAATCAAATCAAATCAAATCAAATCAAATCAAATCAAATCAAATCAAATCAAATCAAATCAAATCAAATCAAATCAAATCAAATCAAATCAAATCAAATCAAATCAAATCAAATCAAATCAAATCAAATCAAATCAAATCAAATCAAATCAAATCAAATCAAATCAAATCAAATCAAATCAAATCAAATCAAATCAAATCAAATCAAATCAAATCAAATCAAATCAAATCAAATCAAATCAAATCAAATCAAATCAAATCAAATCAAATCAAATCAAATCAAATCAAATCAAATCAAATCAAATCAAATCAAATCAAATCAAATCAAATCAAATCAAATCAAATCAAATCAAATCAAATCAAATCAAATCAAATCAAATCAAATCAAATCAAATCAAATCAAATCAAATCAAATCAAATCAAATCAAATCAAATCAAATCAAATCAAATCAAATCAAATCAAATCAAATCAAATCAAATCAAATCAAATCAAATCAAATCAAATCAAATCAAATCAAATCAAATCAAATCAAATCAAATCAAATCAAATCAAATCAAATCAAATCAAATCAAATCAAATCAAATCAAATCAAATCAAATCAAATCAAATCAAATCAAATCAAATCAAATCAAATCAAATCAAATCAAATCAAATCAAATCAAATCAAATCAAATCAAATCAAATCAAATCAAATCAAATCAAATCAAATCAAATCAAATCAAATCAAATCAAATCAAATCAAATCAAATCAAATCAAATCAAATCAAATCAAATCAAATCAAATCAAATCAAATCAAATCAAATCAAATCAAATCAAATCAAATCAAATCAAATCAAATCAAATCAAATCAAATCAAATCAAATCAAATCAAATCAAATCAAATCAAATCAAATCAAATCAAATCAAATCAAATCAAATCAAATCAAATCAAATCAAATCAAATCAAATCAAATCAAATCAAATCAAATCAAATCAAATCAAATCAAATCAAATCAAATCAAATCAAATCAAATCAAATCAAATCTCAAATCAAATCAAATCTCAAATCAAATCTCAAATCAAATCTCAAATCAAATCAAATCTCAAATCAAATCAAATCTCAAATCAAATCAAATCTCAAATCAAATCAAATCTCAAATCAAATCAAATCTCAAATCAAATCAAATCTCAAATCAAATCAAATCTCAAATCAAATCAAATCTCAAATCAAATCAAATCTCAAATCAAATCAAATCTCAAATCAAATCAAATCTCAAATCAAATCAAATCTCAAATCAAATCAAATCTCAAATCAAATCAAATCTCAAATCAAATCAAATCTCAAATCAAATCAAATCTCAAATCAAATCAAATCTCAAATCAAATCAAATCTCAAATCAAATCAAATCTCAAATCAAATCAAATCTCAAATCAAATCAAATCTCAAATCAAATCAAATCTCAAATCAAATCAAATCTCAAATCAAATCAAATCTCAAATCAAATCAAATCTCAAATCAAATCAAATCTCAAATCAAATCAAATCTCAAATCAAATCAAATCTCAAATCAAATCAAATCTCAAATCAAATCAAATCTCAAATCAAATCAAATCTCAAATCAAATCAAATCTCAAATCAAATCAAATCTCAAATCAAATCAAATCTCAAATCAAATCAAATCTCAAATCAAATCAAATCTCAAATCAAATCAAATCTCAAATCAAATCAAATCTCAAATCAAATCAAATCTCAAATCAAATCAAATCTCAAATCAAATCAAATCTCAAATCAAATCAAATCTCAAATCAAATCAAATCTCAAATCAAATCAAATCTCAAATCAAATCAAATCTCAAATCAAATCAAATCTCAAATCAAATCAAATCTCAAATCAAATCAAATCTCAAATCAAATCAAATCTCAAATCAAATCAAATCTCAAATCAAATCAAATCTCAAATCAAATCAAATCTCAAATCAAATCAAATCTCAAATCAAATCAAATCTCAAATCAAATCAAATCTCAAATCAAATCAAATCTCAAATCAAATCAAATCTCAAATCAAATCAAATCTCAAATCAAATCAAATCTCAAATCAAATCAAATCTCAAATCAAATCAAATCTCAAATCAAATCAAATCTCAAATCAAATCAAATCTCAAATCAAATCAAATCTCAAATCAAATCAAATCTCAAATCAAATCAAATCTCAAATCAAATCAAATCTCAAATCAAATCAAATCTCAAATCAAATCAAATCTCAAATCAAATCAAATCTCAAATCAAATCAAATCTCAAATCAAATCAAATCTCAAATCAAATCAAATCTCAAATCAAATCAAATCTCAAATCAAATCAAATCTCAAATCAAATCAAATCTCAAATCAAATCAAATCTCAAATCAAATCAAATCTCAAATCAAATCAAATCTCAAATCAAATCAAATCTCAAATCAAATCAAATCTCAAATCAAATCAAATCTCAAATCAAATCAAATCTCAAATCAAATCAAATCTCAAATCAAATCAAATCTCAAATCAAATCAAATCTCAAATCAAATCAAATCTCAAATCAAATCAAATCTCAAATCAAATCAAATCTCAAATCAAATCAAATCTCAAATCAAATCAAATCTCAAATCAAATCAAATCTCAAATCAAATCAAATCTCAAATCAAATCAAATCTCAAATCAAATCAAATCTCAAATCAAATCAAATCTCAAATCAAATCAAATCTCAAATCAAATCAAATCTCAAATCAAATCAAATCTCAAATCAAATCAAATCTCAAATCAAATCAAATCTCAAATCAAATCAAATCTCAAATCAAATCAAATCTCAAATCAAATCAAATCTCAAATCAAATCAAATCTCAAATCAAATCAAATCTCAAATCAAATCAAATCTCAAATCAAATCAAATCTCAAATCAAATCAAATCTCAAATCAAATCAAATCTCAAATCAAATCAAATCTCAAATCAAATCAAATCTCAAATCAAATCAAATCTCAAATCAAATCAAATCTCAAATCAAATCAAATCTCAAATCAAATCAAATCTCAAATCAAATCAAATCTCAAATCAAATCAAATCTCAAATCAAATCAAATCTCAAATCAAATCAAATCTCAAATCAAATCAAATCTCAAATCAAATCAAATCTCAAATCAAATCAAATCTCAAATCAAATCAAATCTCAAATCAAATCAAATCTCAAATCAAATCAAATCTCAAATCAAATCAAATCTCAAATCAAATCAAATCTCAAATCAAATCAAATCTCAAATCAAATCAAATCTCAAATCAAATCAAATCTCAAATCAAATCAAATCTCAAATCAAATCAAATCTCAAATCAAATCAAATCTCAAATCAAATCAAATCTCAAATCAAATCAAATCTCAAATCAAATCAAATCTCAAATCAAATCAAATCTCAAATCAAATCAAATAAATCTCAAATCAAATCAAATAAATCTCAAATCAAATCAAATAAATCTCAAATCAAATCAAATAAATCTCAAATCAAATCAAATAAATCTCAAATCAAATCAAATAAATCTCAAATCAAATCAAATCAAATCAAATCAAATCAAATCAAATCAAATCAAATCAAATCAAATCAAATCAAATCAAATCAAATCAAATCAAATCAAATCAAATCAAATCAAATCAAATCAAATCAAATCAAATCAAATCAAATCAAATCAAATCAAATCAAATCAAATCAAATCAAATCAAATCAAATCAAATCAAATCAAATCAAATCAAATCAAATCAAATCAAATCAAATCAAATCAAATCAAATCAAATCAAATCAAATCAAATCAAATCAAATCAAATCAAATCAAATCAAATCAAATCAAATCAAATCAAATCAAATCTCAAATCAAATCAAATCTCAAATCAAATCTCAAATCAAATCTCAAATCAAATCTCAAATCAAATCTCAAATCAAATCTCAAATCAAATCAAATCAAATCAAATCAAATCAAATCAAATCAAATCAAATCAAATCAAATCAAATCAAATCAAATCAAATCAAATCAAATCAAATCAAATCAAATCTCAAATCAAATCTCAAATCAAATCAAATCAAATCAAATCAAATCAAATCAAATCTCAAATCAAATCAAATCTCAAATCAAATCAAATCTCAAATCAAATCAAATCTCAAATCAAATCAAATCTCAAATCAAATCAAATCTCAAATCAAATCAAATCTCAAATCAAATCAAATCTCAAATCAAATCAAATCTCAAATCAAATCAAATCTCAAATCAAATCAAATCTCAAATCAAATCAAATCTCAAATCAAATCAAATCTCAAATCAAATCAAATCTCAAATCAAATCAAATCTCAAATCAAATCAAATCTCAAATCAAATCAAATCTCAAATCAAATCAAATCTCAAATCAAATCAAATCTCAAATCAAATCAAATCTCAAATCAAATCAAATCTCAAATCAAATCAAATCTCAAATCAAATCAAATCTCAAATCAAATCAAATCTCAAATCAAATCAAATCTCAAATCAAATCAAATCTCAAATCAAATCAAATCTCAAATCAAATCAAATCTCAAATCAAATCAAATCTCAAATCAAATCAAATCTCAAATCAAATCAAATCTCAAATCAAATCAAATCTCAAATCAAATCAAATCTCAAATCAAATCAAATCTCAAATCAAATCAAATCTCAAATCAAATCAAATCTCAAATCAAATCAAATCTCAAATCAAATCAAATCTCAAATCAAATCAAATCTCAAATCAAATCAAATCTCAAATCAAATCAAATCTCAAATCAAATCAAATCTCAAATCAAATCAAATCTCAAATCAAATCAAATCTCAAATCAAATCAAATCTCAAATCAAATCAAATCTCAAATCAAATCAAATCTCAAATCAAATCAAATCTCAAATCAAATCAAATCTCAAATCAAATCAAATCTCAAATCAAATCAAATCTCAAATCAAATCAAATCTCAAATCAAATCAAATCTCAAATCAAATCAAATCTCAAATCAAATCAAATCTCAAATCAAATCAAATCTCAAATCAAATCAAATCTCAAATCAAATCAAATCTCAAATCAAATCAAATCTCAAATCAAATCAAATCTCAAATCAAATCAAATC
>JAZHFQ010000291.1:0-13869 GCA_038387885.1 Spodoptera picta
TAACAGATGCCATCATATCACTTTTACCTTATTTATTTAAGTTATGTAAAAGGCATCTGTATAATTAATTAATTATACAGATGCCTTTTACATAACTTAAGAGTTAAGAATAAAGAATATATAAAGATCAAAGATGTACACTTATAGCATTTCGAATACCTACAAGAACTACTATTACTACTACTATTATTTGTATATTATACTACTCATACATGCCGCGGATAACCAAACGGGTTACCGGGGCTCTGGCTTGAAGTGCAGGAGAAAGAACAGGGTGGTTTTTAGTCAGTAGAGTCTGACACTCCCTCCCGCCTCACCCAGGTGGGAGAAGACATTCGATGAATTTCAGCCATTAAAAAAATACTACTCATACATATTTGACAATAATTATCAAAACATTACCTATTTTCTCTGTTTTGACTTCAATTTCATCGCCCTTCTTACGTCTCTGTATAACTGGTGCAGTAGCAAACTTATCCTTGTATTCACTTTCCTTAATTTTCGGTTCAGCTAACATCAACTTCAAGAGTTCCTGGAGCTTTTCAGTGGCGTTCTCTGAAGACTTCTGTGTTACTACAGGTTTTTCTTTAGATTCTGGCATTTTTCCATCGCCATCTGATGGCTTGTCGGATAAACATCTGACTATAACCCGAAAATCTCGTCTAAACCGAAGCCTGAAATACATTGGTTATTTAATGAAGTACATGTGATAAATTGTGCAACAAAGTAATAAAAATAGAACTGTTTTAATTACGGTACCTCGTTAGCATTTTTTTATTTATTATACGAATATTTTTATAAATAAAAACAAAGACGACCACAATTTTTGAGGTTATAATATAAAATAGTGGTGTTCCAATTCACGTTAAATGACAGACAAACGCATGTCAAATGGATTTTAGAAACAAATTACATAATACTCATGCGTAACGAAATGTAATGGATACGTTCCGTTACGCGTTAGTATTTTTGTATGGATTCGTAACATTCATTAGGTTTTTTAATCGCTGAAGAAGTATGCAGAGGGAAGTAATAATTTGATATAACATTACTTTAGTTAGAATCACCAGTTACTTATAATTCTTATAAGCCATACGCACATATTTCTTAGATACAGCATACCTATGGTAATCCTCAGGTTTAGACAATCCGAAATACAAAAACACTGCTCAAGACGCCTTACTCGGTAGTCACGTTTGCGACTACAGTACCAAACTCTTTGTTTAATTTGGAAGCAGTGTTGCAAAATTATCCGCAGGGGCGGCGAGAAACTGGAGAAGCTGATTGTTGTTGGAAACTCCGAAAGTAAGAGATCGCGTGGGCGTTCTCCGACAAGATGAACCGGTCGAGTAAAAGACTTGTCCTCAAAATTTTGCACGACTGAGGGAGATGTGCTGGACAGAAACCGCTGGAAGCAGATCATCCGCTCCAGATGCAATCCCGATGCTGACCACGATCCTCAGACATGAGGGAACGACTAAAGAGAGAGAGTTCCAAAATTATACCCATCTTTTGGTGGATTGAGGAACCCTGTAATATGAATTACTGCATATTCGTCTAGGTACATAATTACTCAAAAGGATTTCTTCTTTATAGGAAGGGTGACCGTGGAATGTAAAAATAACAAGAGAACAGATGTCATTTGTAAGGCACATTTATTTGTGGACGGGAGTCATCTCCAAAAATATTATTATACAAAGAAATACATGAACAACGTATTCCAAATAAATTTAAGTAGACAAAGAACTTAACTATACATTCTGAATTTTACGAAATCATACAAATTACATTTTATTGCTAAAGATATCACATTTTTCTATATAATTGACTTAAATATAACTAAGTAACTAGTCAATGTAACTTGAGTTTTGTTTTTTATCAATTAATTAAACACATGTATAATGCAAAAATAAAACACAGCTTTACTTCTTACATTACTTTCGTATTTCGACTCGATTACAAATCGATAATTTTATCGAGTCAATACGATTCATCGACTGGAGATTTTTAAACTGAGTACCCTGACTCTATTTAAGCTGTCTTCAACTTAAACAGAAAATATAAGAAATAGTAAATTATTTCCTATATTTTCGCCTTCATATTACATTTGAATAACAAAATTGCTTGAGTTAAAATTAACAAAACTACTTACTATGGAAGCTCTAAGCTGGCGTCTATATTTCTTTTATTATTATTTCAGAAGTAATCATAATCGCTTGAACTCTTATTTAAAAATGTACCTCAACATAAATGCGACAAGGTTTCTATTTCGAAAACTATGTTGGAAATGTGATTGGTTACTTATATGAATATATCTGTACAAAGATTGAGTCTACATGACTGAACACTGTTTCTAGTTATAGTACTTACATTATTGCATTTTCAAACTATGCATTGTATAGGTATCTTCAGTATTACTTTTATATCTATTACTAGGTATTTCTTATTTGTAAACACACTGTTGCTATATTTTCTAAAGATGAATATCGTATTTACCGGCAAACATGGTTTTCAATTTTTACTTTTTTAATGCCCGAATACTGAAACGTTATTCAATTTTAAGTCGCGCTTAAGTATAGTTCTGTCACTACAAATTCTTTGTGAAATGACAGAGATGGCACGATATTTAAGTACCTACAACTTAAAATTTGAGTAGCCTTTCAGTATACGGGCGTAAGAGTGTGGAATGAGGTCTTATATGACAAATAGTTTATTGTCTGACAGAAAGGGACAAGATAAATGCCATTGAATTTTAAATGTTACTTACGAGTAACTTTGTGTTACGTCAAAAGTACTTATCTAGTTTACGAATGTAATATTTTTGCTCTGAGACAAGGCTTTCTATCAAGTATAGGTATTACTGTCTTAACATTATAATACCAAAATAATGGTAACTTAAACTAGAGGTATATCTAGTAAGTAGAAAATAGTACAGTGTCAATTTTGCTATTATATACTTAACAAATTGTTTACCTATATAAGACACAAGTCAATGCAATTGATGCTTTTAAGCAACTAATTAGAATAAGAATATTTCCAACTTATAACAATAATATGTACAACAATGACTGTCAAATTAATCGTTAATAAACACTAACTGAGAAATAAACATTTGTTAATTTTTTTAACACGACAATTTGGTACGTAACGTGGGATCGTACTAACCAATTAGGAGATCAAATGAACTGGTAAATTGGCGACATAATTAAGGAGTTGGCGCATACATTTTTACATTTATTTCTCTATACAAATTACTACAGAGGTGAGACATATTACCAAAATGCTTTTTCAAATAATTTCGTTAATGCAACGTTACCACGCGTCCCGAAGATAATACAAGAAATTGGAATCGTTAAGCAATATTATGAATAAGTACAATACACAAAGAATGTGTGATGTGTCCGTAATTCATTTATTTACATTATGGCACGCGTTATCACCTTAATATTAGCTTAAGTCCAATGTTACCGTGAGCTTCACTCATATTACAAAGTCTAATGTTACGTTCTAATACATAGCTAGCACCAATCTTCTCACTGGCAGTGATACATCATCACACCCCGCTATACGTGAACATTATGCAAACAGTTACTGACGAGAATATTGTTTTACAGTGTAATATATTAAAATATTAGAGCTGCTGTTAACTAATATACTTGTTTTTTATTCCACATGTAGCCATTACAAACTTGAGTTTTATCAGACAGGTTTAGAAAACAGAAATCAGTGGTTCTGCTTGACTTTAACATAACATAACATCACGACTTTTATCCCCGAAGGGGTAGACAGAGGTGCACATTATGCCACAGAACAATGTAACACCCACTTTTCACAATTTATGAGTCCTATGTAATAAGGGTTGAGCCTATTGCCATATACCGGGCACAATTCCAGATTCCGTGCTATACTGAGAATTTTTTAAAACCCAGTAATACATTGCCCGACCCGGAATAGAACTCGAGACCTCTTGCCCGGCACTTGCGACCACTCGGCCAACGAGGCAGTCTTTGATCAAGATGCAAATCGACAACTTGTAATTAACTCGTCGAGCACCGTCAATATAGACACAATTAAAGAACAATAGGTTGCGGTCACCGGTGACCGCGCTTGGTGTTTGATTGTTTAATACAAATGTATGTGAATACATACAAGTTTTATGATGAGTCTGGAGTGCGCCTGTTGCTAGACAAATGGTTATAATTCCAGACTCCGTGTTGCTATTAAGAATTTCATACATAGTTGGTAATTAGACTGAGCTGAGGCTCGCCAGTTACTTTTACGAGTATAAAGGCGGCGTTTAACTTGTAAATCAGGCAAAAAAACCCCTTTCTTTCATCTAAACATTATACATAATATTACACATCATGAACCACTGAACTAGATTCGGGGATTTTCTTCTATATACATGTTAATTCCCGTACATAATATTATGACTGTTAGAATACTGACCTTAATACAATCACCGTTACCACAGTTTTTTCTGTTTGCGTAATGTCACTTGACTCATTGAGTTGGGGGCTTCATTCGACATACATTCTTATTCTTTACCTTACTAATTCACAGCCTATTAGGAACTAAGTTTTACGAATCCGAAGTAGCTGTACCCTGGTCGGAGCCATACAGTTCTGTTCGGTTCTCTTTGAGCAATGTTCACAGTGTCTCCTTTGTAAAGCCTTGCGACTGTTTGCACGGAACAAGACATTTGAGATTTGCTGAGCGGACGGTTGCTCGAGTCGTCTCCTGTTGCACACGTTGAGAGCAGACGGGGATCCTTCCCCGTTTGACGCGCCCATATGTAGTAGCAGTTCGGTGATTGTGTTAGGTACACCACCTGCAAAGAGTAAATAAGAGGTTTAATAATTATGTACGAGGATTTGAATTAAATTGTTGGAACTTTTCTACATCCTTTAAACAGTGGTTGTAACCATTAGAAAGCACGTCAAAGGAAAGTATTTCTTCTGGAGCAAATTTAACTAGGTGGTTATTGATTCGTAATTAAAATATTCCCTGCGGTAACCACATAGAACTAATCACCGATTATGACGTATAACCACAGGGTTTTACACTTTTACGTCCATCTTTACTTGTAGCATGTTACATTTAATAACTATCATAACTTTGCGGTCGCAGGAACCTATTTTCTTCACGGTCAATGTTTTCTAAGTTGCCTTACCAGTTTGTATATAATATATTTTAAAATCCTTACTAATATTATAAATCGGAAAGTGACTTTGTTTATTTGTTCCGCTTTCACACCATAACTACTAAACCGATTGTTTTGAATTTTTGCAGATGTATAGTTAGAAGTCCGGATTAAATAATAGGATTCTTTTTATCCCGGAAAAATTTGATATTCCCGAGGGAAAACAAAAGTATTGGTATAGATGGCGCTGTGTGTATTGGTATATGTCACATTGGCTTTTATCCTTTTGTGACGCGAGCGAAGCCGCTTGTAAAAGCTAGTAAGTAATATTTTACAATAGTTGATACGCTATTGTGATACGCGATTTTACGCCAGATAAATTTTATTAGAGGAATAAGTTTGAACATTTAACAATATTCTTCCATACTAAAAACTGTCAACTGTAAATTTTATTCTATAGTTAAGAATTAACTGATGATTGAAAAATCGGCTCTAGTTTACAAACTGAGGTAAAGTATACTAAGCGTTAGTCACGTTGTTTAATTGTTACTGGTCAAGTTAAGTCAAGAATTACCTTAATTGGGACAAAGAAGGAAAATTTTCAGAAAGTCTAAGTAAAAATAACTAAATAAGATAGTTGAGATAGATAGGTAGGTGTTTTTAAAATCTATGTTTAGATTGTAAATACTCGCAATATTATAATTGTATGTATACGTAGGGATGTATTAAAACCGTACACATACGTAATGAACATATTATTGTGTTATATTTTGTTATGTATCACAATGGAAGTGAGTCATTCATAAATATCAGAGTCAGTTAAATAATTTTACAGTGATTTTGCATAACATGTATCATGTATTTAATGTATCCTTTAATTTATTAACATAATATGATCACTAGTGTTATTCGCCAAGCCAGAACCAATGACACAAAATACTAACAGTGATTTAATTTGCATAAAATTTTCTTTTGGGCCGCAAAAAACACCGCCTTTGTGGGTACAGTTTAAATTCTGATATTGACTACTTTTCTCAGGCATGGTTTAATTAGAAATTATGGAGTAGTCTCCTGATACCATTTCAAAATATTATGGCATCGTAGATACAAATGCATATAACTAAAAAAATATATTTTGTTTAACAGAATATTAGTATTTTATCTGACGTATACTGACCATGCTGTGGACGATAACTTATATATTAATTTATTGTATATAACGTTAACTGTCATAGACGAACCGTATCTAAAATTGTGAGTACGATATCAGAGACCGATTCGTCCCATCACTGGTACCCAAGTAAGCGAGGCTTTTTATAAAATTAAAATATTTCTGATTAAACATTCTTCTAAGCCCCAATAATTATTTTTCCCTCTTAAAAGATTTTTTATCACTTACATTATGATCTTATGCGGTATCCCATACAAGAGTGATTATTATTGACTGTAACTAAGATCTGCAGATAGAAACTACGACCTCATGTTGAATACACAATAATAAGTATACCATAAGTACCATAATACTTAACTACCACTAATTATGTAAGGAATTTGTTCACATGTGGATACTGCGAGAATTTAAGGAGATATTTTATCTTCTCCCTGCAAACCTTATCCTTAATTAGGTGGGACTTTACTATTTTCCTATACATCGAGCAGTTAGCAGTCACACTCCAGACTACGCGCTACTACTAAATTATCGAAAATGACACAAAATGTCCTGGTAATGTCCAATATGACCAGATCTGGTTTTTTTAATTGATGGACCGACGTTTGTCCACTATCTCGCCTGGTGTTAAGCGATGATGCGGTCTACGATGGAGCACGTCGTCCCATAAGCAACCTTTTCATTCGGGCTTTCAAAAGACCCGGGTTTCATCAAAACCCCTTGTTCGGAAGCCGCTTTTAATACGAGTAATTGGGGCCACTCGAGCAATTAGGCAAACCACTAGTCCCGTAGGCTATCCACAAGACCACCTTTATAACCTTATACTATTAAGATATAAATGTATAAAGCCGATGATTGTTTGTTTGAACGCGCAAATCTCAGGAAATGCTGGTCCTAGTTCAAAAATTATTTTTGTGTTGGATAGTTAATTTATCGAAGAAGGCTATAGGCTATAAAACACCACGCTAGGGTCAATAGGTTCCAAACAGAGCGAGATGAAACCGCGCGACCGTAGCTAGTTTTATATATTAAAACGATTAAAAGCTACAGAATGCACCTGCTTACAAAATATGATGCAAATATTTCCTTATTACTAAGTTAACAGTAACGTCGACATACCTGAGCATAAATTAAATACAGCCCGCCTTCTTTGATGACGACGAAATTGTTCGTCAGCTCGAATTTGTCAGCGCTATTCTTCGAAGACACCTCCTCATCTCGAATCCAGGGACCTATGATTGCTGTGGAAGAAGAAATTTGGAATAAATAAACATATAATACACCATATTCAACATTCGTTTGTGACAAAATACTGAATCATATATTTATTTCGGCAGTTTTCTATATATATAAAAACGAATCCATTTTTCCCTTGGTCACGGCATCATGCGTGAATGGCTGGACCGATTTCACTAATTATTTGTTTGTTGTATTTGTTATTATTAGGAGACGGTTTTTATGACTTCAAAAAATCCTCAAAATCCTACGGGAACAGATGAAAAAGGGAATGCGCGTACGAAGTCGCGGGCAGAAGCTAGTATGTCATAAATCTCATGTAGGAGGGGGCTTTATTTTATTTGGGACACTGTTTTAGATTCTGTTTACTTTGATACTCTGTGCTCGGTAGATGGAAGTATCATCCTGACTGACTGGATCCAAATATCGTCAGTTTTAAGGTGATTTATCCAATCAATGTAGACGAAAGAATAAGTGATAGAAGATTAACCATCAAATAAGTTTCAACGTAGATACCGAATGATTGTACGTGTTATTCTAATTATTATTGATGATGATTAAAAATGCCTGCCTCGTTGGCCGAGTAGTCGCAAGTACAACTGCCGGGCAAGGGGGCTCGGGTTCGATTCCCGGGACGATCAAACTATTAAAAATCTCAGTAGTAGCACGGAGTCTGGAAATGTGCCCAGTAGGTATATGGCAATAGACTCACCCTCTACCACATGGAACTCATTAACATAAATAGTGAAAAGTGGGTATTACATTGTACAGTGGCATTAAGTGCCGTAATGTGCACCTCTGCCTACCACTTCGGGGATGAAAAGGCGTGATGTTATGTTATGTGTTATGATTAAAAAATACATATGTTACTGTCGCAAAAAAAGGTCAAAATGGTTATCACTTTCATTTTCGAATCAATATTAATATTCGTAAGTAAGTCAATAGTCCCCAAATTTTTATCAATTTATAAAAGTTAATATTAAAAAAAATATCGCAGTTTCGATAGTAACGATAATAAACAATGACACAGTATACCCTACTGACATCGTTCTTGATCTTTAATGTGGCGCACACGCATTTGATAAGCAGCTGATATTCGGCCATAATCTTATGTTTAATAACAGTACTTATGCGAAATTATAATGAAATGCTAAATCAAAAATAATCAGGCCAATACGATGTCTTGTTTCCGTGATAGATATGTGTATTTGTGAAATAGGATTTAGTAATTAATTTGGTATTAATGATAATTGATAAGTAACAAATAAAGTTCGTGATTTAGAACGTAATTCAGATTTAATTGTTTACACGAAAATATTATCTTTTTATATCGAAAATCTAAGCAATTGTAGGTACTTATACTAAGGTCGATGTGAAATGCAAGGACGAAATGTATGTAAACAAATCACAAAGGCCGAACTGAATAGCACTTTTCTGTGCTCCTTACATTTTGGTATCACTCAGATCTGTCTGAAATAGAGCGAGAAGGGTGACAGTATAAGCAAGCAGCGACTAGATGCAGCTCTATCTAAGGATAGAATATACCTTAAGAGGTTTATTGGCAAATATAACACAGATTAATTAAGGTCTGAATTTGACAGTCTGACTAACAGTGGCCCTTTTTATTGCTGACGGGGAGCAACCTTTATAAGGCGCCTAGATTTTTAAGGGGTGTGGTATTTGTACCTCACTTAAACAATCCCAGTGGCTACACTCAACATTTGTAAGGGGGATCGGATACTACGTCTATACGACTTGGTTGCGGGAACCAAGACAGTTATTTATGTCCCTGGGACGCGCCGGACTTCAGTGTTCCGGTGTTTTCATGGTTGTATCTACTGTAGATCCTGGCTGGCTTACAGGAGTTGCAGCGGTTTTGGGAGGCTGTGGCGGGCTTGTCCCAATAAAAAAAGGGGCACCGGATACTCTAATACTTAGAACTGCTCCGAAGCCCCTGCTGTATAACACTTGTTACAGCACATCCCTAGTCTAGTATACGGCCTTAAGGTGCAGGGAAAATGTGTTTCTTTTTGATCTACTGTAATTATCATTCGTTTGTAACTACTGATTTATATTCTCTCATAGCAATTATTTCATTTTTCTTTTAAAAATAAAGTTAAATGGTAAAAGTAGAAGGTCAAAAGGACGTAGTTATGCAAACTAGAACCAACCCACACTTTGAGTGAAATTGAGTTTTGTATGTAGGTAGACTGTGTATGGTGTATAAAATCTCCTTAGAAAACATCCTGGCCGAAATTGCAAACCACAAAGCAAAAAAAATGAGTCTTCTAAGGTACCAACCCGCGTTTGTATCACTTTTTATAAGCAAAACGGACTCATGTAGCATGGTACTTAACATACTTTAGAATTTTTATTACGCAAAATAGAACCAAGCCTCATGGTTCCCAGATAAAATTATATTTATTATTTATTTTTCTCTAAAGAGAACCATGTGGCTTGATTCCATTTTACGGAAAAAATAAATGTACTTAAAAATAACCAAGATGCTTAGTTCCATATCGATAATTATATATTATTAAATTGTATAAAAATAAGGATCCATGAAGCTTGGGTTTGGTTTGCGTCTAAAAACATGAATGTTGATTAGGAATACAAATGTTTTACCTATGTTCGCTAATACTTAATTATTATTATTTACATAATATAAGTCAAATTTTCCCGGGTAATAATATATTAAACATAGACATCTACCATAAAGTATCGTATTTATAAAATAGCAACACAAAATTTTAGCGGGTAACACTGACACATTCACGTATATGCATACATGTTTGTACTGTGATCTCATTTGAAAAAAGAATGTACAAGAAGCTGTGTGCTCGAACACGGGCACTTGTAAGTGCTTGCCTTCAAAATACCTCAGACGATGAAGATGAAAACCACAGTGGTGTAGGTAAGTATTTAATTATTCAGTTTGTTGATCTAACCTCAAAGCATTGTATTTATTGATAACTACAGGCTTAAACAGGCAATGATATTTGATTCAGTTCTTCTTGGCGGTCAAGGATAAGTATTTTTGACGACAGATATATATCTGTTCTAGATTGTAAAAATTAACAACACGAACTCATTTTTCTAAACAACATATTTCAATATTTTTGTCTATACCTTATACCTATTTTAAATTTTGTTTGCAGATGTTATTGAGAATTCTCCACAAAGTAGTCCTCCAAAGAAATTAAAATCGGGTAAGTTACTAAACAGCACAAACTACCCATTTACGTTTAACATACAGTATACTACAATATAGTATATTTAACTAGAGAAAATGTCATTAACCCACCTTCATTACAATTTTATCGCCGTTTGTTCTTTCAAAAACGAAAATACTTATAGCTAGTTAACATTACACAACATAGTCGTAATTTTCATTTTGGGTTTTAGGGTTAAGAGATATAAGGGAAACAGCAATGACTATTTTTCTTGTTCAATTGCACGTACTTATAGGGCTTCATCCGAAAAAACGGAACCTTAGACTAAAATATAGCTATTATTTACGCAAAATTTAAAATCATCTATAACTTCTGGACTCCGGTTGCGGTGGATGTGGGCTTTAATATTTTATTTTGTTAGCTTATAGCTTACTTTTAATAAAAACAATATTCCTGTATATTTATGCAGGACAAGCTAAACAGTTTGAATGGGCTTGTTTTGGCGAATGAAACTTTTGCTTTTCTAAAGGCGTGTTCCAGCAGCATGTTTTGTTTTTAATTCTCAAATCTTAATTTGTTTATGCATCTACCTACATACATTATTATTGATGTTTGGATGTAAATGTGAGTTTATTTGTTTCGCTTTCACACCTTAGCTATTCAACCAATCGTAATAAAATCTTTGGTATTTTAAAATAAGGATGACCACTCTTACTTCTGGAGTTATTGAGGAGAGATTGAAGTCTGTTTCTGGCAGTTCTTTTTGCAGTACTTGCTTAATCCTACTTCCTATCTTACTAATATTATAAAAGCGAAAGTTAGTGAAGATGCGATGTATGTATGTTTCTCTTCCACGCCTAAACAGCTTAACGAATTTGGATGAAACTTGATATGCAGATATAGACAATGACCTGGAATAACATAGGTATGGGGAAAATCCACTGAAACGCGGGTGATACCGCGGGGAATAGCTAGTACTCTATAAAAATAAATCAGTAAGTTATGTTTTTCTTTCTTCTGCAGCTTTGCCTTATACCGATACCAATTGCCTAAGTGAGCATGAAGTTCCGACTAATGATGTCAATTCCGAGAAGAGTGTCGAATTGCTTTTTTCTGGCATGGGGTGCTCAAATCATTTTAACATTAGATCTCATGAAGATGCTGAAGAAAAAAGCATAGAGCCTCCACCCTATTCTCCGCTAACACCTAGACCACTTAGCAATTACAATGTAATAATGCATGAAAAAACACCTACTTACCCCTCTCCTAACATCGACCAGTACATAAAACCTTCTGAACCTCTTGTTACATTGCATGAAACCATTAGTGAGGAAAGGATCACACCTATGTCTTGTGCCATAAGTCCAAGACCCAATCAAAGCATCTTCTCCGATCCTCCATCATCACCTGTGCGTTCTATGTCACCAGAAACAGCAAATATATTTAATATTTTAACGGAAGACTTTGAAAATGACGGTGGGGCTTCCAAAAATATGATTAATATTCCCATAGTTTCACCGGCATCTTCCAATAGAACCATAATATTTGATGACGACGACTCGGTACAAGACCCGGATTTTGTAGCGGAAAGTTATACTGGCGGCAGTGATAACAGTTCAGGAGTATCAGAATCACTGATTAACTCTGTACCTGACTTATTTTATGAAACTAATATTAATGAGACTCAAACTTCCAGTTGTTTTAATCAAATCTTGCAAGAGAACATTTCTGAAGCAATTAGATCTCGTTCAGGTAGGCCAAAAAGAGGTAGAAAGAGGAAGTATGGTGATCACACTAGAGAAGAAAGAAAGAAGAGAAAGTATCAAAATCTACCCTATGTTAACTCTAGGAAACAGAAAATTGAACCAAAGCCATTTTTAGATTATAACTGTAACTGTCCAAAAAAATGTCAAGAGAAGATTTCGAGGGAGAGCAGATTATCCGAATTCGAAAAATTCTATGCTTTGGGCACTTATGCGGCACAAAATATGTTTATTGCGGCTTGTGTAAAGGAAGTCCCAATAAAACGTTCGTATGTCTCTGCTTCTAATAATTCCAAGAAAAAGAACTTTACTCGCATATATCATTTAAATCATGCACTTGTCTGTAAAAACATGTTTTTGAATACTCTTAGAACAACATCCAAAAGAATAAACACTTCTCTGTGAAGAAGTCATGGATCAGCTTTGGCCTAATGGGAAACCTATTCCCGAAGCAAAACTTAATGACCTAAAGAGTTTGCTGCATCTTATACCTGATGATGCTCAAGAATATTATAAAAAGTTAACCGGAAATCCAACAGTTCAAGACGACATAGATGGATTGTTGATTGATGAAAAAAGTTGTTGATTGATGAAAAAAGTTTTCTGGTACTGTTGATTTTGAAGTAGAAGTTGAAGATGCTGCTTAAGTAACTTTATACACTACGATGATGAATAATAGTTTGTAATTTTTGTACCCTATGTAGATGACTAATTTTTATTTTAATGTCCGTCTGGTAGATTCTTTTAAAAAATTATACACATATTTTTTCTTTTTTTACAGAAACGAATACTTTCGCCGATATATTGATTTGAAATGTCACGTGACGTCACTTCTATGCTTCTATGTACATTTTATACGTAGAAATAACGTTTTAGCCCCCACTCCTAAACTTTGATTCGTTTTATCTAAGTATTATTTTATTATACGACAAAATAAAAAAATACGTGTCTAATATTTTTTAATTACCGGACTAATTAGATTTTTAATTTTCATACCCTATCATCATCCCTATTGTGTAGTTATTAACCATTTCTGTGTGTAAACTTAGTATAAGTTGTTTGTATGTGCAAGTTGCAATAAAACTTATGGATAAAGCATTTATGTAACATTTATTTTTTCTAAAATAAAATCAACAAGGAACCAAACCACACTACAATAATTTTGCTATAAGGAACCATCAAGTTTTTAATCAAAAATAAACACAAAATGGTCATAGAATTTAATTATGCAGTTATCCTATATTTTTACTAATACAGCCCTTTAACATTGTTAAGTTACTTCCCTCATAAAACTTACCTATTTTCTTCTACACATCTTTAAAACAAAAACCTAATTATCTCAAAACTGATATGTTGTGGGTTGGTTCTAGTTTGCATAACTACGTC
>JAZHFQ010000292.1:0-17625 GCA_038387885.1 Spodoptera picta
AGTGACGAGATTAGAAGTTAATGCGACAGTCAACTTGAATGAGTATTACTGCCGGTACTTGACGAGTAGCGTGTCATTATGGTACTACATTTAAGTACGACTGTAATTAAGATAAATTACACGTATTTTGATCTTTGCGACCTTCCTTTATATGTCAGGAAATACTAGGCTGCGTTAGATTAAGTAAAAACAATGTTTACCTAGACACTGAAAATTACATTTAATTTTGTGCCACAAATTTCTCATTTTTATGTCGTCTTTGATAGTAAAATATATTAACTAAAAACAGCTGAACTTTTTAAATTTCGGTATATTTACATTTACTTAAAAGCTGCATGATACGATAACGCGCTACTTATTCTTAAAATATGAGATAGGCACTGTGGGAAAATGTCTCAAATGTCTGTTTTTACTCGTTTTGTAAGGCATACCAAAATCCACGAGCGGTCGCTTTATTCCACCTTAATATCATTGTCGTGTACCGTTGTCCGGCCACCACGTAACGGGACACTGGGCCCTAAGCATTGAATAACGCTCCGATTATTCCGATCATCTCGAATTCAAGGGGCTTCTGAGCAACCGATCAACTTAGGAAGTAATTCAATTTAATAATATTGATTCGACAATTAGAAGCATGAATGGATTAATGTGTATCTTGGCACGATTTCAGTTTGATGTAATTAAATATTCAAATCTGTGATTGATTTGATTAGATAATAGTTGTGCGAGACTCTGTCCAATTAGTAGTTTGAATAATGTTAGGTGAGATGTGTATAACAATATGGGATAGTACATACCTGCGGGCGAAGAGTCGTGTGTCTTGAGTAATAGTCGTGTTGGTAGAAGCTGGTGGGCGACAGCGGCGGCCGATATTTCTTGTGGCCGTAGCCCATCGTGTCCATGGTGTGCATCTTGATTCACTACACTAGGCTTCACACCCACTAAGTCAGTTCCCGATCGATTGTCCGGTGCTCGGTAGATTTGATATTATCGTCACATATCGCCTGCTTCACTCTGTAACAACAAATTAATTGATATTAGTATTTTATGACGGAATGTATGTAGGACTTTCTTTGTGAGGTGAATTGTGGGATGGGCCGCGAGGCGACGCGAGCGCATGCCTTGCATCTAAAACACGAGGTGACGACGCGGTGTGCATAACTGATAAGTTAGGACTACAGTACTTACATTATGTGAAATATATGAATGTCATAAATACACGTTTTAAATAACATATCAGAATATTGTTTAAAACGCTGAAATGTAAACAAATTCTGATAATTATTTCTGTGTTTGTATGTACTTTGGGCTCTCTGAAACGACGAGTCCCACGATACCAATTTATTTAGGCGCTATTCAAATATGTTAACGGCACCAGCTCCAAAGTACTTACATCCGAAGTATAAATTACGAACTACGAGAGCTTCGCTGCAGCGAATATTTACATAAAGTCTCACAGAAGTCGAGCACGGTTCATCGCTGTTTGTTGTAGAAACGAATTTTAATCGGTCAAATACCTGCGCCGGGAACTAGTTGTGGTGACGCGACATAACTGTAAACATCGTAACGACGAATTTCATTAATTAAAACGTAACGACTCGACCTCGACACTGGCATTCGAACGACCAATAAATTCTACTCTATTAGCTTTTTATATTTAT
This sequence comes from Spodoptera picta, assembly GCA_038387885.1. NCBI lineage: Eukaryota > Metazoa > Arthropoda > Insecta > Lepidoptera > Noctuidae > Spodoptera > Spodoptera picta. The sequence continues at coordinate 1,662 of JAZHFQ010000292.1, forward strand.
AGTTGTTTATCGACTATCGCGGTCTTAATGATCTGCTAATTTGATTTCGTTTATAAATAGTATACTATATACTGATTGATCGCCCACATTAAGTTGCTACTGTTACGGTACTTTACCATTATTTGTGGACTAAATAGGTAAACAGCTTAATACGAAAAGAACCTTTCGAAGTATCAGAAAAATATAGCGAACACAAAAGTTTTTGATCCTCAAAAGGATACAGAAATCTTTTCCTCGTAAATGTTTGTAACGTTCATCAAATCTGCCCTGATCGAACAAATCCACCGTTCAAGGAAACTTATTAATATTTATTTCTTATTGTTCTGCGTTCCCTGAGAGTCGGTTCCATACCGAACATATATTATACTTGTCACAAATTGCTCACTGAGTAGTGAGCAATTTGTGACAAGTAGCAATTTGTAATAAGTTTCCTTGAACGGTGGATTTGTTCGATCAGGGCAGATGAGGCATAAAGTTGTGACAGTTCTCACGCGTACCACGCGGCCGGGAAGCGATGCCAAATGTTTGTTTTTGTCAAAGTTTTTATCTTATTGATTGAGTACTCGCCTACTCGGCCTTAACTCAGGGCCAGCCGTTGCACTGACTACTCAATTGTTGTACAATACTACGGATCAATGGATATTATACAATATTGTTTTTCCTTCAACGTTTTATCATAATAACTCACGGCTCTATTCACCGAGCCCGCGGAACAAAAACTGGTTGCGATGTTAAAATTAATTGTTGATTTATATCAGGAAGCTTTAGTCATCGACTTCACGTGAGGCTTATCTGATTCAAGATTAATGTACGAAAAAAGCTATATGGTTTTTTTATGGTAACCGTTTTAACAATATGAGCAGGAATCTGAATTCATTTGCAGAAGTAAGCACCTGTTACGAGCTGTGTTGTTCGGTGAAATGAAATAAAATAATATTTATTTCTGCAAGTAGGTTACAAAGTAACACTTTTACACGTCCATCTTTATATTACTAGATGAGGGTGCAGTATAAATAGACATAAGTTTTTCTTTTATTTAAAGCTAGAGTTCTAGCTATAATCAGCTATAGATAGCTGAACATCACTTAAACGATCAACATAATGGCGATAGCATCACGACGTCCTTGAATCTTGCGTTACACTTATCTCACACTTGATCATGTATCTAAGTATAATGCCCTTAAATATTCCGCAGGACGTCGGTTCTACACTTACACATCGTTAACACGTATAGGTTGCTCAAGCCGGGGCCTTGTCCTGCATGGTCGTGCCGAGCTGACTCATGGCGCAGCATGGCCACCGTGGGAACTGCTTATCAGTGTGCTCTTGTGCGAATCATAGTCCAAGTAATTATGAACTGGTTATGCAGACCGATGGCGTTATCTGCCCAGCCTTTTTATTGTTCAAGGGCTTTGCTATGTTCTAGGATACAATTGTACTCTTGTTCAATGGAAGCTAGATAAAGAATGCCTCAAGCGGTTTAAATATTTATATTTATTTGTTATTATAAATCTTCTGGTAAATGAATCATCCTGCTAGAAAACTTATGTTGGTTTCTTTGACAATCCCTTTTTTTAATAGCAATGAATCATCTAAAAGCTTGAATATTTTAAAATGAAGCTAAATATTCGTCCGCGTGTTGTTGGTAAACAAAATGCAAGTTCAATGTATCCAGGTGCAGAGCGGCCTCGGCGCGGTCCAATGTCAATGTCACCTTTCCATTGAGTCGACACCGACATTGCTGCGCCCGCGCAGACATCGCTCGACGTATCTCTGACCCACGAATGCCGCTCAACGGAAATGTCTAATGCTAATCTTGTATTTAGATATAGTCGTTTATCCTTTTAATGTTATTAATAATTCAGGATTTTATTCTTTTTGTTTAGTATAAAATGTTTAGCTTTTTTACATTACATTTAAGATGGACTTCGTGGTCAAAGTGAAAATATTGTTCAAGTCTCAAAATGTGGTTGTATCACATTTATAAATATAGCTGCACTTTACTCGTTTAGAACCGGTTCAAATTCCAACAGCTTAGAAACTTGTTCGCAATAAATTTTCTTAGGATAGTAATTTTGCTGATTATATGCTTTCTTTTTAAATATATGTCAACATTTGACTAAACGTATAATATGTGGGTAATGTAACGCGAATCGAGTTGGAATTCGGACGAGAACGGTACTTGCGCGCGAAACCGTCGGATTACACTACACTCGTGCTATACATTATACAACAGGGCTTTACATGTTGTTTTACATTACATGCGTTAGTGGTATTTGGAAGGAATCCATGCTTCGAGCTAAGCAAGCATTGGAATATGTATTTTTTTAATCAGCTCTCTTCTTAGTATGGCTTATACCTGTACGCTTCGTATCATATCGATTTTTGTTATATAAATAAACAATGGGTTGAAAGCCTAGATGCTGTACGATAAGAATTAATATTCTATCTTTAAATGACATACATACTTTAAAATGTATAAATATGTCACAATTTAGTGCGAAAAAGTATGTGCTACGCTGCTACGACATTTCGTAGCAGCGTAGTAAGCTCATTAATATAAATAACTCGTCGAGTACCGTCATTATAGACACAATTATAGAACAATAGGTTGCGGTCACCGGTGACCGCTTGGTGTTTGACAGTTTAAACTATAAAAATTGTAGTTCTTATGTTAGTGTATAGAATTGTTGAATGCTTACAAGCGTTAAGTAACATGGATAAAGGATAGCTATATAATAGTTTAAAACCCAATATTAACAAACACCACCAGCTTTAGCCTATATAATAGTTTAAAACCCAATATTAACAAACACCACCACACTTCATAAAATAATCCCTGCATATGCGACTCGTTAGCACAATTACCAGGCTGTCAGAGAGATGAAGGGGTAACAAAGAGAGGATAGACCCATCCTCTATTCTATGGTGACAACAAAGAGCATTGGAGTCATGACACCGTGAAACAGACAGTTTTAATCGCAGGCTAATTATGTCCAGCGTTGATGACGCTACGTTTCTACTAGAGCTTCGTAATACACTGCCACACTCTGGCACAAAATCTCTATACCTATTTTGATTTATAATCCTTACTTAATTTTTGTATATCACTTAATAAACAGTAGAACTGTGTACCATTAATACAGACTCCTTTACATCCTATGATTGTTTGTTAAAGTTAAATGGAAACCGAAATCAATGGTTGGTTTTGTAAGAGTTAAGAAGCCGTAAGACAATCCTACATCAATTAGTTTCATATTACAATCTCATTGTAGGTAACAACTAAATAAGATAAATGACTTTTTAGACTTCATAAAACCTAAAAATGTTTCTTATGAAAATAACGATGATTACTTTAAATGGCGACTATTTTCTGTTTAAAAAATCACAGCGTTTTAATAGTACTTTTTTCTCGCAAAACCGTGCGCAATAGTTTATTCAACCCAAAGAAAAATTTCAAAAAACATTAGGTAAATGTTGTGTTTAGAATCTTAATGACTGATTAATTGTTATTGATTTTTATCTGATACCAAACTTAAATATAGTTGAGTATTACATTTTTCATCTAACTGCATTTTAAAATGTATTAATATTTTATTACGACAGATTAATATAGACGAGGCTATGTAACAAAATAGTTTTAGTAACACATTTTCCACGAACCTCCGCTTATAATTCTGTATCGCACAGCTATTATCGTAATCAGAAGCAAGCAGGCATTTCCTGATGATTACCAGAATCGTGACGAGAACCAGTCGTCCTCATGTCAGGAGCATCCGTGACTCCGGCAGCCTGGCCTCGCTGACGTCATCACCGACTACGATTACATGCAGTTGCGTTATATTATCTAATAGTTGGCCACGAGCGTAACAATTAATTCTAACTATTCATCAATCTAATGTCTAAACATTTATAAAAAATACAGAAAAAAACAAGACGTCGGCTTTATTAAAAGTGTATAAAAATTTTTATTGTAATTTAAATATATAAGTGCTTGTAAACATAACAATTTGAACACAATGATGTATACGTGTAATTTTTAAGAAATAGCGATAGGCGTGTGTAGTGTCATGTTCAGCTGACGCGTTTTTCCTGCGAGTTTGAGGGCCTCGGTGGTTTAGAAACAAAGTTTAGAATACTGCAAATGTTATACGGTACAAAATACAATTTGTGAAAACTGTTCTAACCATCTCGGGAGGCGAATGTAGTAGACATGACATACATACTTTACACTCTAACACTTAACATCATTGTCTAAGCCACCTTTCTCGAATATCCTTGAAACATTTGAAGGGTAAATGTCCCAGTTATCGTCCTAGATATATGAACTAACGACCTTCGAGAGACAGATGGGTACTATATGTGGGTCCCTGTAGCAATTACTTACCCTAACGGCTTGACTGACAAGAGATATGGATTCCTCTACATTTAAACATACATAACTAATATCTTCATACAGTGCTCGGTTAGTTATTGCCGAAGGCGTGTTGGGGCGTAACTGTTTAAAATTTGGGTTATGGTGGCATTTGTTGTGTCTTTGTGTGCTTTAGAAATTGTTTAGAACTAGTTTTACTTTGTGAGGTATTTTGTTTTACCTAGAAACTTTTGTATGTATGCCTTTATAGAAGTGTATCTAAATAATTAACAAGTTCCGCAAAATTTTTAATGAAAACTAGTCATATTGCCTCCAAGAGTATTCTTATTCACGGTTCATAACTATTCAAGTTGCAATAGTTTTAACATATAAAGTTAGTTTACTACTATCGTGGGTCGTCTCTATATCTTATAGACCGCGAAGCGATAGCTTATTGATGCGGTCAATAGATACTGATGGGATACTCGATGGATGTAGTAACGGTACCGTAGCCTGGTTGACTGACTAAACATACATCAGCTAAGATTAACAACACTTTAAAAACAAGCTTATTATTTAAAAAAGTTATTTATTGCTTACTTTATGTTGTGTGGATATACCAACATACATGTTTTGCTCGTTCTAAGAATTTGGCACACGTTTACGCTTTGAATTTGTGGTACACTGATTTTGTACCGCGGTTTGGCCTGTATATCTTGTGTGGTAGGTACATTGCCTGTAGAATTCTTTTAGAATCGAATTAATATCCCAATGTAAAGACTCATAAAATTTTCGTACACATATATTTATATTATAACTTTCGTGAGATAGACTAAATTTGACGAGGAACTCGACTAGTTTCAAGCCATGCTAGAGGTTTATATCAATGAACAGCATTCCGTGACTCGCGACGCGGCGACTGTTGCGCTGCTACTGTAGCAGCGCGGCAAATGAATGTCGTCAAATAATTACGTGAGTACTTAAGTATAAGTAAACATAATAATCAAGACATGAAATTATTTAATGCCCTACATTAAACACCTGCATAAATAAAATGTATCATATAAACCTAATGAAATATTAAGCCATTTACAAAACAATGAAATATGTAACATGTATTATTATTATTCACGCTTTTATTCAAACAATTCCACTGAATTCTCAATTACAATAAACATTATAATTATGGTAAGCTTGTCACACATGTCAGTGAGACACGCGACACTGTAACATGACATGCGTGACAGTATAACCGGTGTGTAACAGTAAACTGATCTAGAACTGGTGCTTTTACCCTGTGCGTAACGTAGTGAAACTATGTGACGTCACTTTGTGTAACACTTGTCTGTATGTTCGTCTGTCTATTTGTTTGCTTCATAAAATTTTTCTTGTATCGGGCATCTCATTATGTTTTCAGACTTTTCTTGTATTTATCCATAGCACAAAACTATAAGTGCACAAGGCAGTCAAAGTTAAAGGAGAACTCAACGTCCCGATTATGGTATATGTCTTTCGCGATATCTAGCATAAAACAAGATTTCTGCGTTATAAATATGCAAATTAATATTTATTTATAATCTGTTAACAGTAAAACACGTTGCCCTAGTTTTTATATTGTGTAGTAGCAAAATATATAGCTATATGTATAGCTTTCTTGCCATTGTTTTTGTGGTTAAAATTCTATGACTTGTAAAGCACGAAGTGCCAGTTATAATGTGGATATGACACTTCAAAAGGCTCACATTATGTGGGTAATGTAGACGAGTAACTAATTTAAATTAGAAAAATATTTTCATTATTTCAAAAACAACAAAAGTATAAACTAATTTACCGAAATGAAAATTTCAGTTAAACAATTTCCTACAATAGCATCTGTTTAGACGAGACGAGAAATGACTACTGGAACTGGGTAATTCAGACTAAGTAATTAGTTTCGTGAATAGTATAAATTAAGTCTTTAAATGGCTACTTTTAGAGATGGCTTTTCTGAAAGATAAACAATGTTAGCTACGTCACTGTTGTTAAGATCCGAAATGGTGCTCTGAGTGAATACTCGCCTGTAACCAATTCTATTTAACCGGCTTGAAATAAGTGGCTTCTCAATTTGACTTGTACGTATGATTTCGCCCGATTATCTCACGATTGGATGAACCAATTTTGATGAAGTTTCATAAATTGGTTTTCATAAAAGTTTTTGTTATAAGAAGACAACATAACATCGCGCCTTTTATCCCCGAAGGGGTAAGCAGAAGTGCACATTATACCACTGTACAATGTAACACCCACTTTTCACTATTTATGTAATGAGTCCCATGTAATAGGGGGTGAGCCTATTGCCATATACCGGGCACAATTCCAAACTCCGTGCTACAACTGAGATTCAGTCCTCAACCAGGAAATAAAACTACAGACCTCAAGCCCTATAATTTCACCGTTAACTTATAAAACGATTTATTTATTCACCTTGGAAGTAGTAAACACAAGTTCAGGTGTTATATACGTCTAAGTTATAGTTCGTATAATATATGGCCTTAGGGTGACGAAGCTATGTTCAACAGACAGGCTAATAATAATGACGCGATAAAGTAAACAATAGAGTATTTATACTATACACAGTTTGTTGCATTCGTTATTTAACCAGTTCCCGCTAATTGTTATAGAGTAATAACTATGTATTTATATTCTGTTTGTGTACTCATCTTTATTTATTTGCTTTTAAAGTTTTAATGTGTTAATTTAAGTTTTTAATCGTCTCACTGCTCTAGTGGTTGCAAATGTAGCTGGCGATTTTAGACTTTTTTAAACTGCTATTGGTCACAACAAAGCTCAATTAAAAATAAACAAAAAAAAATGATGTTAAATGGTAACCGTAAATTTACACCTAGAAAAAAGGTATCACAATTGGGCCTGCATCACTGATGTAATGCACTGTTTCAACTATTTCTGTTATACCTTGTTCCAAAAACCTAATAGAACACTTGTCAAATTCCTCATATCATATACACTAAACAAATAAAATGAACTAGTTTACATATTATGGCATGTGAGTGTTTGCATGTAATGATAGCAGAGCGTGCGCATGCGCATAACAGTGACTTACCGCTACACGCGCTGTCACTTCGGAGCGTGACATCGACACAACTGGTGTCATCACAACTTGTAATTATAAAGTTTATATTTAACCATCATTGTGAGCATCGTTACTTACATTATGTCATCATCATCATCATCAACAGCCTATAAATGCCCACTGCTGAGCAAAGCCTCTTCTCACACGGAGAAGGTTAGAGCATTAATCACCACGCTTGCTCAATGCGGGTTGGCGATTTCAAACTTATAATTAGAAATTATAAGTCCAGGTTTCCTCACGATGTTTTTCCTTCACCGTTTGTCACTGATGTCTAAATAATCTTAGAAAGTACATATAACTCGGAAAAAGTCACATTGGTACTTGCCGTTGGTAGGTTTCGAACCCGCACCCTCATGCATGAGAAGTGGGCGTCTTAAACCTCCGGGCCACCACGACATCACACACATTATGTAATTTACGCTAATCAATTGCAGTTGGTATTATTACGCCCCGTTATTTACCGCATCAAGTAAAACTGTCTCTGTACATTAAAACCTCTTCAAAAGCAGCATGTTAAGATAACAAACACTTTATGTCATTTTCGTTATTACCAATTTATGCAAAGTGACACCACCTCACAGTGTACTTATTAGTGGTAATTTTAAATGCGTCCTCTCACTAAGTAGCTTTAAGTTTAAGTGACAATCTAGTGGTGATAAGAAAATGGTGTTTAGTGTAGCGAATTAAAAATAATTGGATAGTTTCAATTCAATTAAATATAGAAAAATAATAACACTATGATAGTGTATTGATTTGACGATATATACCTCTACTTTTTGAGTTATTGTAGCTTTTTTCAGATTTTTGTGTTATTTGACGCGAAAATATGATGACGTCATAAGTTGATATTTCGTACAAATATCATCGTATTGTTTTAGACGTTTCGAGAAAAGTATTGAATTTGACAAGTTGTCAACTACTGTATTAAATGTTTAGTGAATTTAAAAAATCATATACGTTAATACAATTTTCTGTGAAATAATGTTTTGTAATAACTTAGACAATATTAATATAACTCTATTACCTAGATAAATCACTAAGATCTGGTCTACACAACCATCAGCATGTGGGTAAATTAATCAAATTAACTGCCTCATACTATTAATTAAAGTATCTACATTACGAATGAGTAATACTTCATATTTGTTATAACAAAATTACACTTGATTAATTGCAATACAAACAATCAAGTTTATCTTCTTGAACTTAGCCTATAGATGTCATTCAGATTGAATTATATTGTTGCTGAAACTTTAAATTGTAATTTATTAGTAGCCCGCTTTAACCTCAGACAAGTGCTATTTCTTAAAAATCACAACAAGCATATTTATTTAATTACTTTATCGTCTGCTGGATAGAAGAAGTCTTTAGCACGATTTACTAATAATTTTCAAAGAAGTACTCCAACAAGACTTTTTATTTTGCAGCCGCACTTCGACCACTCGACTAAAAAGGCCGTCGAAAAATCGTTCGAAAATAATGTCGATGTCTTTTGAAGTATCATAAGTGCTAAGAGTTCATCTACCTGAGCTAAATATAATAATAATGTATGTTTTTCCTTGTCAAACTAAACCATTGATTGATATGTTTGTAGATACGAAATGGATAACACTTATTAATTCCACCTATAATTAATTATTATATGAAATTGTTTAACGACATGAAATTATAAGTTACAATAGTCTTAGCTGTTATGAATTAATTATAGAGCGAATATAGAAAAGATTAATATATGTGTGTCTTTAGTGAACATCGAAGTTCGATACCCGAGTTTGACTGTGTATGTGTATTAATTATATTGCTGTCGATATTGTTTGCCGATAATTTGGAATGGGCCGGCTTGACCAGAATGATACCACGGCCTCACAGAAGACCGACGTAAACCAACGCTTGCGTTGTATTTCGTCGTTTGAGTAAGGTTACCGGAGGCCCAATACTTAGTATATATTTGATAAATAATATGACTGCACGGTTGGTGCGGTGGCTGGGCAACCGGCTGCCGTGCAACGTGTCGCGGGTTCGATTCCCGCACGGAACAACTCTTTGTGTGATCCACAAATTGTTGTTCCGGGTCTGGGTGTCATTGTGTATGTGAACTTGTATGTTTGTAAACGCACCCACGACACAGGAGAAAATCCTAGTGTGGGGCAACGTTTTTAAAAAAAAAAAAAAAAAAAATATATATTGGTAAGTATTTAAGCCATGACTGTAGACGATATTTGACGGTAAGATAGTGAAACGGTTTGTCTTTTTGAAAGTCATCTAATATAAATATTAATGTACTTGATAATTGAAACTACAGACTAAAGCAAATAAAAAGTATCGATAAATCAAATTCCTTCTTTTTCCACGTAGATTTTCCTGGAATCTTTCAAGTTTTTATGTTCGTTTCTTGTGTAAGACACTATGACGTCCCGGTCATAATCTAGATGCTAAACTAAATAATACTACACCGTCAATGTAGACCTGTCAGGTCATTGCTCACAACTGATGTTTTTATAGCTCAATATAGCCCCTCATTTATTTTTTATAGCCTAGAGATAGCCTTTTTCATTACAAAAATAATCAAGCTCTTAGCTTGTTTATTTTTTGTTACTAAAGAAAGTGAGTAAGGTTTAATTTATTTATTAACGTCGTGTATAATTTATGTCCTTATGCTACGTTTGTTAATTTCTAAAGGGCTAGCACAAGTTTATACGTTTTAGTTCTATAATTCTATGTTAATAGAGTATTGCACCTTTTTGACCCTAGAATTAATTAATAAAGTTCTTAAGTCTGAATCTTAAAAACGTCATGGAATACGAGTACTAACCTTATCGAAAAAGGCATCAGATTTTTGTCATAAAATTCTCGTGTACGTTCTGTTTGTCACTGATGTCTTACTGACATAACCGGCGAAAAGAAACTGCAAATTATAATTATAAGGAGACTTGTTGGTAGCGGTGAAGGTTACGCACGTGCTTTTGTCGTTCCTACGTTTTTTCTGTTATTTTTAGTGTTTTTATCCATAGTGAACTGAATTGAAAACCTTTTAGTTCTGTGTTGTTGTGTTTTTAACTGTGTGTGTAATCTTTAATAAGGTATTGGTTGTTGTAAGTGAAGGTAACCACTTGTTCCCTCGTTAAGCTCCGAAATGGACGAGGAGAAACCACCTGACCCTCCTGATAAATCCCCCCAATATGAAACCGAATCAATCCTCACGATCATCCTTCCTCCCAACACCCCGGAATCTGAAACAATGGAGTTAGAAACCGCGAACAGCAGGAAACGACATGCCGGCTCCCCTCCTATCTCCCAGAATAATCCCCCAAAATTGGCTAAAAGTACTCACGGTAGACAGTGCTACACGGCCAGGGATAACCCCCCATATATGGTTTATGTATCCCTTAGGGATTCCCAGACGTCTGGAACCACGCTACACCCTGTTAAGTTTGGGATGTTTTTAATGAAACACAACATTAACAATGTTAAAATTGGTGGTGTCAAACGGCTGGGTAGGAATAGAGTATCGGTCGAGTTTGTGTCTCACCAGGATGCAAACAGTTTCTTAGTGAACGGTATGGTGGCTCAAAACTACGTGACTTCGATCCCACAATTTAATATTACTCGAATGGGCATTGTAAGGGACGTCCCTGTCGAGTGGACAGAGGATGAAATAATTGGTAATATCAGGGTTCCCGCCGGGTGTGGGGCTGTGATAAAAGCTAGGAGGATGAATCGAAGAGTTACATCTACAAATGGTACTGAATGGAAGCCTACGCAAACTGTAGTGCTAACTTTCGATGGTCAAACCCTACCCAAAAAGGTGTTCTGTTTTTATTCAGCACTGCCGGTGGAATTGTACTCATACCCTACCATACAGTGTTATAACTGTTGTCGTTTTGGGCACACCCGCACCCTTTGCCGCTCCAAGCCGCGTTGTTTCAGATGTGGCCAGGATCATCCAGGCGATGGATGTCAGATTTCAGCCGAGATTGCCCATTGTATCAACTGCAATGGCAATCACTTTGCTAACGACAAAGCTTGTCCTGAGTTGGGTCGCCAGAAGAGCATTAAAGCATTAATGGCGGAAAAATCAATCTCATATACGGAAGCAAGCCAAGTTTTCCCAACCGTTAAAAGGTCTTATGCTGAGGTCTCAAGATCAGCCAACCTTATAGATTCATCTCCCAACAAAACTCCATCCCAACAAAGAGTGTCCTACAAAAAAACAGTCCAACTCAAACCTAAATCACATGCGCCCCTCTCTCCTAGCTATGATAAGAAGGCCCATCGGGCCCTTATCCAAGACCACTCTTTCTCCCCATCTAAAAATGGTTGCGCTTTCCCTGTGGAATCCGGAACCAATACTCGTAGCTCCAAGTACATCCTAAATATAGTCTCTGATATGCTTATGGCAGTACTAGCAAACCCTGCCCAAAATATACCTGACCACGTCGCACACAAACTTTCTACAATTCTAGATTATATCTGTAACATTCCATCCTCTAACACTGCTTCAGTGGAATGTGAGGAGTACTCTTCCCAGGAAGAGTGACTTACTCCACTTGATAAATAAATTTAAACCATCGATTTGTGGCATTGCTGAGACATGGCTTCAACCGAATATTAATTTCGGGATCCCGTGTTTCAGTGTTGTCAGACATGACAGATCTGATGGTTATGGAGGGTGTGCTTTGTTAATTAATAACAAAGTGCCCTTCACCCAGATCCCTCTACCCTTTGTTGGCGATGACATAAATGTTGTCGCTGTTAAGGCTGAGGACATAAATGTTTTTGTATTTTATATTGCTCACCCTCATGTTGATCACATTATGTTAATTAAAAGTTTACTAACCTTGGTAAGTGGCCCATTGCTTATAATGGGTGACTTCAACTGCCACCACTATAGATGGGGTTCAGATGTATGCGATAATGTAGGTATTGAATTAGTAGAGATGCTGGACGAACTCGAATTGTGTGTCATCAATGATGGCAGCCCTACTCGTAGGTCTGCATTTGGTCAAAGAAACAGCTGTGTGGACTTGACCTTCTGCTCGCCTGCTATGGCTGGCGTGCTTAATTGGAGTTGTTTGAATTTGACCTATGGTAGTGATCACTATCCTATCATAATTAAACACCTGTCAAAATCTATTCCAGATAAACCCCTTCCCCCCCTATTAAAATATCGTTTGAATGCAGCTGATTGGGATCTTTATTCAAAATTATTAGACCATCGTATCTCCTTCCTTTCACCAATTAATCCTGAGAATGCTTTGGAGTGTTTCTCAAAATTTTCGGACCTGATAGCCTCCACTGCTGAAGATTGCTTTCCGGTGAAAAACGCACCGAAAGGCAAAATCCCTTCTCCGCCATGGTGGGATAGTGAATGCACTGCCATGATAAGGGCTAGGAATGAGGCTGAAAAGACATATAACCAAGATATGAACCTGGAAAACCTCATAAATTTCAAGCGAATTTTGGCTAAGTCAAGGAAATTGTTCAAAAAAAAGAAGAGACAAGGGTGGCAAAGATTTTGTGGTTCTCTGAGCCCATCCACTCCAGTATCTACAGTTTGGCAGAGAGTGAAAAGTTTCAGGAACTCCACCAAACCTCCCACTATCTCGATTTTACCCGAATCTCTAAGTAACAGATTTTTAAATAGTATTGCTCCAGTATATGTTCCCAGTGCAGACGAGTGCTGCCAGAGACCCTATGACGAAACACATGAACCGCTCGATTTGGAGTTCTCTTATGAAGAGCTCCAAACGGTACTCAACCATGTCAAGGACTCGGCACCAGGGATTGATGGGTTCCCTTACTCCTTCCTATCTAAGGCAGGAACTAAAACAAAACAATACTACCTTGACTTGGTCAATTTTTGCTTTACTTCAGGCTATATTCCTCCTACTTGGAAGGTTCAGGTTATCATGCCGCTGTTGAAAGCTGGCAAGGATCCTGGTGATCATAAATCCTACCGACCTATCGCTCTATCGTCCGTACTTATTAAAACCTTTGAACACCTCATTAAAAACCGCCTTGAATGGTTGGTTGAAAGCCGGGGGCAACTTCCGGCGACTCAGTTTGGCTTCAGGAAAGGTCTGGGTACGGCTGACAGTGTGGGTGTCCTCACGTCAGCCATCCGACTGGCCCTTAGCAGGCAGGAGTCGCTGGTCGCGGTCTTCCTGGACATCTCAGCGGCCTATGATTCTGTCCTCTTACCCCTTCTCAGGCAGAAACTGCAAGAGCTGAGAATCCCGAGTGGGATTTGCCGAATTATAGGCTGTATCCTCTCCAATCGTACCCTCCAATTGAGAACTCCTGAGGATAACCCAGTACAGAGGTCCTCCTGGACAGGTTTACCTCAGGGGTCAGTCCTTAGTCCTATCCTTTATAACATATATACCTATGACCTCCCCTCCTGTTTAAATTTTAACTGTAATGTCCTTCAGTACGCTGATGATATCGCATTAATGGTCACCAGCAACTCTATAACAGAGGCCGCTCACTCCATCAATGTCTCTTTGTCCTCATTAAACCAATGGCTTCTCAATCACGGGTTATCTTTAAGTGCCCCAAAAAGCTCGGCTGTCATTTTTACACGCAAACGACGCACTCCGGATCTTCGTATAGAGATGGACGGTCAGACTATCCCGATTAAAAGCAGCGCTAGATTTTTGGGAGTCCATCTCGACTCAAAGATGTCTGGGGTGGACCACATAAACACCATAGTTGGTAGGTGTGAACGCTCAGTATCGATACTCAGAGCTCTGGCTGGGGTATGGTGGGGTGCTCACCCCTCTTCATTGAAGCTCATATACAATGCATTGGTCAGAAGTGTAATGGACTATTGTTGCTTCCTTATTGTACCTTGCAATAAGGAAGCATTAAAAAAACTAGACTCCATTCAGGCCAAATGCCTTAGAATAATTATTGGAGCTATGAAATCATCCCCCATAAACGCTCTTCAGGTTGAATGTGCGGAGCCTCCTCTCAACCTTCGAAGACAATACCTTGCAGACCGCTTCATCTCAAAAGTCCTCTCCCTCTCATCACATCCCCTTCTCCCTATCCTAGATCAAATCCACTGTTCCTACAGCTCCTCTTCTTACTGGAAAAATAAACCTGTCCCTCCCGTGATTGCTAGGTACAGGGAGCTTAAAAACCTCTCTGCACCCATAAGTCAATATCCTGTGCTCCCAGTGTTTTCTTCCGTATATGAGGTTATCCACTTTAGACCAAAGCTGATTTTAGGACTTGGCATTTCGAAATCCACCGTGAATGCTGCAGACGAGTTCAAACGTGCCTTGGACAAATACTGGAGAGGCTGGAATACTTTCTACACAGACGCGTCCAAATTATCCCGAATCGGATGTACAGGAGTGGCAGCGTACTTCCAAAATTCGAGGATCGCTCTCCTCTCCAAGTGTCCCCCGGAGGCATCAGTCTTCACGGGTGAATGTGCGGCCATTCTGGAATCACTCAAATTCATTAGAGCTCACAACCTCAAAAATTCCATAATTTTTTCTGATTCCCGAAGTAGCCTACAGTCCCTCAACCAAGATCAGCTCCATTCCAGAACCCATAGCAGTTTGGTTGTTGAGATAAAGGCGCTTCTTCTTTCCTGCTTCAATGATGGCCTAAACATCGAGATCGCCTGGATTCCTGGCCACTCTGGCATATGCGGTAACGAGTGTGCGGATTCCCTAGCCAAATTTGCGGCGTCGAACGATGTCGAACGTCAACACTACGTGGTGTACGGGTATGATGTACGTGCCGACACCAAACACAAGCTTTTTGAGTCATGGGCTGCAGTGTGGGTAGACACTTCCAAAAGTAAAGGAGCCTACTATGCAAGTGTCCAGCCCGGCATCCGGCGGAGGCCTTGGTTTTCCAAGTACCCTAAGCTCCCCCGCCACACTGTTTCATCCTTGTGCAGACTCAGACTCGGCCATTGTAGTAGCCCAGTCTTCCTCAACAAGATCCGTGTCCGCGACAGCTCGCTGTGTGAATGCGGCCTTGACGAGGGAACTGTAGACCATATATTTTTTTCGTGTCCTTTAAATTCCCAATCTTTTGACCTTTATAAAAAACTCCCCAGTATTCAAATCCCACTTCCAATTAATTTCCACCTCCTTTTAACTCACTTTTCCCCTAAATTAATCCATTGTTTATGTAGATTCATTAATGATAATGAGATTAAACTATGACGGTGACATTTATGTAAATGGTGTATATATCTGTGTGTCTGTATTGTGTACGTCCCCCCAACTATTTTCTCCACCCCTGTACTCATACAGTAAAATAGTTGGTAATGTTTATATGTAATGTTTATATTACTAACCCAATTGTTTTGTCCTTTCAGCTACTAACTACTAAAAACTACCGCAAAGTTAACTTCGACGGCTCATTAATCTGCCGTCACCACCCGACACTGGCAGTATAGTCGACAACATCGTATTGGAGACTCGGTTGCCAAGGCAAAAGAAAAAAAAAAAAAA